>SRLM01014035.1:0-313080 GCA_015708895.1 Populus ilicifolia
ACAATACTTGTTCTATAAGGGTACAAAGCCAATTAGTAGATCTACCCCTTGGCCATGGAGAAGTCAGATGAGCTTATACAAAAGCACCTTTGTAAATGATCCAGACAAAAAGTACAATGTCTACACAGTTCCTATGATTCTTATCTGCTAAGAATAATAGTGGATCATTCAGGACATCTAAAGGCGTTAACATGGCGAGAAAGTGATGGTCTGTGGAAGGATTACTGGAAGACCCCTCAGTTTCCGTGCGACTATTATGGACATTGTGGTGCTTATAGTACGTGTGAACTTGCCAATCTAAGTGAATTTGTATGTGCCTGTTTACCTGGGTTCGAGCCCAAGTACCCAAAGGAATGGTCTGCGAGAGATGGATCTGGTGGTTGTGTCAGGAAGCGGCTACAGAAGTCTTCGGTGTGCGATCATGGAGAAGGGTTTGTGAAGATAGAGAATTACTGTCTTCCGGACACTTCTAATGCAGCTTGGGTGGAGATGAGCAAGAGTCGCGCTGACTGTGAACTGGAATGCAAGAAGAATTGTTCATGTTCTGCATACTCAATCATTGGAATTCCCGGAAAAGGGGAAGGTTGATTGACATGGTACAAGGAATTAATAGACATTAGATATGAAAGGAGTGAAAGTTATGATCTGTATGTTCGTGTTGATGCATATGAATTAGGTACCTTTTTTCATTACAAATTTCATAGAATTTTCATTACAAATTTTGATTTATTAGAGCTTTTCTAGGTTTTTCCACTGCTATAGGATGTAGTGAATAAGCTGTGTACTACATGACAGAAACCATTGATATTGGTACTTATTAGGTGCCGAAGGGGCCAGACTTTGCCATATGTATTGTCACGTTTCCATTGGAGAAGGGGGTGGTTTTTTTTTCTGGAGTGAATCTTTATTCTTTTCACTCTCACGCAGCTGATAATACAAGGCAGCCAAATGGTTCTCATGAAAAGCAGATGCTGGCCATTTTAGCACCATTATTTGCATTATTGTGGTTTCTCATTAGCCTATTTGCTTTTTTGTGGCTCAAGAAGAGAGCNACGTAAATTCTTGTGTGTCGTTTCTCATTTTATCTTATCCCTTACCTTTTGTCTTGTCGAGTTTGCATGTCAGCATCCTAACAAGAAGTTCCCTTTTTACTTCATGATTTTTGGAAAAAACGAGGTACTGAACTGCTGGTATACAGCAATTCTACGGAACTGGAAAATTTCAAGCTCAGCACCATAACTGCAGCCACTAACAATTTTTCTCGAGCTAACACACTCGGGCAAGGTGGTTTTGGCTCGGTTTATAAGGTAGAGTTTCTTAAAAACTAAATGGCTTCTAAATAATACAGATTTTGTTTTCTATAATTTGCATAATTGTAGTCCAGAGGCTTAATCTTGTAACATGATTTTAGGGTCTGCTAGCTAATGGACGGCAGGTTGCAATAAAAAGGTTGTCTAGAAGTTCAGGACAAGGAACAGAAGAATTTAAAAATGAAGTTATGGTAATTGCAAGGCTTCAACACAGGAATCTAGGGAAACTTCTAGGTTATTGCATTCAGGATGGAGAAAAAATGTTAATCTATGAATACTTGCCAAACAAAAGCTTGGACTCGTTTCTTTTCGGTAAGTCTTTTTTAAGTATTTATTGCCCTGATTTTCACCTGTCTGAAAAATAATTGTTTCAACAGATGAAAGCAGAAGATTGTTATTGGATTGGCAAAAACGCTTTGATATTATTGTTGGAATAGCTCGTGGGATTTTATATCTTCACCAGGACTCCAGGCTGAGAATCATTCACAGGGATTTAAAATGTAGCAACATTCTATTGGATGCAGATATGAACCTAAAAATATCAGATTTTGGAATTGTAAAAATATTTGAAGGCAACCAAACTGAAGATAGGACAAGGAGAGTTGTAGGAACGT
Source organism: Populus ilicifolia (assembly GCA_015708895.1). Lineage (NCBI taxonomy): Eukaryota > Viridiplantae > Streptophyta > Magnoliopsida > Malpighiales > Salicaceae > Populus > Populus ilicifolia. The sequence goes on from SRLM01014035.1 coordinate 1,925, forward strand.
AGTAAGTACCTTTGCCTAAAATAAAGACCGAGTGACAAAGTACAATCCATGATTACCAAGAACACTAAAACTACTCTTGTTTTTCTGATGCAGTGGCTACATGTCGCCAGAATATGTTGTGTTTGGAAACTTTTCCGCAAAATCAGATCTTTTCAGTTTTGGGGTCATGTTGCTAGAGATTGTTTGTGGCAAGAAGAACAATAGATTTTATCAACAGGATCCTCCTTTGACCTTGATTGGACATGTGAGTCACAAGATAGCCTATTGTGCTCTTGGCTGAATTTCAATGTTCACAATTTTAGATGTTGTCTGCTCTTATTTCTTGTATGCTAATGATTTATCTGAACAACACAGGTGTGGGAATTATGGAGAGAAGAAAAAGCGTTGGAGATAGTGGATCCATCACTGACGGAGTTGTATGATCCGCGTGAAGCCTTGAAATGCATACAGATTGCTCTGCTGTGCGTGCAAGAAGATCCCACGGACAGATCATCTATGTTGGCGGTTGTTTTTATGCTGAGCAGAGAGACAGAGATTCCTTCTCCAAAACAACCTGCATTCCTCTTCAGAAAATCTGACAATAATCCTGATATATCTGTAGACGTAGAAGATGGACAGTGTTCTGTAAATGAGGTTACAATTTCTGAAATTGCTTGTCGCTGAAACTGTGCTGTCTGGAAAAATTGCTAATATGAAGTTCCATTAGATTTGTAATGAAAACAAATATATTGTACATCACAACAGATCAAGCTCTTCAGCACTAGACGTAACGTTCTAATTCTAAACAACTGAGCCATTCTGCCTGGTGTCAAGGAAGAAACCTAACAGCATCATCATATGTTATGCTATAGGTGTGGTGTTCGTCAACTATTCTTTTACGGATAGTTACTCTATCTACCTTCTGTTTTGATGCTTGCTTTGTCTTTACCTTTTTTCCTCTGTTCCTCAGCCACAAATAATCAAATATGCTAATGACCAGCCATGTTGAACCCGCAGTTGGATCAAGAACGGTTTGTATATTTTTATTGCTACTTTTATTGCTTTGAAAATTTTTTAAAAAGATTTTTTTTATTCTTTAACATTAAATTAAAATTTTTTATTGAACATAGATCTAGGATTTAATAAGTTATAAATTTAAAAAATTAATCTAGATTTGAAAATTTTGCTTCATTTCATTTTGTTTTTTTTAAGCTCTTGGGTTTTTTTTTATTCCTCTTTGTTAAATTTAGTTTTCTTAAAAGAAAAGGTTTTGTTTTTTTAGTTAGATTAAGTGAATTGCTTAGATATAATATAATATACTCACTTATGATATTTTATTTAGTATGAGTTCATTTTTTAGGCAATGCATACAACCTCTTTTTATTTTTTGATTTTTAATTAGCGTATAGAAAACCATTTTTTCTTATTTAACATAAAAAAAATAGGCCATTGTTTTTGTACCATGCGCCTGTTCTATTTTTTTTTTTTTCATTTGATACAGAAAAGCATCCTTGATTGTTGTGTAACAAAATGAAAAATATGTTATTAAATTCAGTGGTATAACAAATTAACTAAGGTTGATTCCTATCATTTTTAAATCTATTTTTTCATTGAATATTTTTGTTTTCATCCATTTCTATTTTTGTAGGTCAAGTGCGTGGGTGGGTCATGTGACTGGATGGTGTGATGTTTTGAATAAACGAGTAGAAAAATACAATACAGTCCTTGATGGCTTAAAGTGTAGGTATAAATGAACAAGGGGTAATGTAGTAATTCAAGAAAACTTGATAAATATAAATAGAAAGTAAAAAAAAACAAAAGAAGAGATCTGAAATTTGAGAGAGAATCGGCAGGAGAGAGAAGGGAGAAAAAAGAAGAAGAGAAAAGAGGGAAATTAGAAAGAGAATAGAAAGGAGTTGGAGGAAATAAGTAAAAAGATAAGATTATGTATAAATATGTGTTAATTAAGCTTTAATTTTGGTTTTGATAAATGCTAGGGTTATGAAATTATGTTGTGGGTTTAATTGATGAATTAAATTGAATGTTAGGGGTTGATTGTTGTGGTTAATTGATTGTTAAGTTGAATTTGAGAGAATGTAGATGAAAATGATGATTTTGAGTTATGGATTTTGTTTGAATGGTGAAATTATGTTAGAAATAAGGAAAGTACAGTGGGTTTCTGTTGAAATTCTGGGTTGGAGGTTGAAGATGACGAAAATTCAATTTGGTCCCTCAATTTTGGAAAATTACAGTTTAGTCCCCAAACTTTGGAAAATTACAGAATGGTCCCTGGAGCGTATTCTGAGATTCTGAACAGAATACAATATGAATTATGGGAATAATTACTGTATAGTTATGAAATTTTAAAACTTTCAATTTAGTCCTCTAATTTGATAAAAATTACCATTTGACCCTAAAAATTTGATAAAATTCCAGAATGGTCCCTGGAGTATAATGAGATATTCTGGACAGATTTGAGGATTAATTATGGTCAGAATTTCAGTATATTCATGGATTTATGATAAATTTTAGTTTGGTCCTCCAATTAGATGAAAATTACAATTTGGCCCTAAAAATGTGATAAATTCCATATTAGTCCCTAGCTGTGATGTTAGCTTTTTCAGATTGGTTTGATGAATAATTTAGGATTATTTAGTAAATTATTACTATTTTGTTATTTGTTTTATTATGGAATAGATTTCAGGAAAATTGTTAAATTTTGGGTTTTTAGAAAAATAACTAGTTTAGTCTAAAAATATATAGGGTTATGGAATAGACCCTTAGTTAAGTGTATTAAATAGATTGTATATTCTTTTGAGTTATTCTTGAATATATATTTTTTATATTCAGATAATCCTGATATTCTACCGAAGGGATGTTAGTAGGATTTTCTTCGGTGTCTGCTTTTGACTTTTGTTTTGCTTCGAGTCAGGTGAGTGGATAATTTTCCATATACATGAGAAATATTATAAATATTTGATTTGTTAATATGAATTAGATCATGCTTCTTGATAATATATGGTGATTATTATCTTTGTTATGATAAGCATGATCATTTGTTGAATTTGAATTCTTGATATGAACTAGTATGTATTTTGGATTGACTTTTGAATTGATAGCTCCTCATCTGATTGATGTCATGAGTTGAGCCTTGAGATATTAATATGTTTGTTTGAGTATGATTATGACCCTATGGTATATCAGTCAGAATACCCATGCTAACAGGATAGTGTTAGTCTTTGTGCACATCGTATATGAACCCTAGTTGGTCGTGGAAGTCACCAACCTGTGTGGACTGATCATTCCACAGTACGGAGCCTCATGCTCATTGCATTTTGATTTTCTGATGAATTTTACCATATGATATTTTTATTATGACCTATTTGAGAAACCTTTTTATAAGAACCTAAAGCCATACTTGTATATATATTTCTCATTGTTGTATTATCTTGTGTGTGTATATTGAACATTATCTATTCACTGAGTTGTTGAACTCACACTCTTACTATTTATCATTTTCAGGCTTATAGCTTGATAGCAGGTCACTTTTGTTGGACCTTCAGAACTTGCTCTTTTGGTTGTAAATTTGTACATATTCCTTTATGTCTAGTTAGTGCTCCCAAACTATGAAATTATATTAACTCTTGTATTAAGACAATTCAATTATATTATAAAGTTGATTTTGTTATTAATGTTGCGTTGAACTCTGATTGAGTTAGGATAAGTTTGTGTGTAAGTTTGGGTTCGTATAGGTATGGAACCTTGAAGGAGAACCTTTCCTATATGCCGGTCATGGATCCGTGATTCGGGTCGTGACAGATGGATTGTTAATTTTTTGAAAAAATATTTTTTTTACTTAATGCATTTTCAGCCCCTGAATATAAAAAAATAAAAAACCTTTGTTAGTTAAATGCCTTTTTTTTTAATTCCACATGCATGTCATGTTTTTTTCTTTATTTTTAGATTTTCTTGTTGTGTAATTAAATACAAGATAATTTAAGAGAAAAAAATTATTAAATTTAGTGAAATACAAATTGACTCAGGTTTATTTGGATTTTTTTAAAAAAAAATTAATCAAGTTTTTTAATTTTAAATTTTATTCTTTATTATTGAATTGTTTTTTATTAAACATAATTATTTGTTTAATTTTCTTTTTATGATGTAGTTGTGATCTTATAACAATTTAAATAATTGATTTGAGTTGATTAACATCTATTCAATATATTTTTATTTTAATATTTAAAAAATAAACTTATGTTTTGAATTTATGAAATTAAGCATAATGTGTCCTAATCTAAAATATGAAATTACACCCTTAACATTTATGTACAAATCCTTAATTAAAAAAAATCAATTCAACTAGAAGAATAATGATTAAAAAAATTAAATAGTTGTTTTATTATATGGTTGCTGATATCTCAATTATATGATTTATGATTTTGGAGGACAAATCAATCTCAATTGATCTCATGCATAATAAACTAAGAATAAAGTCATGTACTGTGACATTCACATTTTTGAATCACAATTTGACCAATTACTCTGCTAAATATATGTTGTGAATATTGATTCTAATTTTAAGTATAACAAAAGTGTCAATATCAATATCGATCAACACCAAATCAATATTCTTTCTTAATTGAAAAACCATCATCTTCAATAATATCATTAATCTAGTAAATTTGAGTTATGTTAAAGAACTCATGTCTTCAATAATCATCCAGAATCATAGATATCACCATAATATATATTATATCAAATTAGTTCATTATATATTAAAATCAAACATAAAAATAAAAAAAAGGTTGAGTTGCCTTCTAGCGAAAATAAAATACAAAGGACAAGATGATATGATGATATGGGAGTGTGGTCTCCATGAAAATTTGCAAAAATTTAAAAAAAAATAATTAATTTTTTATATTTTTGTATTATTTTAATAGATTGATATTAAAAAATTGAAAATAAAAAAAATTATTTTGATACATTTATTTTTTTTAAAAAAAACCTTTTTTTTCACGCAACTTCTCTAATGGTCCCATACTTGTCTGAAGACCATCTCCTTTCTCCATTTCTCATCTTGTACATCCCGAGACTCCTTAAAGACGAACCAGACCATTGAAGAAAGTGACCTTCTTGTCTCGAAAGAAATAATTTCGCACTAGGATTTTTCAGTCCAGGTAGTTCTAGCAATAGATATCTTGGAATTTGGTACCATAAAGTACCAGAACAAACTGTGGTGTGGGTTGCAAACTCGAAGGATCCGATCATTGGTTCCTCTGGATTTCTCTTTATAAACCAATATGGAAACCTCGTTCTCTATGGGAAAGATGACCAAAAGCTTCCAGTGTGGTCTACAAATGTTTCGGTGGAAGAAAATGATATCTGTGCAGCTCAACTCTTGGATTCTGGGAATTTGATATTGGTCAGGAAAAGAAGCAGAGACAGTGTATGGCAAAGCTTCGATTATCCTACAAGCACCCACCTACCTGGGATGAAATTGGGGCTCGATCAGAAAATTAATCGGTTTCTAACATCATGGAGATCAGCTGATGACCCTGGGATTGGAGACTTTTCTCTTATGATCAACCCAAATGTCTCACCGCAAATCTTTGTCTATAATGATACAGAGCCAATTATTAGATCTCCTCCTTGGCCATGGAGAAGTCAAATGGGCTTCTACGAAAGCACTTTTGTAAATGATCCAGATGAAATATACTGGGTCTACACAGTTCCTGATGATTCTTATCTGCTAAGAATAATAGTAGATCATTCAGGACTTCTAAAGGTGTTAACATGGCGAGAAAGTGATGGTCAGTGGAAGGATTACCGGAAGGCCCCACTGTTTCAGGGCGACTATAATGGACTGTGTGGTGTGTGAAGTTTGGGTACCTTTTGGTCTAACCGCATGCCTGAAAATATCTCTCAAAAATTTCTTTTCTAATGATTCAATCCTATTTCATCTTATTTTTCAACTAACCCACTTTATCAGTGTGTCCTAATCTAAAATACGAAATTGCACCCTTAACATTTATGCAATTTAATCCTTGTAAAACTCCTTATTTTGAAAAAAAAAATCAATTCAACTAGATGGATGTTGATTGAAAAAACTAAATAAAAAAACTGAAAGTTAGCTTGATTAAATAAAAAAAAATGAAATTTGGATTTAAAACTCATAATACCCTCCATAGCACGTATATCAATTCTTTCCCTTTTTAAGACAAGTAACAACAAAGTACCCTTACTAAACTTTTATGTTCTATGTTTTTTGTGTTTTTAATTTTACAATCTCAATCATATGATTTATGATTTTGTAGCACAAATCAATTACAATTTCTCTAGTAACATGCACAATAAACTAATAATTAATAAATTCATGTATTGTGATATTCACAATATGGCCAATTACTCTACTAAGTATATGTTGCGAACTTTGATTCTAATTATAAGTATAGCAAAAGTGTCAATATCAATATCAACACCAAATCAATTAATATTCTTTCTTAATTGAAAAACCATCATCTTTAATAATATCATTATTCTAGTAAATTTGAGATATATTAAAGAACTCACGTTTTAAATAATTATCCAAAATCTTAGATATAACCATAATATAATATATTATCAAACTAGTTTATTATAAATTAAAATCAAACTTAAAATAAAAAAATAATTAAGTGGCCTACAAGTAGTGTATGCAGTATACAATGGACAAGATGAACTCATTTGGGAATGTGGTATAAATTGAGATTTGTAATATATATATATATATATATATATATTTTTAATATACTAATATCAAAAATATTTTTTAAAAAAAATATTTTAATATATTTTTAATAAAAAAATTTAGGAAATAATTATTATTCATTTCCGAACAGCCAACGCATAAAACAAAAATCCCACAATAGCCACCTTTTTCACGTAACTTCTCTAATGGTCCCGTACTTGTCTGAAGACCTTTTCCTTTCTCCACAGAGAAACATTCAAATTGTCCAAAAGCCAAGATCCAGTTTCCCAATAATGGAAGCTGAAAAACTGTTCCTGTTTTTTCCTCTTTTAATGCTCCAATTCTCATCTTGTACATCCCACGACTCCTTAAAGAAGAACCAAACCATTATAGAAGGTGACCTTCTCATCTCCAAAGGAAATAATTTCGCACTGGGATTTTTCAGTCCAGGTAGTTCTAGCAATAGATATCTTGGAATTTGGTACCATAAAGTACCAGAACAAACTGTGGTGTGGGTTGCAAACAGGAACGATCCAATCATTGGTTCCTCTGGAGTTCTCTTTATAAATCAATATGGAAACCTCGTTCTCTATGGAAACGATGACCAAAAGCTTCCTGCGTGGTCTTCAAATGTTTCAGTGGAAGAAAATGATACTTGTGCAGCTCAACTCTTGGATTCAGGAAATTTGATATTGGTCAGGAAAAGAAGCAGAAAAACTGTATGGCAAAGCTTCGATTATCCTACGAACATCCTGCTTCCTGGAATGAAACTGGGGCTGGATCAAAAATCAGGAATTGATCGGTTCCTAACATCATGGAGATCAGCCGAAGACCCTGGATTCGGGGACTTTCCAGTTAGGATCAATCCAAATGGCTCGCCACAATTCTTTTTCTATAATGGTAAAAAGCCAATTAGTAGATCTCCCCCTTGGCCATGGAGAAGTCAGATGAGCTTATACAAAAGCACCTTTGTAAATGATCCAGACGAAAAGTACTTTGTCTACACTGTTCCTGATGATTCTTATCTGCTAAGAATAATAGTGGATCATTCAGGACATGTTAAGGCATTAACATGGCGAGAAAGTGATGGTCAGTGGAAGGATTTCTGGAAGACCCCACTGTTTCAGTGCGACTATTATGGACTGTGTGGTGCTGATAGTACGTGTGAACTTACCAATCATAATAGCTTTGGATGTTCCTGTTTACCTGGGTTCGAGCCCAAGTACCCATTGGAATGGTCTACGAGAGATGGGTCCGGTGGTTGTATCAGGAAGCGGCTACAGACGTCTTCGTTGTGCGATCATGGAGAAGGGTTTGTGAAGATGGAGAATTACAGTCTTCCGGACACTTCTTCTGCAGCTTGGGTGGACAAGAGCAAGAGCCGCGCAGACTGTGAACTGGAATGCAAGAGGAATTGTTCATGCTCTGCATACGCAATCATTAGAATTCCTGGAAAGGGGGAAGGTTGTTTGACATGGTACAAGGAATTAGTAGACATCAGAGATGGAAGGAGTGAAATTCATGACCTGTATGTTCGTGTTGATGCATATGAATTAGGTACCCTTTTTCTGCCCAGTAACAATTTCGTAGAATTTTCATTTCAAATATTGATTTATAACAGCTTTTCAATGTCTGTCGCTGCTCTAGGATGTAGTTAATAAGCTCTGTACTACATGAAAGGAACCATTGATATTGGTACTTATTAGATGCCGAAGGGACCAGCCTTTGCCATATGTATTGTCACGTTTCCATTGGAGAACGGGGTCGTTTTTCTCTGGAGTTGATCTTTATTCTTTTCACTCTTTTGCAGCTAATAATACGAGGAAGTCAAATGTTTCTCATGAAAAAAGGATGCTGGCCATTTTAGTACCATCAATTGCATCATTATGTTTTCTCGTGAGCCTATCTGCTTATTTGTGGCTCAAGAAGAGGGCAAAACAAGGTAAGACAAGACTCTCCATTCTCTATTTGATATGCCGTCCCAAGTCATGTGTTTATCCTGCTCTTGTTGTGGGAAGAAGTTCACTTTTTGCTTCTTGATTGGAAAAACAACAAGGTACTGAGCTGCAGGTAAACAGCAATTCTACTGAACTGGAATATTTCAAGCTCAGCGCCATAACGGTGGCCACTAACAACTTCTCTCCAGCTAACAAACTCGGGCAAGGTGGTTTTGGCTCGGTTTATAAGGTAGAGTTTCTTACTGCATCTAGCAAAAAACTAAATGGCCTCTCAATACTACACATTTGTTTTTCTCTAATTTGAATAATCATCTAGATTAAATGCTACATGATTTTAGGGTCTGCTAGCTAATGGACAGGAGGTTGCGGTAAAAAGGTTATCCAGAAGTTCAGGACAAGGAACAGAAGAATTTAAAAATGAAGTTATGGTAATTGCAATGCTTCAACACAGAAATCTTGTGAAACTTCTAGGTTATTGCATTCAGAATGAAGAAAAAATGTTAATCTATGAATACTTGCCAAACAAAAGCTTAGACTCGTTTCTTTTTGGTATGTCTTTTTCTGTGTTTATTGCCCTGCTTTACACTAGTTGTCGAATTGTAGCTGGCTGAAAAGTAACTTTCTTAACAGATGAAAGCAGAAGATTGTTATTGGATTGGCGAAAACGCTTCGATATTATTGTTGGAATAGCTCGTGGGATTTTATATCTTCACCAAGACTCCAGGTTGAGAATCATTCATCGGGATTTAAAATGTAGCAACATTCTATTGGATGCAGAGATGAACCCAAAAATATCAGATTTCGGAATGGCAAAAATATTTGAAAGCAACCAAACTGGAGATAGGACAAGGAGAGTTGTAGGAACATAGTAAGCACCTTTGCCTAAAACAAAGACCGAGAATGTTTACCTGGAATACTAAAACTTCAGAATCTTGTTTTTCTGATGCAGTGGCTATATGTCACCAGAATATGCTGTGTTTGGAAACTTTTCTGTAAAATCAGATGTTTTCAGTTTTGGGGTCATGTTGTTAGAGATTGTGAGTGGCAAGAAGAACAACAGATTTTATCAACAGAATCCTCCCTTGACCTTGATTGGATATGTGAGTTATAACAGAGCTTTTTATCAACACATTTCTGCTCTCATTTCTTTATGCTAATGATTTATATGAACATCACAGGTATGGGAATTATGGAGAGAAGACAAAGCATTGGAGATAGTGGATCCATCACTGAACGAGTTGTATCATCCGCGTGAAGCCCTGAAATGCGTACAAATTGGTCTACTGTGCGTGCAAGAAGATGCCACGGACAGACCATCTATGTTGGCAGTTGTTTTTATGTTGATTAGTGAAACAGAGATTCCATCTCCAAGACAACCTGCATTCCTTTTTAGCAAATCTGACAAATTTCCTGATTTAGCCTTAGAAGTAGAAGATGGACAGTGTTCTGTAAATGAGGTGACAATTTCTGAAATTTCTAGTCGCTGAAGTTGGACGATATGAATAATTGCAAATGTGCTCTTTTTAATTCGTTACAAGCATCTCTAATTTTATTATAACAGTGATCTTTTCAGGAAATTCATACATGCAAATGTTCTCTTCCAAATTTCAATACAGGCTATGTTAAAGCTGCAGAGATTGAAACAATTAAACTTGCAGTTGAAGGATACATGATTTTAACATAGAAGAGCTGTAGCAGAGAGCATATAATTTCATAAATAAGAAAACTTATGTAAAGGCTTACAACCAAACTGAAAAAGCTAAAAAATTCTCAACAACAGTCTACTAACTGAAAACAGAACATAGAGGAGCAAAATCTGATATAAAACAATAATCAAAGACTAAGTCCAACTAAACTTGTTTCATACTTCACAGGCAGATTCTCATGAATTCTAACAGGCTATAAACTACATGATACATAATTGTCATAATGTGCTGAAATACAAAGCATACCAAGATACTGAAAAACAAAAGAATGTAATGAAAGATTAGAGCTGTCTGAATTTGAAGGACAGTTTCAACCTCCCTAAATAGTCATGTTTTCTTTTTGCCTTCCCCTCTCTCCCAGGGACACGAGTTTTAGCTTGTTTGAAACATCCTTAATTTACTACTGAAGAAACCAAGTAACTTGATCGTTCTTGCTTGGAATTGCTAAGAAGAATGAAATTTTCTTTTCGGTGTGTATGAAAGTTCACTGAAAGATCCTAGAATAGAATGTAAAGATTGAAACAGAAGTTACTTGGTTTATGATATTTTCAATTTGATCTTTTAATTTAATAAAAGTTACAATATAACCTTTAAAAATATGATGAATTCCCAAGTTGTAATATTAGATTTTTCAGATTGGTCTGATAAATAATTAAGGGTTATTTAGTGAATCATTACCAATTTTATAATTTATTTTATTATTAATTAGATTTCTAAAAAACTGTTAAATTTTAGGTTTTTGAAAAAATTGACTAGTTAGTTCAAAAACATATAAGGTTACATAATACACTCTTAGATAAGTATATTAAATAGGTTAAATGTTCTTTGGAATCGTTCTTGAATATGTTTTCTTTGTATTCAGATAATCCTGATAATATTCTATCGGCGGGATATCAGTAGGATTTTTTTCAATGTCTGCTTTTAACTTTTATTTGTTTTTGATTTAAGTGAGTGGATAATTTTCCATATGCATGAGAAATATTATAAATATTTGATTTGTTAATATAAATTGGATCATGCTTCTTGATAATAAATATATTGATTATTATCTTTATTATGATAAAGTATAATCAATTGTTGAATTTGAATTCTTGATATGAACTAATATATATTTTGAATTGGCTTCTGAATTAACAGTTCTCATTTGATTGATATTATAAGTTGAGCATTAAGATATAACTATGTCTATTTAATTATGATTATAAATCTATAGTATACTAATCAAAATACCTATATTAACAGGGCAGTGTTAGTCTTTGTGCACATCGTATTTGAACTCTAGTTAGTCGAGAGAGTTACTAACATATATGAACTGATTATCTTACATTATAGAGTCTCATGCTCATTGCTCTTTGATTTTCCGATGAGCTTTAATAGATAAGTTTTACCTTGTGATTTTCTTGTTATAATCTATTTGAAAAACTTTTTTATAAGAACCTAGAGGTATAATTATTTATATATTTATCATCATTATATTACCTCGTGTGTATATTAAACATTATCTACTCGCTGAGTTGTTGAACTCACTCTCTTATTATTTATCTTTTCAGGCTTATAGCTTATTAGCGAATTATTTTTGTTGAATCTTTTGAACTTCCTTTTTGGTTGTAATTTATATCTTTCTTTTATGTTTAGTTAATACTCTAACACTATAAATTTATATTAACTCTTATATTAACACAATTAAATTATATTATGAAGTTTATTTTATTATTAGTACTGTATATAACTCTGATTGATCATTTATTAGATAAGTTTATATGTAAGTTTGGGTTCGTATGGATATAAAACTTTAGAGAAGAACCTTGTCCATGTACTAATCATAGATTTGGGATTGGGATCCAAATATGCTAATGATCAGCCATGTTGAACCCACAGTTGGAACAAGAACGGTGACAATTCCCTTTCTAGAGAACCATATGATGCCCTTGCATTCTGCATGAGAATGAGAAGAGTACAGAGAACTAACTGTGATTGAAACATAACAAAGACAATAACTTTGAAGATCAGACGCCGTTTCTCACTAATATTTTTGTTTATGAAAAATGTTTCTGAAAAAATTAGTGTTTATTGGGAAATTCAGCGCAAAACTAGTAATTTAAGTGCATCGACACGAATATCTAATGCATCCTTTTCTCTTCCTGGAGTATCTACAATTGCATATGCAGCGCATGAACGACTCATACTTGTGAAGGTACTTTTTCTACCTTCACAAACCCTTGAGTTCATACCCAGGTAAGCAAGCACATTCATATCTGTTAATGTCAGCAGGTTGAAATGTACATCAACAGGTGTATACATAGACAAGTGTATTTCATCTTGAATGCTTACAAAGTTCTCCTATGAGACTGTTCGCCAATAATGTCCTGTACCCTTGGAGAGAGAGAATTGTGGGAAATAAGTAAATATTTTGATTCAATAATTTGTGTCTTGAAAGTAAAAAATAATTGGAAACTAGAATTTTAAAAAATAAATAAATTACATTGATAAGAATATTGATCCCAATGCTAGTGTAAAGTACTCTCAAAGCACGCTAAGTTTATTTAAAGAAGTTGTTTTCGGGTGTTTTTCCTAGTATATAATAGTTTAGAAGAGCTTTAAAATTTAAATTTAATTAGAAAGATATTGAGTAATAAAAGTTTGAATCATAATTATTATGGTTGATATCTTTTTCGACGCAATTCCATCTTTCTTGGTGTTTGTTGTTTTTGTATGCGTCTGCAACCCACTACATATTTCTAAAACCAGAGGACGGTGTCGTTTCCAAAAAATCTGGGTTGATACTTCAACAAAAACAAGTCACTGTCTAGACTTTGGAGGTTGAAATGAGTAACTCATTAAAGAGATGCCTAATTCCGTCACGCAACTTCTCTGGAGACTTGTCTGAAGGCTATATCCATTCTCCACAAAGCAAAATTTAACACTTTTCCGAAAGCCAAGAACCAGTTTACTCCATCATGGAAGCTGAAAAACTGTTCCTGCTTTTTTCTCTTCTAATCCTCCATTCCTCATCTTGTACATCCCAAGACTCCTTAGAAACGAACCAGAACATTAAAGAAGGTGACCTTCTTATCTCCAAAGGAAATAATTTTGCACTAGGATTTTTCAGTCCAGGTAGATCTAGCAATAGATATCTTGGAATTTGGTACCATAAAGTACCAGAACAAACTGTGGTGTGGGTTGCAAACAGGAACGATCCAATCATTGGTTCCTCTGGAGTTCTCTTTATAAATCAATATGGAAACCTCGTTCTCTATGGAAACGATGACCAAAAGCTTCCTGCGTGGTCTTCAAATGTTTCAGTGGAAGAAAATGATACTTGTGCAGCTCAACTCTTGGATTCAGGAAATTTGATATTGGTCAGGAAAAGAAGCAGAAAAACTGTATGGCAAAGCTTCGATTATCCTACGAACATCCTGCTTCCTGGAATGAAACTGGGGCTGGATCAAAAATCAGGAATTGATCGGTTCCTAACATCATGGAGATCAGCCGAAGACCCTGGATTCGGGGACTTTTCAGTTAGGATCAATCCAAATGGCTCGCCACAATTCTTTTTCTATAATGGTAAAAAGCCAATTAGTAGATCTCCCCCTTGGCCATGGAGAAGTCAGATGAGCTTATACAAAAGCACCTTTGTAAATGATCCAGACGAAAAGTACTTTGTCTACACTGTTCCTGATGATTCTTATCTGCTAAGAATAATAGTGGATCATTCAGGACATGTTAAGGCATTAACATGGCGAGAAAGTGATGGTCAGTGGAAGGATTTCTGGAAGACCCCACTGTTTCAGTGCGACTATTATGGACTGTGTGGTGCTGATAGTACGTGTGAACTTACCAATCATAATAGCTTTGGATGTTCCTGTTTACCTGGGTTCGAGCCCAAGTACCCATTGGAATGGTCTACGAGAGATGGGTCCGGTGGTTGTATCAGGAAGCGGCTACAGACGTCTTCGTTGTGCGATCATGGAGAAGGGTTTGTGAAGATGGAGAATTACAGTCTTCCGGAGACTTCTAATGCAGCTTGGGTGGAGATGAGCAAGAGTCGCGCTGACTGTGAACTGGAATGCAAGAAGAATTGTTCATGTTCTGCATACTCAATCATTGGAATTCCCGGAAAAGGGGAAGGTTGTTTGACATGGTAGAAGGAATTAATAGACATTAGATATGAAAGGAGTGAAAGTTATGAGCTGTATGTTCGTGTTGATGCATATGAATTAGGTACCTTTTTTCATTACAAATTTCATAGAATTTTCATTACAAATTTTGATTATTAGAGCTTTTCTAGGTTTTTCCACTGCTATAGGATGTAGTGAATAAGCTGTGTACTACATGACAGAAACCATTGATATTGGTACTTATTAGGTGCCGAAGGGGCCAGACTTTGCCATATGTATTGTCACGTTTCCATTGGAGAAGGGGGTGGTTTTTTTTTCTGGAGTTAATCTTTATTCTTTTCACTCTCACGCAGCTGATAATACAAGGCAGCCAAATGGTTCTGATGAAAAACAGATGCTGGCCATTTTAGCACCATTATTTGCATTATTGTGGTTTCTCATTAGCCTATTTGCTTTTTTGTGGCTCAAGAAGAGAGCAAAAACAGGTTAGACATGACTCCGTAATCTCTATTTGATACGCCTTACCAAGTCATGTATTTATTCGGCTCTGGTTGTGGGGAGAAGTTCACTTTTTACTTCATGATTTTTGGAAAAAACGAGGTACTGAACTGCTGGTATACAGCAATTCTACGGAACTGGAAAATTTCAAGCTCAGCACCATAACTGCAGCCACTAACAATTTTTCTCGAGCTAACACACTCGGGCAAGGTGGTTTTGGCTCGGTTTATAAGGTAGAGTTTCTTAAAAACTAAATGGCTTCTAAATAATACAGATTTTTTTTTCTATAATTTGCATAATTGTAGTCCGGAGGCTTAATCTTGTAACATGATTTTAGGGTCTGCTAGCTAATGGACGGCAGGTTGCAATAAAAAGGTTATCTAGAAGTTCAGGACCAGGAACAGAAGAATTTAAAAATGAAGTTATGGTAATTGCAAGGCTTCAACACAGGAATCTTGTGAAACTACTAGGTTATTGCATTCAGAATGAAAAACAAATGTTAATTTATGAATACTTGCCAAACAAAAGCTTGGACTCGTTTCTCTACGGTAAGTCGTTTTTCAAGTATTTATTGCCCTGATTTACACTAGTTGTCAAATTATACCTGTCTGAAAAATATTTGTTTCAACAGATGAAAGCAGAAGATTGTTATTGGATTGGCGAAAACGCTTTGATATTGTTGTTGGAATAGCTCGTGGGATTTTATATCTTCACCAAGACTCCAGGTTGAGAATCATTCACAGGGATTTAAAATGCAGCAACATTCTATTGGATGCAGAGATGAACCCAAAAATATCAGATTTTGGAATGGCAAAAATATTTGAAGGCAACCAAACTGAAGATAGGACAAGGAGAGTTGTGGGAACATAGTAAGTACCTTTGCCTGAAACGAAGACCGAGTGACAAAGTACTATCATTGATTACCAGGAATACTAAAACTTCAGATTCTTGTTTTTCTGATGCAGTGGCTATATGTCGCCAGAATATGTTGTGTATGGAAACTTTTCCACAAAATCAGATGTTTTCAGTTTTGGGGTCATGTTGCTAGAGATTGTGAGTGGCAAGAAGAACAACAGATTTTATCAACAAGATCCTCCTTTGACCTTGATTGGATATGTGAGTTATAACATAGCTTTTTGTGCTCTTGGATGAATTTCAATGCTCACAATTTTAGATGTTGTCTGCTCTTATTTACAGGTGTGGGAACTGTGGAGACAAGACAAAGCATTGGAGATAGTGGATCCATCACTGAAGGATTTGTATCTTCCGCGTGAAGCCTTGAAATGCATGCAAATAGGTCTACTGTGCGTGCAAGAAGATGCCGCGGACAGACCATCCATGTTGGCAGTTGTTTTTATGTTGAGTAACGAAACAGAGATTCCTTCTCCAAAACAACCTGCATTCCTTTTTAGAAAATCTGATAAATTTCCTGATATCGCATTAGACGTAGAAGATGGACAGTGTTCTGTAAATGAGGTGACAATTTCTGAAATTGCTAGGCGCTGAAGCTGTGCTGTCTGAAAAATTGCTAAGACGAATTTCCTTAGATTTGTAATGAAAATACTTGTTGCTAAATTGGGGATGTGAGATTTAACACACACCACCACGAACAACCCAATTCAATGAAATGATAAATAACAAAGATTTCTGACGATGCATTGGAGATAGTTGATTCATCACTGGAGTTATATTTTCCCCTGCAAGCTTTGAAATGCATACGAGTCGGTCTCTTGTTCTTATGTCAAGTGGTGAAACAACAATTCTTTTTCCTAAACAACCTGCATTCCTTTTGATGCAGGAGCTAGAACTGTACTAGCTTTCATATAATAAGGATTTTTCTTTTAATATTTTATTTATATAATATTTATGATGGTGGTTTTGACGGCTAAGATTTGTTGTATTCAAGGGCTCATTCTCTGTGATGTTTTGAATAAATAAGTAAGAAAATACAATAAAGTCCTTAATGACTTAAAGTGTGGGTATAAATAAATGAGGGGTAATGTAATAATTCAACAAAACTTGATAAATATAAATACAAAGTAAAAAAAAAAACAAAAGATGAGATATGAAATTTGGGAGAGAATTGGCAAGAGAGAGAAGGGAGAAAGAAGAAGAAGAGAAAAGAGGGAAATTAGAAAGGGAATAGAAAGGAGTTGGAGGAAATAAGTAAAAAGATAAGATTTTGTATAAATATGTGTTAATTAAGCTTTAATTTTGGTTTTGATAAATGTTAGGGTTATGAAATTATGTTGTGGGTTTAATTGATGAATTAAATTGAATGTTAGGGGTTGATTGTTGTGGTTAATTGATTGTTAAGTTGAATTTGAGAGAATATAGATGAAAATGATGATTTTGAGTTATGGATTTTGTTTGAATGGTGAAATTGTGTTAGAAATAAGGAAAGTACAGTGGGTTTCTGTTGAAATTCTGGGTTGGAGGTTGAAGATGACGAAAATTCAATTTGGTCCCTCAATTTTGGAAAATTACAGTTTAGTCCCCAAACTTTGGAAAATTACAGAATGGTCCCTGGAGCGTATTCTGAGATTCTGAACAGAATAAAATATGAATTATGGGCAGAATTACTGTATAGTTATGAAATTTTAAAACTTTCAATTTAGTCCTCTAATTTGATAAAAATTACCATTTGACCCTAAAAATTTGGTAAAATTCCAGAATGGTCCCTGGAGTATAATGATATATTCTGAACAGATTTGAGGATTAATTATGGTCAGAATTTCAGTATATTCATGGATTTATGATAAATTTTAGTTTGGCCCTCAAATTAGATGAAAATTACAATTTGGCCCTAAAAATGTGATAAATTCCATATTAGTCCCTAGCTGTGATGTTAGCTTTTTCAGATTGGTTTGATGAATAATTTAGGGTTATTTAGTGAATTATTACCATTTTATTATTTGTTTTATTATGGAATAGATTTAGGAAAAACTGTAAATTTTTAGGTTTTTAGGAAAATAACTAGTTTAGTATAAAAACATATAGGGTTATGGAATAGACCCTTAGTTAAGTATATTAAATAGATTGTATATACTTTTGAGTCATTCTTGAATATGTTTTCTTTATATTCAAATAATTCTGATATTCTACCAGCGGGACCTTAGTAGGATTTTTTTCGGTGTTTGCTTTTGACTTTTGTTTTGCTTCAAGTCAGGTGAGTGGATAATTTTCCATATGGATGAGAAATATTATAAATATTTGATTTGTTAATATGAATTGGATCATGCTTCTTGATAATATATATGGTGATTATTATTCTTGTTATGATAAGTATGATCATTTGTTGAATCTGAATTCTTGATATGAACCAGTATGTATTTTGGATTAACTTCTGAATTGATAGCTCCTCATTTGATTGATGTCATGAGTTGAGCCTTGAGATATTAATATGTTTGTTTGAGTATGATTATGACCCTATGGTATATCAGTCAGAATATTCATGCTAACAAAGTAGTGTTAGTCTTTGTGCACATCGTATCTGAACCCTAGTTGGTCGGGGGAGTCACCAACCTGTGTGGACTGATCATCCCACAGTACGGAGCCTCATGCTCATTGCATTTTGATTTTCTAACGAATTTTACCATATGATATTCTTGTTATGGCCTATTTGATAAACCTTTTTATAAGAACCTAAAGCCATACTTGTATATATATTTCTCATTGTTGTATTATCTTGTGTGTGTATATTGAACATCATCTATTCATTAAGTTGTTGAACTCACACTCTCACTATTTATCAATTTTAGGCTTATAGCTTGATAGCATGTCACTTTTGTTGGACCTTCAAAACCTGCTCATTTGGTTGTAAATTTGTACATATTCTTTTATGTCTAGTTAGTGCTCCTAAACTATGAAATTATATTAACTTTTATATTAAGATAATTCAAATATATTATAAAGTTGATTTTGTTATTAATGTTACATTGAACTCTGATTGAGTTAGGATAAGTTTATGTGTAAGTTTGGGTTCGCATAGGTATGGAACATTGGAGGGGAACCTTTCCTATGTACCGGTCATGGATCTGGGATTCGGGTCGTGACATTTTCCATCCAATTATCTTAGTTGGTAGCAATTTCAATGACAGTCTTGCAATGGGAGATGGATGCGCTACATTACAACAGATCAAGCTTTTCTCCACTCGATGTACCCACTACTAAAAGTCCATGACGTCAGGAAGAGTTCCTGACCTGTTTTCCTTTTCAAACCAAGTTTTATTCCAGCTAGCATGGTATCTATCGGAAAATTGAAACTTTGCCACACACAATTCCCTACTTCTAGCATGGATCAGATCAAGATTTCCTAAATCCAAGAGCTAAGCTTCATAAGTGTCTCCAAAAGCACAATCTTCTGACCATATTGGAAACCTTTGGTCAGAGTCACCAAAGAAAAAAGGTTTCCATGTTTCGTGATGGAGAGAAACCCTGAGGATCCATTGATTGGATGCCCTATATTGGTGTTTACTTTGCTTGCTAGCAATAATTCTAATCAAGCTGAACTAAGGTATTGATGTAGGAATTGTTGGGGATTTCCGACCAGTGATGTTCTGATTATTATTCATTAAAGACTAAGCACATTGACACAATATTTAACATGATTCGGCAAATCACCTACATCCACGAAAAAAACCATATTATTAGAGATAGATAGAGAAAAGGTTACAATACACATAAAGGAGGAGGATCACTTCATTTAAATTCAACTCTCAGCTTTCACTCATTGTTGCACATTACAACCCCTATTTCTCTCTTCTTCTCTTCTCTTCACTCTCTAACTCTCTCTCTCTCTCATTTTGCTCTTAAATAATGCCTTTATTCATAGATATCAATGGTAAAACAACTTGGCCATAAATTATGGCACTAATGATAGCAATACATGGGTTGTACCATTTTATCAATGGTTGGTGCAACTATCATTGTAGCCTTTTGACAATGATAACCCTTCATTTTAGGGTAAGCTGCAAAAGTTTCTTTCGTGATTACTGCACATTAATGACAATAATCCTAACAATCACCGTCTTTGCAATTCATATAGGCAATTGTCCTTTTGCTTCCTTAGTACAAGTTTGTATCTTATAGTTCTTTTAAGCTTACCATTCTGAGAGCATCTATGGCCAAATTTACAAGTACTCGCCAAATCTTTTAATCACTAGAGTTACCAAAGCACAACCTTGCTCATACCAAAGGATTAATTCAACCAGATAATCTCTCACATCACATCAAAAAAGTGTTAATGTTTATCTCTAGGATACAACATTCCCCTTCAAGCATATCAACCATGCTCGGTCCAGAATGATTTTTCAAGCCTTACACCAAGGTTTATAACACCCTTATTAAATAGAAATTTCTATCTACAAGTGCGACAGTCATTATCTGAGTATCTCAATATGATCAAGAATTTACCACTCTTCCAAGAGTCTACTCATCCAGAAGTTGTATCTGCCCTCTGTTCCACTCTAAGAACCACGTCTCACTTCTCTATGAGTCTCCCACTCTTAGTCTCAAGAGTTCAAGTAGCTCTTCACCTTTAACCATAGGGGCAGCCTATTAAAGGTTGATCCATATATTTCTTGATACTTTAAGTATTACAATATCATTACCGAGCTCACCACCTTGACAAGAGTCAATTTATTCCAAGAACCTACACATGCCCTCTACTTATTCCTAATAGTTGCATCTTAATGCTCCACAAGTCACCTATTTATTGTCTAGAACAAATGTCTTCTAGCTCATTGACCTTTAATATAGGGGCAATATCCATGAAAGTCGATCCTACATTTATCTCCATACTCATCATAACCACTATATTAGCTATCCATACACCTGTCCACTCATATCTAGCCATTACATTGGCTCTAGGCATTCTAAACTAGGGCTTCTATTGTGGCCTACACACCGTCTGTATAAGGTGCCTCTGTTCATTGTCATACGGTGGTCTGATCTTGGGCTCATCTTATGGCCCTCACACCTTCTTTATAAAGTGTCTTCACCCATTGTCATTGGACGGTATGATATTAGGCTCATATTATGGCTCGCACACCTTCTCTCCAAGGTGTCTTCACCTTTTATAGATGGCCGCATCCTTTCTCAACTGGGACACTTCAAAATGGCTTCAAAATTCTCTACAATCATATGAACTTGGAAAAGATTATTGCTACTGATCATATAGAAAAAGAGAGTTGAGGTACACTTCTTATAATCCTCTATCTTAATTTATATGTTTCAAGCTTCTGCACCATTCATCATTGCAATTGATAGCTCCACCTACATCAATTCTTTTTAGTGTCTTCATCTTTTATCATAGGTAGTCGCCTTCTATCACAGGCATTTGCAACCCCTCAATTAGGTGTCTTTATAACAGCTATCTTTCCATCCCTGTATATATTGGAAAGGTCTTCATCTATTGTTTTTCATTAAAAGCACAAGAGACTTCTTGTTGCATCACTTTTCACACAGTCTTTGTTTTGAGCTTCATCTAGGAACTCATCTTCTCCTTGTACCTATTTTCTCATTACAATACCTATTTAGATCCTACGAGTACTCTTGTACAATCTCCATATGCCCTTGTGCAATTTCTATTCTCCAATTCTTTGCTTATGTTTGACAACAGCTCATTCTGTTACAACATCTATTCAAGTCAAAATAGGGTGCTAATCTTTAGTCCCTTGCTGTATTTCTCTTTCATTATCAAGGTCTTTATCAATTCTCTCTTTGAGAAATCACAGTCACCAAATCTAACTTCTTTTGAGAAATCTCCACTTCATCAAATCCTTGAACATACAAAAACCAATTGTTCTTTTATGTCATCATCTTACTAGTCTTCCATAGTTTTATTACAAACTGTTATATATACAAAAATAGTACCATATGGATAATCCTTCAACTAACAAGTTTCTAAAAAAGATTAGAGGGGCCACACTGGTCTCGTTTAAAACCAAATCTCCTAGACATAACTTTTTAGGTTATATATATCCATCATACTATCTTTTGTATATACAATCATTTGCTAGCTTTGTTACGACTTTTCTTTACAAGTGATCTAGAATATTTTGATTTTATACTTGATTTCTCAACATCTAGCGAGATTACCAATGCTTAGATTTTTCAAGATTGGTCGTAATTAATTTCCACTCTCAACCTAAAACCATCCACATGATTGAATATCCAAAGTGTCTCAATTTTATCTTCCATCAAGGCAATTAAAATTTCTCCCATTTAGCA
Organism: Populus ilicifolia; assembly: GCA_015708895.1. Classification (NCBI taxonomy): domain Eukaryota; kingdom Viridiplantae; phylum Streptophyta; class Magnoliopsida; order Malpighiales; family Salicaceae; genus Populus; species Populus ilicifolia. Next base: position 24,144 of record SRLM01014035.1, read on the forward strand.
ATTCAATATATGAAATTGGGCAAACATGCGTGATTTCTTATTCTTCATCTCCATCAACCACTATGATGACCTTTAGATATCTTCTAATCGAGCAATCTCTCTTAATAATTAACCACCACTATTTTTTTTGTCTAAATCTTAATGATCAAACCATACCATTTCCTCCAAAACGATCAAATTAACTGGAAACAAGTCTAAAATCTTCCAAATCATATTTCAGATGACTAAGATTTGATAAAAACAATTCTGGCCTAATGAACGCTCTACATTCAATATTAGATCCGGTTGCACATAAAACCCACTACACTGGATCATATCCCTTGGCTTTTGCCTCGGCTTGACTAACATGATAAGTGACTAGTTGCTGACATAACATGCTAATGCAATGTTTATATCATGATGACATCATCCACCATCCGAGTCAACCATGTGAGTTGGATCATCTGGTATTCGGGTCAGGTCCGCGTCAGTGCATGATGAGGTGTGCGGCAATGTCTGATGTTTAATTTTGATATCATTTTCACTAGTGTGCTCATCTCTTCCTCCTCTACACAGCGGTATAGTCAAAACATAATTTTAACAACTTTTATTTTTTAGTAAAATCAAATACCACTTTAAACCATATCCTCTAATACTAATTTTAAAGATTTCTGACCAGTGATGTTTTTAATCATTGCTCATTAGAGGCTAAGCATATTAACATAATATTTAACATGGTTTAGCAAATTATATACATCCACGGGAGAAGCCATATTATTAGAGATAGATAGAGAAAAGGTTACAACATATATGAAGAAGGAGGATTACTTCACTCAAACTCAACTCTCAGCTCTCACTCACCACTGCACATGGTAGCCCGTCTTTCTCTCTTCTTCTCTTCTCTTCACTCTTTAACTCTCTCTCTCTCATAAGCATTATGTAAACCTCGGGAAAAGAAAAATTATATATAATAAATAAATAAATAAATAATTCAAAAAAATTAATATAAATTTTTGGGTGAAATAATTCAAGATATTATAATAAACTTAGTACTATTGAGAGTTGGATTTAATTGAAAAGAATAACACACTTAAAGAAAAAGAGGGGGTCTAAATGCAAATAAGAGAAAATATAGAGTATAAATGCTCTCTCCTCACCAAAAAAGATTTGTATGAACCATAAAGAGAGAAGATAGGGAAAATATGGAGTATAAATATTCTCTCCTCACCAAAAAAAAAATATGTGGGAACCATAAGGAGAGAAGATATGGAGTTTTATACCCATTCTAGAGAAATCAAGAAAGAAACACTAAAATTTCAAGAACCCATCTAAGATTAAAAGCTTATAGATAGGATAAACACTTGAGAGCAAAAGATTTCTAAGAAATTAAACAATAAGAAAAGGAATGAGGGAGTAGAAAATCTTTAACTAGTTGAAAATCAAAATCTTAATTTGTACTGAGTAAGGTATTCTAAATATAATCTTAAAAAATTCATTTTTAAATTTGTACCGGGTAAGGTATTCTAAATATGATCTTAAAAAAAATTATTTTTAAATTCGATAAAAAATTGATGTCTTAATATTGAATCATAGGTGAGGATTCTTAGACATAAATTAGGGGAAAAAATACTTATTATTGAATTAAGTTAATTCATGTATGTGGTATGTAGTTTATGAAAGTATTGTGTGAAGGGGAGGAGGAGACAAATCTAGACAAACTTCTCTCCTAACTTTTGATGAGATTTTAGGTAGGAGGATGAGGGGATTAGGATCAGATTCCTCATAGAAATTATAGATTTGAATGTTAGCTAACCAAGAAAACTGGTCTTGCTTAATTTAAAGATGTAAAACTCCAGTTATGGGTTACCAACTGAGACTAGTCATGACTGATTATATAGGGCAGTAGGACTAATTAGTAAATGAATAATTTTGACTATCTTGAGGCAAAACTGGCTTTTTCTCCTTTCAGAGAACTAGTAGCCTCGTGTCTTAGCTTTCCAAAAAGATCAATCTCACTTAAAATGGAGTTTTAGAAATTTAGATATAGTTAAAAATCTGATGAGTGTTCAGATAGTAACAGTGAGAAATTGGATAGTAACAGTTCAAAGGCAGATAGTAACAGTTCAAAGTCAAATAGTAACAGTTCAAAATCAAATAGTAACAGTTTAAAATCAGAAAATAATAGTTGGAAATTGGATATTATCAGTTTAAAGCCAGACAGTAATAATTCAAAGTCAAACAATAACAACTAAAAATTGGACAGTAGCAGTTCAAAGTCATACAATAACAGTTCAAGGTCAAATAATAACAATTCAAAGCCAGATAGTAACAGTTGAAAATTGAACAGTAACAGTTCAAAGTTAAATAATAACAGTAGACTTTCACATGAATACTACAAATAAAAATATAAAAGAATTGAGTCATACAAACACTTGTATATTGAGATACTAACTCTGAATATATATATAAGGAAATGAACATGCAAAAAAAGTAACATATGAGTAATGAATGAATGTAAATTCTCTATAATATCGACTTGAAGGAATCATAACAAAAAAAAAACTCCCTTATAATTCAGGAGGAGCAACCAGGATTGGATCTTCTGTTAGGGAAGGTCGCGAGACAGGGGAAACAAGTGCATGATTTTCTCTTCTATTTGCACTTATACAATTTAGAATCCTTCTAGTGAAAGCAATTATAATAAATATCATGTTCAATATAAATAAAGCCTAGTATATTTACAAGATTAGTTTCGGCTAATAGCATCCATGATAGGATTGCTAGGAAATGATTTTCAAGATTAGTTTCGGCTAATGACATCCATGATAGCATAGTCGGGAAATGAATTATAGGATTAAACCTTGCAAGGTCACCCAGCTCATGCAAGTAAAATTAAGTATTCAAATTAAAAATATACAAATGAGTGTTAATTAGGTTTAAAAGACTTACAAGCAAAATATAAGTTTTCTGTTAGAATTCTTATGGATCCGATAGAAAGTAAATACTTCATTCATATTCATCGCATAAGCATATATATATATATTCTTTATCAACATAATGATATATTTATTTATGTAACAAGTCCATCAAATATCCAAGAAAATTATTAGTTTAGGACTCTACTTTGTGAAGTTTATGTAAATACTTAACTTAAAACAAAAGAGAATTAACATGTTTATGTGGTATACTTTTGTGCAAACCTTGATGTATTTATAAAGGTTCAGTTTAGCATAGCATGTAGTATTTTAGTTATCTTGTAATTAACTCTTTTGAAATATTTAAGAATACTTTTTATATTATAAATACTTTTTTTGCATGTCAATGTTCCTTTTCTTTTAAATTTTTATGATATGATGTGTTGGGCTGTGTTTATATTGAACTTGCTCATAGGATATCTATATAATGTGGGTTGTATGAGGTGTGGAATTATGAGGTTTGATATAAGATCTGGAATTATAGCACCTTGTAATGATGAGTTTATTGAGTAAATTGATAATAGTCGATAACTTGAGATGTCTTAAATGCAAATGAAACTATGCCAAATTTAAAAAAAAAAATTACTTTCAAAAAAAGATAATAAGTTAAAATCTTTTAACATTAATTGAGTCGTACAGTTTAGACTGTTACACATTAATGGTAAGATAATTTGTCCATAAATTATGACATTAATAGTATTAATATATAAATTGTATTATTTTGTTGATAGGTAGTGTAACTATTATTGTTGTTTTTTAATAATGATAACTTTTTATTTCAGAATAGACTGTAAAAGTTTATTTCATAATTGCTGACAATAATCCTAACAAAAACAAACTGCACGATTGCTCCCAAATCCTAAACTTATGGTAGCGGGAAAGTTTATTTCTTTTATGGCAATCATTCTCTTATTCCTGGGGTCGGAAACGTTGGAGCGGCCCGCTATGAGATCCATGATGGAATTTCAACTGAGATGCTATGATCTAGTGGGCTATAGGAATAAATTTATCCCCTACTATCAGTGTAGGCTTTTAGGAGCAACCAACAGTTTGTTCCTACATCATGTACGTGTAGAAGGGGAACTCTAGTTTCTATGTATGCATGTAAATAATGTAATAACAAACGTTTCTTTCCATGTTCAAATTCTTGACTGATCCTTAGCAGCCTCTCAAGACTACTATTTAAACAAATGTGGTAGCTCACAAGTCATCTGTATCACTCTGACATGGAAATTTCATATAAAAAATACCCTCAGAAAACTTTTATATATTTTTTTGTTAAGAAGTGCGACAAACTCTTGTAATGCATCCTCCTAATATCTGTAAACCATATTATGCTGCGGAACCCATTTCAGAAAAACTTTCGTGACCCACAAAGTTTCTGTTAGTGGTCTGTTTTTGTCTCCTGTTGTTAGACAGTGCTTTTGGTCTAGGATTCCTGTTCTGATTTAAGAACTGTCAACTTCTTGTCTGCTGTGCTTTTCTCCTTTTTTGCTTGCGTTAACGATTTATCAGGGGTTTTTTTTTTTTTCCTCATCAAGTGCAGTAAGCTGATCACAGTTTATTCTTTTACAATTTTCATTTAGTCCTTCAATAAATGAAGGGAGTAAAAGCTAGCATTATTACAAATATTTAGTGGCAACTTGCAGAGCCCGTTACTTCAAGAATCTAAAGTACAAAGTCATAAAAGCAGGTGCACATCTTTAACTAACGACCTTCAATGTCAGTCATTGTCACATTCAAACAGCCAGACACTGCTACGTGAGGACTAATGCAAGGTTCTCTGAAAGTGAAAGCAGGCTGTTTCGGAGAAGGAATGGTTGTTTCGCTACTATTAAACATGAAAACAACTGCTAACATGGATGGTCTTTCAGTGGCATCTTCTTGCACACACAAAAGACCGATTTTAATGCATTTCAAAGCTTCTTGAGGATGATACAACACCTGAAGTGATGAATCGACTATCTCCAGTGCTCTGTCTTCCTTCCACAGCCCCCACACCTGTGTGATTCATAGCATTAGCATACAGGAGGAGATCAAAATTTACTCTAGGTATAGTGCTAGAAGTTTCTTACTAGTCCAATCAAGGTCTGTGCAGGATTTTGAGGATTAAATTCGTTGTTCTTCTTTCCGCTTACAATCTCCAGTAACATGACTCCAAAACTAAACACATCTGATTTCAACGAGAATTTTCCAAACACTGCGTACTCAGGTGACATGTAGCCACTGCACAAGAAAAATGTGATGAAAATCCATGCATGGATTCTATTAATCCATATCTCTGGGTGAGTAAATGTACTTACTATGTTCCCACAACTCTTTTTGTGATGTCCAGAATTTGGTCGCTTTTGAATATTCTGGCAATTCCAAAATCTGAGATTTTTGGATTCATCTCTGCATCCAATAGAATGTTGCTGCATTTCAAGTCCCTGTGAATGATTCTAAACCTTGAGTCCTGGTGAAGATATAGGATTCCACGAGCGATACCAACAATAATGTCAAACCTTTTGCTCCAATCCAAGAACAACTTTCTTGTTTCATCTGTAACAAAACATTTCACCTTTTCATTTCAACTGTATTAAACTGATGCAGACTGTCAAATGTCGATGAGAAACTTACTGAAAAGAAATGAATCCAAGCTCTTGTTGGGCATGTACTCATATATTAGCATTTGTTCTCCTCCCTGAATGCAACAGCCTACAAGTTTCACAAGATTTTGGTGCTGAAGCTTTGCAATTATCTTAACTTCGTTTGTAAATTCGTCTATCCCTTGTCTTGAATTGTTTGATAGTCTCTTTACAGCAATCTTCTCACCATCAGGTAGCACACCCTAAAATCATATTACAGGAATCAACTTTTATAACTCAGAATAATCAGTTCAAAAATCATCAAAATGAATCATATCAAAGACTTAAAACAGACATCTGATATAATGCACAGGAGATGACCTTATAGACTGAGCCGAAACCTCCTTGTCCAAGTTTGTTATCAGGAGAAAAATTGTTGGTTGCCGCAGATATTGTGCTGAGTTTGAAATATGGCAAATCTTGATCACTGCTACTTCTCTGGAGCTCATTTGCCAACCAGGTACCTATTTTGAAGATATAATCACAAAAATTAAGCAGAATAATATATTTCTAAGAAAGGCACAAAATGTTGGACATATATAAGCATTATTACAAGTAAGCCGCTGCCAAAAAAGTTTTTGACAGGTAACACCGACTGTCGATAAGAACATCCTTGTGTTTATGCTGCTAAAGTAATATTTCAAATTTTAATATTTTCCTAATTCCTTACTCTACCATGTGTAGTAGTTCTTGCTTTGTCTTACCTTTATTTCCTCTCCTCTTACGCCTAAAATAAGCTACTACGCTAATGATCAGCAAAGCTGAAAAAACAGTGGGAATTAGAATGGCAGGAATCTCCTTTGCAAGATAATTATTTGATTTCCTTGCATTCTCAGCTGCATGAAAGTGAAAATATTGAGGAATTCAGGATTTTTGTTTCAAATGGCAGTAAACGAAACGAAGCAGGAAAACAGTACCTAATTCAAGTGCATCGACTCGAACATACAGATCATATCTGTCACTCATGTTATATCGAACTGCATCTACTAACTCCCCATACCATGTCAAACAACCAGTGCCTTTGTCTGGAATATCTACACGAGCGTATGCAGAGCATGAACAGTTCCTCTTGCATTCCCTTTCACAGTCTGCATGACTCATATCCATATCCACCCAGACTGCTGCAGAAGTATCAGGAAGAAATACAATTTCTACCTTCAGGAACCCTTCTCCATTCCTGCATACAGATGAAGACTCTAACCGCTTCCTGACACAACCGGTAGACCCATTTCTCAGCAACCAATCACTTGGATTCCTGGGCTCGAATCCAGGCAAACAAGAACATTCGAATTTATAAGCATCAGTGGGTTCACAAGTACTATACGGGCCACACCATCCATACGAGTCGCATTTAGACCGTGGTGCCCTCCACGTCTCCTTCCACTGGCCATCGCTTTCATGCCATTTTACTGCCTTAACAAATCCTGAATGATCCACCAGTAGTCTCACCATAACAAAATCATCAGCAGGGATAGCAGTTGTCATGGCTATCTCGTCTTGATCATTTACAAATTGAGAGTTGTATGACCTCCTCTGTGGTCTCCACGGCCAAGGGGAGGTTCGCCAGACACGTTTTTCGCCTTTGTAGAGAAAGATTTGTGGTGAACCACTAGGGTTGACCCTATACGAGTAGTCTCCAATTCCAGGGTCATCAGCTGATCTCCACGATGTCAGGAACCGGTCAAGACCTGTTTTCAGATCCAGCCCAAGTTTCATTCCTGGCAATACATAGTGTGTTGGATAATCAAAGCTTTGCCATAAAATATTTCTACTTTCTTGAACCAGAACAAAGTTTCCTGAATCCAAAAGCTGAGCTACAGAAGTATCAGCTTCCTCCCCTGAAATATTTGCAGACCATACTGAAACATTTCGATTGCCGTCACTATAGAGACTGAGGTTTCTATATTCATCAAATGACAAAACCCCTGAGGAGCCAGTGATTGGATGGTTCCTGTTTGCTACCCACACTACTGTTTGTTCAGGTAATTTATGGTACCAAATCCCAAGATATCTATTGCTAGATTTTCCCGGACTGAAAAATCCTAACGCAAAATTATTTCCTCTGGAAATCAAAACATCACCATCTCTGATGATTTGGGTGCTGTTTATGGAGTCCTTGGAAGCACAAAAAATGAATTGGAGAATCAAAAGCAAAGAATACAGAAACAGTCTGTCTGCATTCATTTGAGCTTTTGCCTTTTGGACTTGTTTTGGCTGATAATTGATGTTACTCTTGCTTTGAGGAGGTGCTTGTACCTTTAAACAAGATGATATGCCTTGACTTCTTTGGCTGATAATTACATATCTGCGCTCTAGGAATTTTATAAAATATGCCGCAGCACACACACCAAGAAAGATGTTGGATTCTTGAAATTAAAAAAGATTCTTCGCCATTTAAGGGCAAGTTTGAATTGGAAGAAAGACCATGGTCATGTGATGTAGTGATCATTTGGAAGTAAAAAGGGGGAAAAACTATCAAAGCAAGATAAGTTTATATAAAGAATTTTTTTGTCTATATATAAAAATGAAATTCTTTGTGATTTCCAAGAGCGACCTGGGCTCAATTTTCTTCATTTTATATCTCATAACGTTTATTATGGGGGGAATCTACTAACCAAATTTGGTAAAGACTAGAATTCTCCAACCAGTCATCATAAAACTAATTGTTTTCTAACCATCTAGCTGGTGGTCAAGTGATAAGGACTTGTGATCAAAGGGTTTGCTCCCTCTGTGGTCTCAGGTTCGAGTTCTTGATTGCTCATATGATGGTCACTGATGGTCGTTAACTTCAGTGTCCGTGGGATTAGTCGTGGTGTGCGCAAGCTGGCCCGGACACCCACGTTAATCTAAAAAAAACTAATTGCTTTCTCATTTGTTAGGTTTGGTTAATTTTGGCTCCCAATGTAAATAACGATTTTTTTTCTGAACTATGTTCTTTTTTAGGGTTTTTTGTGTATATTGATTGCAGATTTACTGAGGAATCCATGGTGGATTGAAGAATAGATTTTCTAGTTGTGTTAAGATTTCAAGTGATAAAGTTATTGGGTCTATCCTCATTGAGTGACTTTGATATCTAATTGCATTCTTGATTTTTCTATCAAAGGGACCTAATACTGCTGACTTGTTCCCTTTAATTATTAATAAGTGGTAACTAAAGCTTTCTGAGAGTAAGAGGCATTAAAATAACATGGATTTAAAATTTGATTTGATGATTGAAATGAAAAAAGATCCGAGTCAATTTAAAGATCAATCATGGATAACCAAAATAAAATTTTAAAAAATAATGAAAATAAATTTATTTTAATAAAAAAATCAACAAATTAATAGTCGACCGGATCTCCAAATTTTTTTTTCCTCAAATTAAACTAATTCATGTTCCATGTTGATGAATTCTAGATCAATTCTAGTTTTCAAACAATAGAGAAAATACTATTATAGACAATCAAGAAGGAGAAAAAAAAAGAGAGGATTTATTAAAGAAAAATCATTTAAAATTTTAATAATTAATATTTTTTATTTAAATATTTTTTTTTAGATTAACGTGGGTGTCCAGGCCAGCTTTCGCGCACCACGACTAATCCCACGAGCCCTGAAGTTAACGACCATGTAAGCCTCCAGTGGCCATCATATGAGCAACCAAGGACTCGAACCTGAGACCACAGAGGGAGCAAACCTCTTGATCCCAAGTCCTTACCACTTGGCCACCACCTAAATGGTTAAAATATATATATATATATATAATAATTATAATATCAACAAAATTATATATTTCTATAAAACAATTAAAGGGAACTTAATTCCCCTTTAAAAAAGAACCCCAAACCTAGACTCAGGTGGTCAAGGCGGCTCCCTATCTCGAGGAGAAATCGATGGACTATAAATAATCAGTTCTTAATTGTCACCTTGGAAAGTTTCGGCAAGAAAAAACTTCAAGAAATATTTTATCTGCTTTATTGACGAAGAAAGAAAACTTGGTAGACGATCAATGGAATTACCCCCTCCATTGTTCTAGTCAAGGGTTCTCCACTTCTACGGCTGTCTGCGAGTGTTTCTACCTGTGTTCTTAAATATTTTTTAATATATAGATGTTAAAAAATAAAAAATTATTTAAAAGATCACAATGTCCATGGAGCTTGTTTTACGGTTTTGATTTAGACTTTACTTGTAGAGTGGCATGCAAGGCAGGAGGGGTCTCTCTCGTTGATAATACGACAAGACAAAGTAGAGTTGACTTTGATGAAGAGGAGAGAGGGGCGGCGGCTATGGCTGACGGAGAACACCTAGCAGAAGATCCCCATAAATATTGGAGATAGAAGAGTCCTGGCTCTTGATCTACTGTGACCTAACAAATGAAATAGAGTTGACTTGGACATTCATGGACGAAGACTGAACCAGGGACTTTGCCTTGGATTGCTTTTTCTACTTCTTGAATGACGTCTTTGATACGCGTCCCGAGTCTTTAATATATTTTAAAAAAATATATATAAAGTTTTATAAATTATGAAGTTTTACGTTTGTCTCTACAAACTCAACCCAGTAAGCCATTTATAAGAGATTGAATTTCAAATATAATTGTAATTATTTTTTAAAATATTTTTATTTAAAAATATATTAAAAAATTATTTTTAAATATATTTTTATATTAACTCATGAAAATTATTTAAAAATATTAAAAAATTAATTTTAAACAAAATAAATTCAAAATTTTTTACAACATGGATTGGTATAATAAGATTCCAAGAATGTTACTTAGATATTTTAGATTTAAAAAAATAGTTTAAAATAGATTTTTAAGTTGAGAAAACAAAAACCATGTTTTTCTAATCACCATGATTGCTGGACTTTTAAAAATGATGGATAACTTGTCAATAAATAAGATGAATGATACCTTGTCAATCATTTTAACTTAAAAAAAAAAAAAAAGCTTGCTTGTGTGAGCCTGAACTTGTGGGCTCACATGTGAGTTTTTTATTGGTGGGTCAAGTGCATAGCTTGAATTTCCAAACTAACCATGTTTGATTTTTTTTTTATATAAGTATATTTTAAAATATATTTTGTATTTTTGTTTTGATTAGTACTCCTTCCTTGTAATTGGTTTTTTATTATTTAAATTTTTTTAATAGTAATTATTTTTTAATTATATTAGAAATGTTTAATTTTTTGTATAAGATTAATGTAATTCATTTATAATTCTTTTTATATATTCTATATAGATTAAATTTATTTTTTAACAATATTTTTAATATGTGCACCTTGTATAATTTTTTTACCTTTCATTTTATTCAATAAAATTTATATGTGTGTCGATTTATTTTACAAATTAATTTTAATAAATAAATTTACTGAACATAACTAAATAAATGACTCAGCAATATTAAATGTCTTCATCTATATTTATTTTTTAATTTTTTTTAATTATATTTTTATTTATTGTTAATGACTTTTTTTATTTATTTATAAAATAGTTTGTAATTGATTTAATTAGATATATCCATAAGTTTTTCAATTTACATTTTAGATTTTTTTTTATGTAAAGAAACGCATTGAAAAATTCTACTTGTTTAATTTTTTTATCTACTAAAAATTCTACTAAAAAAATGCATTTTAGTATTAGTGTTTTTAATTTGATCCTTATTAGTTTTATGAGTTTTTTTTCTTGATGTTCTTATAAAAGTTTTATTGTTTCCTTCAATTCAAGTTAATTGTGTTTTTTTTGTCCTTAATCTTTTGATTTTCTTTTCTTGTGCTATTTTTTTTTCATTTCAATTTAATTCTCAAAATAAAAAAAATTCCTTTAATTTTGTTTTCCTTTTTATTTTAACTCTCTTTCTTATAATTGCTATTTTCTATATTTTTTTTCAAATCATCCTTCAACTTTATTTTTCACAACTCATCTCTATTTTTACAAAATTTAACATCAACCAAACATTGAGATCTTTCTGTGACACCTCAGGAACTCTACGGCAAGGTAATATATATAAATAAATCCAAAATAACACAGGGTGATGTGCAAGAATGAATTAAAAAAATATATATGATTCAAATTAAAAAAAATGCTTTAATGGAAAAAAGAAAAAAGTCATATCATTGTTCTACTGTGTAGTGATTTGTGAGAAGATCTATACTATATTCACCAAATCTTTAAACTTTTTACATTATATACATTCACCAATTTCAGGTGAACTTTACATTGTTAACTTCCAACTTCAGAATAATTCATTTTATTTCAACGGTCAATATATACACACACACACACACTTTCCCCCATTTGATCATCTTCGTCCTCAAGGTCTGAGATAGAATATTTATTTACACAACTTTTTTTTCTCACTCCTTAATAACGTTTAATTCAACCGGTGTAATGATTTAGGTTTTATTGGGTTTAAACTCGAAAAAGTATCATATTAATGATTTTCAGATTTGTTATATATATTTAATATATTGATATTAAAAACAAAAATATTTTAAAAATTATTATTTTATTATATTTTTAATTAATAAACACTTTTATATAAGCACTCTAAACTACATTACTAAACACATATTTAATTGAGATATTGAGAGAATTTAGGCAAAAAGGAAAATTAACAAGGTTGAAAAACCTTGAATGGGTTTTTTTTTGGATAGTAGGAAGTTAAGATTTTACTTCTTTTAAAATTGTTTTATATAATTTATTTGTATTCAATCTAATCCATATACATGTCATAAATCATTCGTTAGCATATTTTAAATAATTTAGCTACCTTCCAAAAAATAATTTTTTTCATTATTATTAAAAAAAAATTTTAAATTGCATTATTCATTAAAATAAAAAAAATAATTCGGTCATCAAAATTTACATTATAATTTGTGAGAAAACATAGCCTTAAGGACTGTAAAAGAAAATCACGATCTAAATTCTGGATCCATAATTAATAATGCATGAGCAGTGTCAACAAGATACCGTATTTATGTTAAGTCTTAATACATACTTATCATAAACAAAATTTTATAAAATTCACACAACGTTTCATAAAGTTTTTGAATATTATATCTTTAAAACCAATAAAATTAAATATCACTTAGAAATAAATTTATAATACTTATTGTATTATCAAAATCAAAACTTTAACTAAAATATAATAGTGGAGCATCTAAGACATTAAATTAAAACTAAAAAAAATTCTCGCTAATAAAAACACTCAACAAAGCGAGACATATCAACAAAAACTGAAAAGGTAAGAATACTTAACAAAGTTTACCTGCTAACAAAAAGTAAAAACCTTAAATAACATTAAATATAAAAGGTGAGTTCAATTAATTCAGTGAAGGAATAACAATAATTTAATATATATTTTAGATATTAATAATTTACAAGTTGATTTATCTTGATAGACATATATATACGAAGCATATTATCATAAAATAATAGAATATATGTTAAAAATCAAATGATACATAAAAGTGACTATTATAAGAGAATTAGATATCACAAACTGATGCATTTCTCACTAGTTAAATATATAAAATATTATGTGTGCATAAACTAACTACTCTTTCTTAACATAAAGTTATTGACAAGTTCTGTATCAAGGCATAATAGATATTCAAAGAATTACCAAAGTAATGTATATCAAATCAAATAGAATTTAGTTCAAAAGAATACAAATATAAATTAGAATAAATAAATATTAGAAAAATAAAATAATAAATATAAATATTTAAAAAATTAATTAATTATACTCATCATATTATATATATATATATAATAAAGATTATTCCACTTGTTTGGAGAAAATATAAAAATAAAAATTATATATGTGAAGGTACCCGAAAAATCACCTACAGTGAATATAAAAAGACTATACTCATGCCAAATTGCAGTGGAAACCCCTCCATGATTGATGATCTTGCTGCACGGAACACGTTACTCCGTTGACGTGACTATCTTTAAGTGAATCAACAAGCCAATTTAAAAGCTGTTTGTTTGTTTTTAAATTTTAAAAATATTTTTAAAAATTTTGAAAAATTTTATTTTTATTTTAAATTAATATTTTTAAATTATTTTAATATCTAATTTTTTAAAAATAAAAATATATATTATTTTAATATATTTATAAATAAAAAATACTTTAAAAAATAATCGTATTTAAAGAGATTTTAGCATCTCTCTGGTGAATGATTTCTACACTCGCAGGAATATCCCAGAGTATTAAATGTGATCACTTTTTCTCTCAACAATATTATCATCACCAGAGGCTCAAAGCCTCAAACCCATGAAGTTTCAAAGTCATAATGAAATCTAAAATAAAAATTTCTATCATGCTACTGCTTCTAATATTCAATACTCTGTCACCATCTATAGCAATCGACACCATAACTCAAACCCAATTTGTATCTGATAGTGAAAATCAATTTCTTGTATCATCCAACGGAAACTTCAAACTACGCTTCTTCAGTCCCGGAAAATCCCCAAGCCGCTATGTTGGAATATGGTTCAACAAAGTCTCCCAGCAAACTGTAGTTTGGGTTGCCAACAGAGAAACTCCACTCAAGAACTCTACTGGAATTTTCAAGATGATGGAAACCTTGCTGTCTTTGATGGCAACGATAGCACTCCTCTTTGGTCCACTAATGTTTTCATGCAAGCTACTAACTCATTAGCCAATCTCTTGCCTTCAGGGAATCTGGTTTTGGTTGTTCCAAACAAATCAAGCAACTCAGAATCTGTCATTTGGCAAAGCTTTGATCACCCTACTGACACAATCCTGCCTGGAATGAAATTTGGGTTGAACAAGAGAACTGGCCTGAATTCGGTCCTGACTTCATGGAAATCAACTGATGGTCCAGCACCTGGAGATTTCTCTTTCGAGGTAGACCATCGAGGCTCCCCTCAATTCTTCTTGTACAAGAGCTTGTCTCCATACTGGCGTGGGGGTTCATGGAATGGCGACACTCTCATGGAATGGCGACACTCTAAGTGGCTTACCTGATGTAGGCAATAGGCTAAAAGACAATGATACTGACTATTCCAAAGAGATTGATCTCTTCATTTATTCTTTTGAGAACAATCAGAATGAAAGCTCTGTTTCTTTCAGTGCAAGAAATGACACTGTTCCTTCAATTCTTGTCCTAGAACCCCTAGGAACAGTGCAACGGCTGATCTGGTGGGAGAGGGGAAACAGTAGCAAAACATGGAGAACAATTTGGGTGGCAACAGAGGACCTGTGTGATCATGCTAGGTGTGGTCCATCAACTATATGCAATACAAAAGATGCTGTACTGTGCACATGCCTGCCTGGACTTAAGACATTGTATCCTAATGATTGGTACATGAACTGTGAAGAGGTTAGAAAGGACATCTGTGGCAAAGGCAAAGGTGGAGGCTTTTGAAAGTGGAAAATGTAGAGGTTCCAGATGCTAGGTTTACAAGAGTGTACGCAAACGTTAGCCTTCAAGAATGTGAAAAAGAGTGCTTGAAGAGTTGTGATTGTACAGATATGCTAGCTCAAATGTTACTGTAAATGGACTTGGGTGCATTGCTTGGTATGATGGTAAGTTAACAGACATTAGAAAGTATGCAGATGGGCAGGACTTCTATTTCCTGGTTGATGCAGAGGATCTTGGTAAGTAAATTATTTTCTTTCGGAATTTCCCTTCAACGTTTAAGAGCAGAAGAATGAGAATTTACTGCTCCGAACTTTCAGCACGTAGTTCAAGGAAAAACGCAACACAATCTCAAGCAAGGATTCTTGTGTTCGTGCTGGCCTTATGCAGCTTTTACCTGTGGAGAAGACATGCCAAAAAGAAAGGTAATTTTAAACCAAACCCAGCATTCATGTGATAAATAATCTAGAGAAACACCTTTGCATCAGCATCATCTCTTGATGTTCCTCTGATAGTAAAACACATTACAGTGTATCATATATCTATACAAGAAACTTGTTTTTTCCATTGAAATTGAGAAACAAAAGCCTCTACTAGAAAGTGAAAGTTCGAAGGGGTTCATAGAATTTTCTTATATTTGTCATAAAATACAATTAAGGCATAATGAAAATCCTGCAGTGCTTTATAGTTCAGACTTCAGAGATCCAATGACCTTATCTGCAAAATGTAGCCCTTATTATGTAAACTACGATCATTTTACTTGAAGGTCCATTGGCCTGTTACAGCCTGCTTTGTTGACCCTGGATTACCAGGAAACAAAACATAGCAGTGTCATTTTCAGGCCTGAAAAGGAAGCAAAAACACCGAGAAAATTTATAGAAATTTGGTTGGGAATCTATTTTGTCTCCCAATTACAATGTAATGTTTTTAGGAAATTTACTTTTTAGATTCATGAATTCTCCAAGTCATTTTCATATTGGGGTTGCTAAAAAAGTGTTTAGATTTATTCAAGGCACTAAGAAGGATATATGAAATCAAATTTGATTGAACTTTTGAGCTTAAATTAGTTGGATTTTATGATAGTGATTAAAATAAATGTATTGATAATATGAAAAGAACTTCAGGTTTTGTTCTCTCTCTTGGTTCAAGTGTGTTTGCATGGTATTTGAAGAAGCAAGAATTAGTGGCTCAATCTTTTGCTGAAGTTGAAAATTTTGCAGCTAGTTTAGCTGTTAAGCAAGCTATTTAATTGACAAGAAATATGAAAGATGTAGGAGAAAAGAAAAAAGAGACAATAATATTGTTTTTTGACAATAAATTAGTTAGTTATAGCAGTGATAAAAAATCTATTTTTTTCATAGCATAACCGATCACATTGCATTTAAATATCATTTCATTTATGAAGCAATCGAAGAAGAAAAGGCTGAATTGAGTTCTACAAATTAGAGGAGCAGGTGGCTGATATCCTCATAAAAGTATTGGCAAATGATAAATTTCAAAGCAAAGAAATGCACAAGGAGTTCAAGTTCAACATGTTACGGGGAAGAATGTTAAGGTTAATATGTTGCAGAGGTGAGCCAAAAAAAAAAACAAACCAGTTAAATAGAGAAAATTAAAAAAATCAAATCATGAAAAAATTAATTATAATATTTTTTTAAAAAAAATTAGCTTTGTTCAATTTCGATTTTATAAGTCTAAAATAAATAAAAAATTGAATTGATTTAGTTAAGAAATAAACCAAATTAAAAAATCGAATCGAACCGGAAAAACCAAGTAGAAAGTCCAAAAACACCCAAAAAACAATTTAATTTTTAATTTTTAATTTTTAATATAAAATAACCAAATCAAACCGAATCAAAATTGGTTGGTTGAATTTTAGTTTTTAACTTAAAATAATTAAATCGAGCTGAAACTGGTTAATTAAAATCAGTTTTAGTTTATTTTATAAAATTTTAATTTGATTGTTTTTATAGATAAAACTGAACTGAACTAAAAATAATCACCTCTAATATATTATATATTGTAATTAGTGAAGTTATTGTGACATCTATTTAACCTTGACTTTGGTTTGTTGACTAGTGTTAAGTGAAAGTAATTAGAGTTTGATTAAAAGATGAATTAAGATGAACAAACGTAAGGCTAAGATATGTCGATGTTTTGTATATATATGGCGAAATGTTATGGGGATGTATGAGAGAGAAAAGAAAACGAGTGATAAGTTTCTGCAGTGTTTTTTTCTCCCCCTATTGATGTTATTCTGCACAAAATTGCTTACTCTTTTTTTTTAATCCTTAAAGACTCCATTTTTTATTTTGTTTTGACCTCACACAAGCTAATGATTTAGCCAACATTTCCTCTTACACTGCGTTTATATGGATGTTGTTTCCATTCCAGCATCAATGGAGTGAAACTCTAGGCTTTTTAGCTTTTAATCAACAGCCAGAAAATTTAGTGCCAAATCTGACTTCTGAAGGAACATCAGAAGGGTGCTTTTAAACAACAAGAGATCCAGGGGACTAAAGGGACAAAAGTTTTGACATAAATGAAAAGCTTGCATCATTTCATGAAATATCTTCGTGGCCAAAGTTTTACGAATTGCTTTACAGCTATATCAGTGTTTAAACATAAAGGGGTAAATGCTCCACAGCTATATCAGTGTTAAAAATAAAGGGGTAAATGCTCTACAGCTTTTTTTAACAATAACCTGTGACAAAATAAATTAGTTGGTGGCCCATTTTTCAAACTCACTAGAAACAGCAATGCTTTTCTTTAGCTTTTTAGTCTCATGATCAAGAAAGGATTTAATAGTCAGTAGGATCATGATGAGTCAGAGGCTTTAATGGATGCAGATAGGCTGTTTAGCATGTGACCAGCCAAGAGTCTCACAAGATCCAAACCATCTCCCTGTTGACATAAATTGTGGTAGTAGAGGCTTATCAAAAAGCAATAAATGCTCAACCATGTGTTTTTTTCTAGAAGCGTTGTGAAGTACCCTGGAAGACAACCATAGGATATGTCATATGAGTTTGTCCAAAATCTTGTCACTAATCATCCATGCCTCCATGGACACCAAGAGAACTCTCTTCTCCAATGCCATTGGACTTTTCATGGCTTCCATTCTGTTTGCATCTTGTTGTGGAATTGACATCATAAATCAAACCCACTTCATCTCAGATAGCAAAAATGAATCCCTCATATCCTCCAATGGAAATTTCAAGCTAGGCTTCTTTAGTCCAGGCAACTCTCCAAGCCGGTACGTTGGAATATGGTTCAACAAGGTCTCGAAACCAACTGTTGTTTGGGTTGCCAACAGAGAAATTCCACTTGAGAAATCCGCTGGCATTTTCAAGATTGCTGCAGATGGAAATCTGGATGTTGTTGATAGCAAAGGAAGGACTCCTCTTTGGTCCACAAACATTTCTATGCCAAATGCCAATTCATCTGCCAAGCTCTTACCTTCAGGCAACCTTGTTTTGGTGGTTAAGAACAACTCAGGCAACTCTGAATCCATCGTATGGCAAAGCTTTGATTATCCTACTGATACTATCTTGCCTGGAATGAGATTCGGCTTGAACCGGGAAACTGGTTTAAATCAATTCCTAATTTCATGGAAATCAAGTGATGAGCCGGCACCTGGAGATTTCTCATTTGGGCTTAACCCAAATGGTTCACCTCAGTACTTCTTGTACAGGAATCTGGCTCCATATTGGCGAGGTGGACCATGGAACGGTAGGAGCCTGAGCGGTACACCTGATATATCAACCCGGGTCAAGAGCAATCGTGCAGACTTCAACAATGAGGCTGGTTTGTTCAACTATAGTTTTGTCAGCAACAAACAAGGAACTTACATCACTTTCCATCTAAGAAACACTTCTGTTTTCTCTTCACTAGTGCTAGAACCTACTGGCATAGTTAAGCGAGTCACATGGCGTGAAGATAGCCAGGATTGGGCTTTGTTTTGGCTTGAACCTGATGACTCATGTGATGTTTACGCAAACTGTGGCTCTTATTCTATGTGCAACTTCAACAACGCAATAAAGTGCTCATGCTTACCAGGATTTGAACCTCTTTCACCTCATGATTGGCGTACTAGATGTGTAGAGAAGAGAAAATTCCAATGTGGGAAGGGTGCAGGAGAAGGGTTCTTGAAGATGGCTAATGTGAAGATTCCTGATGCTACCAGGACCCGCGCTTATACGAATTTGAGCTTGAAAGAGTGTCAAATGGAGTGCTTGAGGAGCTGTAATTGCAGTGGATATGCTAGTTTAGATATAAATAATGAGGGACAAGGCTGTTTAGCTTGGTATGGTGAGCTAAATGACATGCAGCAATATACTGATGAGGGACAGGACTTTCATCTGCGAGTGGAGGCAGGGGAGCTTGGTAAGTAGTGCAATTAGTAATCGATGTTAAAATACTTTGGTCTGATTAAATTTTTCAGCTGACATTAGTTTTTCTATAAGCTGATATGATCATATTTTTCAGCTGCATATGCAAAGAACAGCTCAAAATCCTCCGCGGCTACGAATTGGATAGTTAGAGTTACCATTTTGTTTGCTATTGCGTTGCTGCTCCTTTTTGTGTTAATTTTCCTTCACTCTCGAAAGAGACGTGCGAGAAAAGGTAAGAAATCCTGAAAACAAGATTCTTAGGTAGGATTCCTTTTCAGGTTGTTGAATTACAGCAGACAAACCACAGTATTAGGCAGCACAATAAAAAGTAATTAACCTCCATCTCTTGCTAATTACACCTATCTGCATCATGAAATTAAGCTCCATCTCCTTGATTTACCACAACCATATATTCTAATAACCAGTTTTTCAGTTAATTCCACTAGTGCTCTTTAATTTTGTCAGGCTATCTAGAGAAGCGAAGGAGACGTGAGTTGCTATCATTGGATCCTGAAAATTGTATGTCAAATTCTAAGGACCTTACGAGCGCAAATGAGTGCGAAGAGAATTTAAATATAACCTTCTATGATCTAGGCACCATCAGAGCTGCAACAGACAATTTTTCTTCTGAAAGAAAACTTGGAGAAGGTGGATTTGGCCCTGTCTACAAGGTAATTTCTCTTTCAATTGGAAAAAGGGAAAGCTCCACTAATTATATTACAATTCACACCACTTCCTCACGGTGCTCTCCAGATGTATGGAACATGGGACGAAGTTTCTACTAAGTATACCAGCACTTTATGAATTTCTTTCAGGGAAAGCTATCAAATGGAAAGGAGGTAGCTATTAAAAGGCTATCGAAGAGCTCAGGACAAGGAATAGATGAGTTTAAAAATGAAGTTTTGTTAATTGCAAAACTTCAGCACAGAAATCTTGTCAGGCTTCTTGGCTGTTGCGTTGAAGCAGAAGAAAAGATGCTGATCTATGAATACATGCCTAACAAAAGCCTGGACTACTTCATTTTTGGTATGTCTCTGAGACTGTCTAGCAGACTAGATATAATTCCCCAAATGCATGTTCTAATGGAAATGATTATGAAAATTTTAAACAGATCAGTCAAGAAAAGCATCTCTGGAATGGGAAAAGCGCTTTGAAATCATAATGGGCATTGCTCGAGGGATCCTTTATCTTCATCAGGACTCTAGGTTAAGAATCATCCATAGAGACTTGAAAACAAGCAATGTTCTTCTAGATGGGGAGATGAATGCCAAAATTTCAGATTTCGGGACTGCAAGGATCTTTTGTGGGAACCAAAACCAAGCAAATACAAACAGAGTCGTCGGCACATTGTAAGCACAAGATATCAACGTCTTATGAAGGTATGCCATACATTGTTTCCCAACTGAAGTTCCTTTTATTTGCTGCACTACACAGTGGATACATGTCGCCAGAGTATGCTCTGGATGGCCTCTTCTCTGTAAAATCCGACGTCTTCAGTTTTGGAGTCTTACTTCTGGAGATCATTAGTGGCAGGAAGAATATTGGTTTTTTCAAAGAAGATCTCTCCTCAAATTTGATACGATATGTAAGCCGAACTTGAGCTCATTTTTCTATTACGCAATTATTGTGTTCTCACATATTTTAATCCAATGTATTGTGAATGATGCAGACATGGAATCTGTGGAAAGATGGAAAAGCCCTGGAGATGATGGACTCATCAATCAGGCAATCATGTCCTAGTGCAGAAGTACTGCGATGCATTCATGTTGGCCTATTGTGTGTGCAAGATTGTGCAGAAAACAGGCCAACAATGTCCGAAATTATTTTCATGTTGAGCACTGACACAACTCTTCCATCTCCAACACAACCTACCTATTCAATCACGAGAAGTCAGAATGATCCCAGTTTTCCTGCTATGGACACAAGTTCTTCAGTGAATCAGGTGACAATCAGTCTTGTGGATGCTCGATAAGCTCTTCTAATAAAGTTGGATGCAGAGTTCATTAAGGATGTGATTACAGAGAATTCAGCAGTCTTGAGGTCTTGGCTTTCTTTGTTATATGGGATTGAGTGTTTGTGCAAATGGATGTGGAGATTGTTTTTTCCCTTTATTTCTTTCCTTCTTCCTGCAACTGCTTGAAATTCTGAATGGGGCGAAGATTGCTGTAAAAGTCTGAGAATTGATCTCCTAGATTTTCTAACATAATCAACCATATTAGATAATAACTGTCCATGATCAATCAACCACGATTGATGGTCAACCAGAATTGACCATGATCATCAGTAAAAGCTATTCATTTTTATTTTTTTCTCGTTAGATTAGAATTTCTTTCCTAGTTAAGTTCTAGAGTTCTAATTTGATTTTCCTGGTTAGAAGTTGGACTTTATTTAGTGTAGATTTTTCAGATTAGAAAGAGTCGTTTTAAGCTCTTATATCTTTATCTTCATATATTAATATATGAGCAGAGATCAAAATTAATACTATTGACTTCAGAAATTTATTCGAAACCTACTAGTTACATGGCTCGGCCTTCCCCTCGTTGTCAGTTCTCTAGCAGCAAAAAATTAAAAAAAAAGAAGAAGATTGTGAATTCCATATTTGAAACTTATCTTCAACAAAATTGATCAAAGTTTCTATGCGTCAATATTATTAGAATGTTAAAAATACCAAGTAAAAAATTTAAAGACAGTTTATCCTATTCCGAGAGTAGCCATCAAAGGTTTTTTAAGTATTCGTATGGCAATATTTTCTTATATAAGAAGTGCAATAATTTAAATTTCATTTAAAAAGAAGAATTTGCTACTATAACCTCTCTTTCTCTTGTCAATATATAGCACCTCTAAAAAAAAACGTTTTTTTTTTTTTTGTTAATGCATTCATTTAATCAAAATTAACAATAAGAATGGTCTACGTATAAAGGTTTATGTTTTTTAAATTAAACCTTTTCTTCTCATTAAATCATATGGTTTAACTTAGAGGTTTCTTGAGGTAGTTATTTACTTGTCATTGGCTTCAAATTAGTTCATGTGAAAGATAAATTAATATAACTCAGTTATTTTAATTGAACAGGTTTAATTATAACTTAGTCAAAACCCGATTTACTTTTGAATTCTAAATGTCATTCTTTTATTTTTATTTTTTTTAAAAATAAGTATTAAGACAACTACATTCAAGATGGACTCTAATTTTAAGGTGTGGCACAACTAACTTGGTTTAAATAGCTAAAACTCAATTTACCTTTGGAATCTAGTTTTTGTTTAACTAGATCATAACTCTTATTGAGTTTAAAAATCTTGTTTTTTGAAATTTAGTTTTTTTAATTGAATAATCTACCGTCTAAAAATAAAATAAAAAATTAATACAAATATAGTTTACCTTGAAAAATATTTGAAATAATATCTGAAAATATTTAAAGCAGCTCACCATGAAAGATGATATTTTCTACTATAACAGTTCTAGCTAAAGTTTTAATTTATACAATGGTGGTAGCTTAAAAGATAAAAGAATCAACATACATAATAGTGAAAAAATCATAGAAAGAGAGAAAGGTAAGCTCAGTTGGCTTTGAAAATTAACCCAAACAAGTTATGTGGTAGCCTTGTTCGAGCTAAAAAAACTAACCCAGAGTAGCTTAGTCCAGCTTAGAGATTTAGGCCAACCAAACTACACATAGTAGCCTACTTAAGAGTCTAATAGAACTATAATATATAATTGTAAGCCAATTTTTTTCTGTTTGTATTATCACTTGCTCCTTAAATTTTATAAATGAAGACTTTAACCAGCTATAAAAGAAGAAAATACTTATAATATAAGAGTTTACCTTTCAGTATACACAAAAATATTTTTTAGAGGAGCATGTTTTTTAATATTTGCTAATTTCTTAAAAATTTTGGAAACAAATAAACATAAAAACCTAATGATAAATGGTCACAGTTTGCAAGATCTAGGGATAATTGGTCGTAGTTGTAGAGACCTAGAGACATAATAAAGATTTTTCCATACAAGCTTTCAAAAAGACATTTCATGTTTAGAAACATAAAAATATACTAATCTAAAAAAATATATAAAAAATATTTCTAAGGACTCACCATGAAAGGTGGCATTTCCACAATAGCTCTAGCTAAAGTTGTGGCCCATGGTAGCGATTCAAAAAAAATAAGAAAACTCCACATAAATAAGAGTAAAAAAAAAACTGAATATCATTTAATTTTAAAAATTAAATCAACTTTAAAATGGATTGAAAAATAAAATAAAATAACTTAAGGTAGCTCGAACAAGAAGAGAGATTCAGCCCGACCGAGCTACACATTGTATCATCACCTTGCTATGAAGCACACATACAGATAAAACTAAAAATGGGACGAGTTCTTAACAACTTCTTTTGCTTTGCTTGGCTGCAGTGGACACATGTCTCCAGAATATGCAATGGAAAGACTATATTCAATAAAGATGTCTTCAGATATGGGGTCTTAGTACGCCATGGTCACAAGTGGCGGGAAAAACAATGGCTTCTATGATCAGGAAAGTCTTTGATTGCTCAAGTAAGTGAAATGCAGAAGTTTCCAAATAATGGCTCCCCTAGTTTTTCCTTTTATCATATACTTATCGTGAACGATGATATCTTGAACTTCTATTTCCAGGCTTGTGACTTATGGAATGAAAGAAAAGCATCGGAGATGGTGGATCTGGAATTAGGAAAGTCACACCCTACTCATGACGTTTTGAAATTCATTCAAATAGGCCTTTTATGTGTTCAAGAATCCCCAGCAGATCGACCAAAAATGTCAATGGTGTTTATGCTTGATAATGAAATAGTCCTTCCGTCTCCTAGCAAGCCTGCATTCACTATCAGAAGAAAGTAGAATGATTCAGACTCGTCAACAGCTAGAGGAGGTACTGCTTCTATAAATGATGGAACAACAACCAAAATCGAAGCGCGATGAAGTCTTGAGGTTCATGTTGTGAATTATAGATAAATTCTCCTTAAAGAAACACCAGAAGTGAAATTTTGATAGCAATCAGAAAGAAAACAAAGCCAATCTCAGGATTGCTTTTTTATGCCTGTACATCGTAGAATATATAAATGAACTGGGAATATGAAGAAGAAGCCAGATTTGAAATTGATGTTTACTGGATATACATTACTTCGACATTCGAGACTCCAACAAGTTGCTAGCTAGAACATTAAACAAATCAAAACCCTGATGGTTCTGTAGAAGAAAAACTTGTTCAAACTTCTTGAGGAAAGAATTTAGTCAAACTCAGAACTTAGTTGACTTCTCAATTTCATAAAATCCTTCGGATAACAAGCTGGAAATAACTCCAACAGAAATCTCTCAGAATTTTCTTCTGGAAAGGAAATGATTAAGATTCTCAGTGCACCGTTTGTTAATTAGTAATGGTAAGGTATTGCAAAATAAAATTTTTAATAGGCTATCTATAATTGTGCTTTATGCCTGAACTTGAATTTTCTGGTAGACAGATTTGCCTTTGCTTTTGGGAAACCTGCAATGATTATAAAGTAGAATTCACCATGTTCACCATGGACTCATTATGCCTCGTGACTTATGATAAGAAGATCATAAAGGTAGCCTGAAACACATGAATAAGCTGAAAAGCACTACTTAAATCATCACTACGTCAGAATTCTAGCCACACCAGCTAGTACGATTGCGGATTCTCGACCATGCGTGTGTTACACTGAAGCTTAAAAAGTCTCCAACTCCTACCATAAATGGCAACACTTAAAAACCAACGAGTGTCACTGGTAGTTTTCATATGTATGGAAGAGGAAAGTCTCCCGTCCAAATCAGTGCTTACATGTTCTGTGACCATTTATGTGCTGGTTGGCTTTGCATATCGTTGTCATACTCATTTAGAACGGTTTTAAGGAGTTGAAATCTACTTGGAAATGCACAGGAGCCAGCTACTGGGCTGCTTAAAGCGTCAGGATTGACATGCATAGAATTTTTTCACATGAATCGTTCACATATTCGTAGCTCACATGAGATGTGACGAGCTAAAAATTGACAAGATTTGTCTTCTAATGCACAATTAGCTCACAAAAGTTGCGCAACAGCAAAAAAATCTCACCGGGAATCAATTCCTATTGACCTTTCAAGTTGCCATTTATTGCATGGCTCCACTCACTGAGCAACCGCCATGTCCAGAAAAATATACCTAAATAAAGTGAATAGAAATGAAAATGTATAGGTATGATTTTTTTCGTATGGACCTTTCATTAGGTAGCTTCGGCTCCACTCATTGAACCCCCAACTACACTAATAATAAATTATTGGTGCAGTTTTTAAATGACTAATAAAATAAAAAATATTTTTTTTCTTTTGTAATTAGTATGAGTTTTTATTGTATATTAAATTAAATAAAAATCATTGTGGATAAGCTCATCTAAAAAGCTTTCTAATTCTATTATATAGTCAATACAATTAATTTGTTTTTGAACTATATAGTTTTATTAACAATTATAATATTTACATAACAACAAATAAATACCTTAAAAATAACATTTTCACGTTTTTAAACACCTTCTTATTAATTTGTTCCATCTTAAACTATTTCTCTAGCATTAATCATCTACTCAACCTCACCAGCATCGTATAATTGTCACCGATTGCCTGGCTTAGACCAAATCATGAATCATGCAAAAAAGTCTTTGAGTACATTGTTTCTCTTCCTTGCTTATCTACTGACATCATAGCTCCAAACCAATCACTCAAAGATGGAGATGTTTTGGTCTCTGTAGGACAACGCTATGCGCTTGGGTTCTTCAGCCCGGGCAATTCTACTCGCCGCTACATGCGAATTTGGTACCATAAGGTTTCAGAACGAACTGTTGTATGGGTAGCAAATAGAGTTATCCTGTCAATGGGACCTCCGGGTCCTAGCTATCGACAATCAAGGTAACCTTGTACTTTATGAAAATAACCGGAGTACTGTTCCTGTTTGGTCTACAAATGTTTCAGCCTCGTCAATGACCGATTGCCTGGCTCAGCTTCTGGATACAGGAAATTTGGTCTTGGTTCAACGGGATAGCAAGAGGGTCTTTTGGCAAAGTTTTGAACTTGCTGCTAACACCTCGCTTCCTGACATGAATCTTGGGCTGGGCCTGAAAATGGGTTTGAACTGGTCCCTGTCGTCCTGGAAGTCCAAAGATGACCCTGGAACCGGAACCGTTTTCTTTGGCATTGATCCAAGTAGTTTCGCGCAGCTGTTCCTATACAAGGGTCAAACCCGATTGTGACGGGGCGGGCCATGGACTGGACAAAGATGGAGCGGAGTACCAGAAATGACTCCTAATTACATCTTCAATGTTACTATTGTTAACAAGCTTGATGAGGTATCTATAGTGTATGGCATGAACAATCCCTCCATCATTTCAAGAATGGAAGTGAACGAATCAGGATTAATGCAACGGCTGACATGAAATGGTCGTGACCAACGATGGAACAATGTGACATCTACAGACAATCTGGCAAGAATAGCAATTGTGATCCCTATCATTTAAACAATTTCATATGTAAATGTCTACCCGGATTTGAACCCGAGTCAATCCATGAATGGTATACAAGAGACGAGTCAAAAGGTTGCGTCAGGAAACCCAATGTGTCCACATGTCACAGCGGGGAAGGGTTCGTCAAGATGGCACGCATGAAGGTGCCTGAAATGTCCGTAGCAAGTGTGAACATGAGTTTGAGCTTAAAAGAATGTCGATACAAGTGTACAAAGGATTGTTCTTGCACTGCTTATACCAGTGCTAATGAAAGTGGGACTGGATGCTTGAGATGGCATGGTGATTCAAGTCGATATGAGAATATATTTAGAGGTGGGACAGAACAATTATATTCATGTGGATGCAACTGAGTTAGGTACATGTCCAATTCTTCAACTTTTTCTTGTTTATTATCCCTTTGTTAACTAATTAGATCACTAACTAGGCTACATGATGGAAAGGAAAGTGCAGTCAAAAGACTAGCAAAGTATTTTGGACAAAGGATTGATGAGTTCTGAAATGAAGTTAAATTGATTGCAAAACTTCAACATGTGAATCTTGTCAGGATTTTAAGGTTTTGCATCTAAGAAGGAGAGAAGATATTAATCCATGAATACTTGCTAAATAAAATTTTGGACTCTTTTATTTTCAATATGCCATCATTCTATTTATGTTTATCATCAAACTGTCCCTATAGTGGATTTTTCAATTTTTCTCATTTTGTAAAACTTGAATATGTATGTAAGAAATTCTTCATGGATTTGATGAAATTTGTGCTTCTTTTGGTGCAGATGAATCAAAAAGTTCACTGTTAGATTTATCTATACAACACAACATTATTTGTGGGATTGCTCGAGGAATCCTATATCTTCATCAGAGGTCCAGATTAATAATCATCTATAAAGATCTTAAGGTAAGCAATTTTCTACTGGATGCCTCAATAAACCCTACTAGATACCTTAATGAACCTAAAAATATCAGATTTTGGCATGGCTAGAATATTCAAAGTAGATCAAATTAAAGCGAACACAAATCACGTTGTTAGAGCATGGTAAGTTTACCATATTTCTTTAATGAACTAAAAGTAAGTAGGCAATTATAGGGTTGTTGGTTTCAATTCTGACATTATCAATGATGTTTTGGGTAGATAAAAGAAGATAAGGATTGTTACCAAGTCAATAATTAGTCACTCACTCATCAATTAGTTATTATATCAATAGTTTTTAATTTTGGCCTCTAAGAGGCATTTGTTATACATTTAGGCATCTTCGTCTCTAGATCAAAATCATGCTCTTGCTTTCTAAACTCCAGATATAGGCCAAATACTGAATAGTGCTCGAGTTATAGGACAAATTTGAACTTCTTTGTTGTTGCTATAATTTGGACTTAAAAAATTGTTTTTTTAAATCATGGGCTCTATATAAAAGTTGTAGGCTTATATCTTACCTTTCTATCCATATAAAGTAAACCTAAATATAAGATCTACAACTCCAGATATGACCCAATTACTTAATAATATTTCCGGTTTGGACTGCACCAACATCTCTTTTCTAAGTTTGACCATCTCTTTGTCTTTTCAGTTTCAATTCTTAAACTTATCAATCAATTCTTTCATTTATGTGATAGGCCTATATTTAAAATGAATATTTACCATAAATTAAAGGTATCTTATATTATTAGATATGTTATTATAAAGCATGCTTTAGTTAAGAAGTTATTAATACTTTAAGTGCAAAATAATAATATAAAACCTTGATAAAAATGCACTTTTAAGTACTAATCAGTTATCTTGGATGATTTCTTTTTTGAATACCTAACTTATTGACTTTTTATTCTGGTATGGTATTGCAGTGGATATATGTCACCAAAATATACAATGCAAGGCTCATTTTCAATAAAATCCAATGTATACAATTTCAGGGTTTTGCTATTAAAGGTCATTATTGGTAGAAAAAACAACAAGTTTTATGATGAAACTACTTCTTCAAACTTGGATGGATATGAAAGTAAGACTAGATGATGATTAGTTCACACTTTTACTTATCACTAAATTTAATTTTCTACTCGAACATAGTATATTGATGTGAGATTTCTCTAGGTTTAGGAGTTATGGACAGAAGGCAGAGCCTTACAGCTAGTTGATACATTGATGGGCAAATCGTACCCTGCAGATAAAGTTTTAAAATGTATCCAAATTAGTCTTTTATATGCGCAAGAATTCATAATAGAACAGTCAACAATGTGTAATGTTATCTTCATATTAAGTAATGATACAACTCTTCCATCTCCAAAGTAACTTGTATTCATTCCGAAGAGAAATTACAATAGTAAAGATCCATCAATAAGTTAATGAACTAATTTTGTAAATGAAATGAGTATCATTATGCTTGAATCACAATAAAAACTTATACATTACTGCCTAAAATAAACATATTATCAACATAAAGACATACAATGATATAATCTTTATATGTGTGTTTGACATAAATACATTTATCATATTTCTTAATTTTAAACTCATTTAACAATATAATCTTATCAAGATTTTCATGTTATTGTTTAGGTATTTATTTCAAACCATTTAATGATTGGATAAGCTTATAAACTTTCTTTTCTTACCCATTAACAATAAATCACTTAGGTTGTTCTATGCAAACCTCTTCATTAAGGTCACCATTAAAAAAAAAAAGATATTTTACATTCATTTGATATATTTCAAGCTTGTCAATAGTTGCAATGGTTATTAATGTTTATATAAAATTTATTATTAATATAGTGAATATGCATAAAATATAATCCACACCTTCTTATTGTATAAAACATTTAACAACAAGTCTAACTTTATTTGTTAATAATGTCATCGACTTTCATCTTTCTTTAAAAGATAAACTCATAGCCTAATGATTTACCTCTAGGAGAAAGATCCAATAGTTTTCATGTATTATTATTCATAATAGATTTAATTTTTTTTATTGATTGCCTTATTCTAATAGAAAGTTTCTAAATAGAACATTACCATGGAGTAGGTTTAAGGTTTATTTTCTAACAAATATGCTAAAAATCATGACCAAATGTTTTAGTCATTTTTTTCCTTTTACTCTTTTTAACATCAACTTCATCACCTTTCAATTGATGATAATTACTTGAGATTACTTTATTTGTTTTATTAAGCAAATGCTTTTCTTGTTTTGTTTACATGGAAAAAACTCTTCAAAGAATATAATATTTATCGATTTTATAATATTATTAGGATGAATACCTTTAATACTTAACTTGTGTACAAGAACTTCATGTGCATTATTATTAAATGCATATTCATTAAATATAAAATCCATAATCTTAGGTTTTATCTTAACCTTTTAGGATTAGGTATTGTTATCTGTATAAGACACCCTCATACTTTGAGATATTTGCAAAGAGGTTTTCTACCTTTCCACGATACATATAATGTCTTCTCTAACTTTTTATAGGGCATTTTGTTAAGTATATAATTGACAGTTAAAATTACTTTCATCCACAAGTTTTGAAATGCTCTTGAACTTATAAACATGGTATTAATCATATCTTTTAATATTTGTTTCTTACATTTTATAACATCATTTTTTTATGGTGATTAAGAAGCAGTAGTTTGGTGTATAATACTATTTTGAAAATATAATTCACCAAATGATGCTTTGTATTCTTCACCTCTATCATTTTTTATTACATTTATTGTTTTGTTTAGTTGATTTTCAACTCCATTCTTGTAATGCTTAAATATTTCAAAAACTTTATATTTGTTTATAACAAATAGATATAACAATACCTTATGGAACCATTTATACAAGTAATCTAATACTTTTTTCCACCTTTAGTTTGCACTAGCTTTAAATCATTGCTATCTAAATGAATTAAGTCTAGAGGTTTACTAATTCTTTCAATTATTTAAAAAGATAATGTTATTAAATGAGAATGTTTTGCATTCATATGTCATAAGTACAGATACTATGGTAGTGAAATATTAATAATTATTAATTAATTTTTTTAAAGATGTAGTGTTTAGTAATGTAGTTATTACTTTATTAACTCATAGGTTGGTTGCATCATTTTATAAGACATTGCATTATTCTTCTTAGGATGAAGAGAAGTAATTCTAGATTTTTGTTCTTCCTCCAAAAAAGATGTCAAGTGTTGAACATTAAAGACATCAAAAGTTTTCAAATGGCTAGAATGACAAAGTTTATTAGCATTTTCGTTACTTCTATAACATTTCACAAAGGCCTATCTTTCTTTTCTTCAACTTGTTGTACTTTCCTACCAAAAACATGTCATGAGTAAACACTATCCATATTAGATTATCAAACTTAAACACCATTTTTTTACAATAAGTATTAGTCATGGCTTTATAATTAGCATTATTATCAGTGATTATCCTTTTGGCCTACTCATGAATTCAATGCAAGTAATTTTTCATACCATTAGCTTAGAAGTGTAGTTATTTGATACCAAGAACACGTATTAACTCCAACACTCCAAAAGGATTTTATATATAGTTTATCTAAAATGAACTTAGTTGAGTGGTTCAATTTCAAGACATGTTATAAGAACACTTGGCTTGTGACAATGCTGTGTCCTACTATTTTGGCTTATCTCTCACCAAATTTCACTATAAATCTTTGAAATTATGATTAACCTTCTATGTCCACCCATCTTTCTAAGGATGATAAAGTTTAACTTAATACTAAAGTTCAGCAAAGTATTCATCTTTCCCCACCTACTTTTCTAGAAGTTACTCATAAACTTAACATCTCTATTTAAAGTGATGGACTTAGAAATGCTATGTAAACAAAATACCTTGTTAATGTAAAAATAGGTTATCTAGGATATATCCATTATCTTTTTACAAGTTATGGAATAGGTCATCTTTGAGAACATATCCACAATAACAAAAATATAATTCATAACTCGTTGGATACGGGGAAAGCCCAGCATAAAATCCATGTTAACATCATCAGAAGTCAATAATAGAGTATACAAGTTAGCATTTGATAATGTTCTTTTAGACCTTTAATAAACAACACATCTCCTCATAAAACTAGATATCTAAATTGACAATATAATCTAATAATAACCAGATGATATGCTCTTATAAGTAACCTGGAATACATATTTATAATCTACAAAATAGATAATCATTTATAATTACAAAGTTATCTTGTTTACCTTCACTCATTAGCTCAATATAAATTTTCTCAAATGAAGAATCATTTGAATATAGCTCTTAGAAAGCATCAGATCCTATCATTTATGCACACATTATACTAATCAAAGTAACCCATCTACTGAACACATCAATTATTTTATTGAGGTTGCTTGATTGGTGTTTTAGAGAAAAAATAAACTCTTATAGAAATGAAACTCACTTTGCATGCTAATGATTTAACTTAAATGCCTATTTATATATTTTAGAGCTTTATGATTTGTTAATAGAATAAATTCTCACTACACAAAGTAATGTCATTAATGCTTGAGACTCTAAATAAAGCATAAAATTTTGAATTATATGTTAAATAGTTCTTCTTTGAGCTAGATAACTTTTTAATAAGAAATGCAATTAGATGTCCATCTTACCTAAGTGCTCCTCTAATGTCTATCTCAAATGTATCACAATTTACCCTAAATAGTTTCTCAAAATCTAAAATTGCAAATATAGAGGCTTTAATCATTTTTCGTTTCACTAACTAAAAATTAGATTCAGCCTTATATGTCCACTAAAAGGTATGCCTCTTTAAACACTCAATAGGTTTTTAAGAGAACTGAAGTTCTAAATGAATCTCCTATTAAAATATGCAAGCTCATGAAAGTTTCAAATATTATAGATACTTATTAGAGTTAAACACTCTATAATTTCAGAAATCTTGGACGAAACAATATAAAAAACATTAATAGATACAATAAAATCTAGAAAATGATAGTATTATTGAAGAACTTACACTTTTTATAGTTGATATAAAGTTGCTCATTCCTTAAAGTATTAAAAACAATCTATAAATGTTTTAAATAAGACTCTAAAGAGGGACTTAAAATCAAAATAATATCAAAATAAACAACATTAAATCTATTTATGAGCAATCTTAATACTTAATTCATGAATTTTATGAAACTGTTAGAAGAATTAGATATACTAAATGACATAATCAGTCATTTATATAATCCATGTTGTGTTTTAAAGGTTGTCTTTCATTTGTCCCTTGACTTGATCTTAATTTTATAGTAACCACTCTTAAAATCAATCTTTGAAAACACTCTTGAACTTGTTAATTGATCTAACGTGTTATCAAGTTTTGGCATTAGGTATCAGTATTTTATTGTAATCCAGTTGATGACTTGATTCTTTACATATATTACACTATAAACCATTTTTTTAAGGAATTAAAAGAGCTAGAACTACATATAGGCTCATACTTTTTTTAATATAGTTTTTTTCGTACAGGTACATCATCTATCTTTGTAACTTTTTGGATTATTTATAAATAACTTTATAAGTTAATATATTCAAAAGCTAGAACCCGATACAAGATCAATTTAATGTTGTATCTCTCTCATAAAAGGTAATCTTTGAAGCAACTCTTCCAACATCAGACTTGTAAAATTTGTTAACACACCATATACCTTATCAGGATTGCATCAATATCTTCCTTTCCAATAATTTTGCTACTCCTAGGTATAAAGGTATACACAACTCATTCCATTATATCTTCTTCATAAAATGCT
Source organism: Populus ilicifolia (assembly GCA_015708895.1). Classification (NCBI taxonomy): domain Eukaryota; kingdom Viridiplantae; phylum Streptophyta; class Magnoliopsida; order Malpighiales; family Salicaceae; genus Populus; species Populus ilicifolia. The sequence continues at coordinate 57,746 of SRLM01014035.1, forward strand.
ACAAAGATAAAAAAAAAAAAAAAAAAAAAACTTCTTCCTTTTTTGAGCCTTTGTATCCATATTCTCCCTTGTAGGTATTAAGACTTTACATTTCCCTTTAATGTTGGTATATGTATTTCCTTTTTCATTATGAATAAAACTTTTATTAAACCATCATAACATCTTTAACAAGACATAGCATGCATCTATTAACACCACAACATATTAAGTACTATTAAAATATTTATGCCCCATAAAAAAATAAAATAAGATAGTGTTGATCAATAATTACCTTAATGTTTCTATTAAGTCATGTCAACTTATAAGGTTTCAGATTAAGTATATGATGGTTGTCTTCTAAAGAGGTTTACAAGAGTTTTAAATATGCTAGAAAATCCTACCTCTACTGGAAAACAAATATAAGTTTAGTAGCATAAAAAAGATAAAATTAAAATCCAAAATCTAAAAAAAATAAAAACAATACTCCATACAATAACTTCTAGGTCTAATTTTGGGAGATCTAATGGTTTGAATAAAGACACAGTGGCTTCCTATAGGAAAACTTCTTGTAAATCACTTGAAAAAATATGAGCTTGATCTAATGATCGAATCTCCAGTTATTGCATTTTGAAGGTGCTAACCTAGTCTAGCATGACTAGACCTCTTAATAAGTCTAGACCTATCTCACGAGTCTTTAAAAGCATCCATTAAGTAATCCACATAGTTTGTTTACTCTATTTAGTAGTGCCAAGTCCTTATAAATGCTCAGAACCTTGAATTTCTACAAGCTTGGTTGCATCTTAGTGTGTTAAAACAATAAAGTGAAACGAATTTACGCTTTAGCAAAGATATGGAAAAGCATGTAGTAAAGGCTAATGTAGTTTATGCATCAATTAATACACCAATACAAGACTAAGAGACTTAAAGATGGCAAAACAACTAATTTAACTTACTAGAGAATGTTACGTAGATGATTGTAAATATGTTAAATTTTGATAAAAATTATTATTGAAAAATCAATAATTATGGTCCAAATGATAAAATTAATTGAAATAAAAAAAGCCACTAACTTTCAGTTTCTTTATACCTATAATTTCTTGTTGAAGGAAAAGAATCTACACTAGATCCTTATTGGTAACAATGAGATACTGAATAGGTAGAAGGTAATCTACTTATTGAAAAATATTTATGTCATTTGGTTTAGTTTAATATGGTGAGTTCATTAATGGGAACTTAAAAATTGATGAATAAAATCACCCATGCTGTTATTGGATTTATATAATTATGGATTTATATAATTATATAGATATAGTATGTGATGACTTTTAGAACGTGATTTTCTCTAACATAGGAGAAAGAAGTTGCATTTTTTCCCTGTAATTTCTAACATCAAGTTTATGATAGCTATAGCATGAAATTCATCAATTCAAAATAAATGATGATTATATAATAATTATATATGAAGAAGCTACGAATGTCATAAACACATGAACATCATTCTGATTGAAATATTTTTTTACAAAACAAATGAAAAACTAAAATATTATTATAATAATTTTGAATGTATACAATTTAAACTTTGTTCAAAGCAAATCTAAAAAACTACTTGAGCATCGAACAAATGTATGTAATTTTACTATTACAAATTCAAACCTAGTTGTTAGGTGACCAACATCTAGATGGGTATAACTTATTGGGTGACTAATCTTGACATGAAATCTAAATGGGTCCAAATTGCATGAGATAAAAAAAAAAGTGATCCACTAGTTTAACCTTGAAATAAAATCTAAATGGGTCCAAATTATTAGATAACCAACCTCAAAATAGAATTTAAATAGATTTAAATTATTAGATGGTTAATCTTGATATAAAATCTAAATAGATCTGAATTGTTAGGTAACTAATCTCAACATAAATTTTAAAATTAATTAAAATTATTGTGGTTAATCTCAACATATTTTATTGTTTTCAAATAATATTTATCACATAAGACATAAAAATAGAAGAAATTCATACCAACCAAGACTGTAATATAATATCATCTAGTTAACAAATTCACATGTATCCACATCTATATCTATGATATTAAGAATCACACGATGAATACCATCCATTTACTTGCATATTCGACAGGATATTGGTCAATTCACTTGATAAAATGATGAGCAAACAAGATTTAAATTTCTGTATCATCTTCAGGGGGGAGTAAACCGTGTGGACACCAAAGCAGATACATGTATAAACGGCCCAACGGCCTATAAAAAGTTAATTCAGCCACCTAATCAAAAGGTGACAAAACTCATGAAGCACGTTGGGTCCTTTATTATTGATTGTCCTTTCAATAATGAAGAAGAACAGAGGCCCTCTGGGGCAGATGATCCTTCTTTGAGGCAGGCACGTAAGCCCTCCAAATTACCTTTCCCTTTCATGACTAAAATAAACTATAGGCTGAGGATATTGAACCAGTCTCCATCCATCAACCCGTCACCCTCTCCCTTCAAATCAATCTATGCCCTTAGTTCACCTGAGCCTTTAGCTCCGCTGCTGCCAGGTTTACCTTCCAGCCACCAGAGTTTGATTCTCTATTTACACTTGCCTGTCATCTTCATGATATCTCATTTATTTATTGGATTTACAGGATATTCAATGAACTGTATAAATTAATCGTGATGCGCGTAAATTAGTCCGAACACCCCACATTAATAAAAAAAATCTATGGCATTAGTTTTTTGAACAGTTGTGAGATGTGACTGCAGACTCTATCCCCTCTCCCTCCCCCCTCTCTCTCTCTCTCTCTCTCTTAAGTCTTCTGCGAAAAAAGAAGAAGAAAAAGAATGGGGTTACATTGTTTTTTGGGTTTTTATATTAATTAAATAAAATAAAGTCCATGGTTTGTTAACCAACGAAACAAGTTTGATATGATATATTTAATTTATTTTCCCTCCACTCCATTTTATATAACAAGATGAGTTTGGATAGCTTTAGATTTGACTCGGATTATATGTCAATATAATAACATCTTAGGTAATTGTAAAGAATATTATAAAAATACTGATTTATTTTGTATATAGTTGATTGAAATTATTATAAAAGCTAAGAATAAACTAAAACCCACTTAGATTCACACCAACAAATTGATTTACCTCGTGTCCCAGAATTTAGCCAAGAGCATCTATCCCCAAAACCAAAGAAGGGGCCATGCTCAAGAATAATTTACTCTTTTTTCACCTCTTAATTTGAAGTTTTTTGTTCTTATCTCCTTGATTCCATGCGTGATAGCACAGAAATTCTTGGCATTTGCCCTAGATATGTATTTTGGCATCATAGGAGCTTTCCCTAAAGCTTGGACAGATGCCCACCGCCACCGCCCATCCCGCATAAATAATAAAGCCTTCTTTGTTTTTAAATGCAATTGTCAACCGGCACCACATCTACGGTTTTATGGGAGGTGTTTTTGAAATTGTGATCATAATAATGGTATTGGTTAAAATATTTTTTATTTAAAAAATATTAAAATAAAAAATTTATTTTGTATATTTATTTTTATATTAATATAATGATTATTTTTTTTTTAATTTAAGGGAACATCGTTCCCATTGCATTCTCAAATATATTTCTATCTAGAATTCTAGTTTTAGCACAGAATGGTTAAAATTTAGTTTTTTTTGTTTGAAATTATATTTTTAATGTTTTTAGATTGTTTTGATGTATTATCGTATAAAATAATTTTAAAAATATTATTTTTCATGTATTTAAAAAAATATCTTGAAAAGCAATTACTATTAAACTCTGTTAAATAATCAATTCAACAAAAATATTTAAGTTGTTAGATAAGGTTTCATAATATAATTTATATTATTATTTAACATATTATTTTAAGTAAAATTTTTTTAAACTTTAAATTTTTACATACTAATATTATTTTATATTTAATTTTTATTCAATAAATAAAAATAATGATATTTAAATTAGTGACTATTTAGTTATCAAAATTCTAACATAATATCAAAGAATCAATTCAATTTAAAAATTTAAATTAATAAATAACATTTTATAATATTATTTATATTATTTTTTAATACAATCTAAAATAATCTTTTTAATAAATGCAATTAGGGTATTACATGCAGGATGAAATTATTATCATATGGATGGAACTCTAGCGAGCATTACCGATCAACATAAATCCCATAGCACTATGAGAATTGCTGCATTGATGAAATTATTATCATATGGATCAAAAGCTCACCCCTCTTTCAAAACCTTACTTCCTAAGATCGCATGCCTATCCTCTAAGCCAGGTGTCACTATTCTAGTAGTTATTTGCCCCGTTAGTTAATTTTATAGTTTAATTATTATTATTTTTTTGAAAAGTTACAATTTATTTCATTAGTGAATGTAAAATAAACTAAATGATGTAAATTATTGCACATGCAACAGAATTTAGAAGATAAACTGTAATTTTTTTAAATACAAGGATCAAGTATAAAAATAATTAAATTATAGGATAATAAATATAATTTTCCCTAACATCAATCATGAAAGTTAAGTTATATTTTTATGTAATCTGTTTTGTAGTCAAATAATTTTACCTACATGTGCAGGATTTAAATATATAAATGTACATTGTCTTCAATTAAGAAAATCTAAAGTATTAAAGTGTTATGTGAGTCCGATATTATGTTGTCCTATCTGACTGTATTGGTTTTTTTTTTTTTGTTTTTTTGTGAGGTGTTTATGGCTTGTATTGTTTATGATTATATATTAATTAATCCTAATAAATTGTTATATACATTTTTTAAAATTAGAAAGTTGAATATTTACATATTAAATATTTTATATTTAATTTTTAATGAATTTATATACAAGGCTTGATTATGCTTAGCACGCACGACGACCTCACGGCGGCTTATGATTTCGTATTGTGTCTAAAGTTCTATGAGAATTTTTTCAAAGATTTATTTTTTTATTTTTTTTATTGTGGATTGAATATTCTTGATGGCATCTTTCACAAATTAATTAATAGATAGCGTATAATGCTTGTTCTTTCTTTCTTGATTTATTTATTTGTTTGTTTGTTATCAGAACACCCTAATCATCAATCATTTGTCAAATATCTTAGGTGAAACCTTCCCATGAGTAAGATTATGATTTAATTGGAATTGTGCAGCAAGTGTCAACTTCCTTTTGAAATCTCCAATTTTGGATAATTAATCAATAAAAAAATATCCTTGATGAGGCGTGTTTTCTTGGTTCTCAGGTTATTGTGTTTGTCTTTTCCTTTTAATTTTTTTTTATTATTATTATCAAAATAAATGATAAAAAACTTTTTTTAATTAAATTTTTTTTTTCAATTCGCCTTTTAAATCCTCTCATCTATTTATATCTATTTTTTTTTACAGTGTAAAAAAAATCCTCTAATCGCAACATGAATATTATAAATTTTCTCGGTAAACAAACACACTTGTTTCAAATATTTAAGGTGAGGTTGAGAATCAAAGTGGGACTATTTCTCATAGTTGACTTCAATAAAAGAAGAAAGGGTGGATTTTTATCAAAGTTGTTAAATTAAGTTTGGTCATATGAGTTGTTTATCCAATAAATTAATTTGATTTAAATTGTGTTTTAATTTAAACTAATTTTAAAATTGTTATTATTAAATTCTAGTGACTAACATGGTAATCCACAACTTAATTAATTTAGTCCATTTCAGATTCAATGTAAAAATACCTTGATGAAAATAATTTATTTTATTTAAAAAATTGAAATAATTATATTTTTTAAATAATAGATTTAAATTAATTGATAAAGCAACAAATAACGTATTGTTTTTCAAATATGATTCAAAATCTAACAACTACAATTGTTTTTTCAAAACAGAAATTTTTACTCTTTTCATACGTTTCTTCTGCGTGCTCTTTAATTATGAGCCATTAATAAAAGGCAATGGACCGTTCGACGCCCATAAAAAAAATAAACAAATAAAAACAAATCTGCAGCTTCCAAAACTGCCCCCCATTAAAAGCAGCCCCCAAAAATTCCCATTCCATCTTGTTTCCGGTCGGCAAAGTAGCCGACAAAGCACGGAGGATCTCGGAAGAACATTAACCCATGCTGAATTACTAATATGCCCCTCCAAGCCCAGAACTATTACTACTAGCATTTTCGCATTTGCATTTTCTAGGGTTTACTTGCTAGTAATATATGAGAAAACTAGGAGGGTTATAATTCCAAAGCGGGAATGTTTTGTGGTTTCTTGGGAGTAGGAGAGGATAAATAAATTAAAATTAAAATTATTTTATTTATTTATTGGAGAAATAGAGTTGAATTTAAAGTTTTTAAGTTCAATTATGCCTTCTTAATTTAAAATAAAAATTCCATCTCTCCTATATCTTTTATTAATGTAACTGGACATTACAAATGTATATTAATTATTTTCTTATATAAACAATGATTATTAGTGAAATGATCGTGATTAACCTAAATATATATCCTATAGTGTTATTTATCATCGATTATATATATATATATAGATATATTTCAAAAATAAAATAGAACAGAAAAACGAAAAACCTCTTGTGAAAATTTGGATAAGCCACGAGGGCATTATAGTCATTAAACCACTTAACCCAAGCAGATGCCTAGAGCTAAACCCCCTAAACCCCCCTCTCCCTCTCTCACTATTTATAGAGAGAGAAACATACACTGAGTCAACATATCTAGTGAGAGAAACAACTCAGAACCCAACAAAACACAAAACAAAACAAAACCCAGTTTTCTTACATCCTCAAAAGCATGGCCACTCACTTGCCTGATGATTTCAGGTGTCCAATTTCTCTAGAAATCATGTCCGACCCGGTTATTCTCTCTTCGGGTCACACCTTTGACCGCTCCTCAATTCAACGGTGGCTCGACTCCGGCCATCGTACTTGTCCAATTACCAAACTCCCCTTGCCTGAGCACCCTCGTCTTATCCCCAACCACGCCTTGAGAAGCCTGATTTCCAGCTTCACCATCCCGAAATCTCAACCAGACCCCAACCCGTGTCGGAACCTGAACCCGGACCAATCGAAGAAATACCAAACCCAGCTTCTAATCTACACTCTCGTGTCCCCAACTTCGGCGCTGGAGTCGAAGCTTGACTCGCTGAGTCAACTCACTAGACTCACCAAGCTGGACTCGGGACCCCGCCGACAACTTACCGAGTCCGGTGCTGTCTCAGCGGTTCTAAACTGTGTCAACTCGATCGAGTCGGAAATCCAAGAGAAAGCGCTGGCCCTCCTCCTTAATCTCTCTCTGGATGATGATAACAAGGTGGGCCTTGTCGCTGAAGGTGTAATTAGTCGGGTCATAAATGTTATCCGGGCTGGGTCGGCAAGTTCTCGGGCCATCGGTTGCACAATTTTGACGAGCTTGGCTGTTGTGGAAGTAAACAAAGCTACAATCGGAGCCTACCCGAATGCGATAAAAACGCTTATTTGGGTTCTTTATAGTGGCAAAGGGCGTGAAGTGAGAGAAGCAGCCACTGCATTGTATGCAATTTGTTCATTTGTTGATAATAGGAAGCGCGCTGTGGAGTGTGGGGCTGTGCCAATTTTAATGAAAACTGGTGGGATGGGGCTGGAAAGAGCGGTGGAAGTTTTGAGTTTGTTGGTGAAATGTAAGGAAGGGAGGGAAGAAATGAGGAAGGTTAATGGGTGTTTGGAGGTTTTGGTTAAGGTCATCAGGAATGGGAGTGAAAGAGGGGTGCAATGCGCGCTTTTGACGTTGAGTTGTTTGTGTTGTTTCGCTGAGGAAATGCGTGTTGAGGCGGAAAAAGAAGGGGTTTTGGAGATTTGTGTTGGGTTTTTGGATGACGAGAATGAGAAAATTAGAAGACATGCTTCAAGTTTGGTGCAAACTTTGAGTGTTAGGCGGTAGCATGAAGAGATCGTTGGTGGGGGGTGAAGAGTCTTTTGAGGGATGGAGGTGGATTTTGGGGTTTGTTTTGGGGATGCGGGCTTATTTGGGTTTGTTGGATAGTTTCGTGTACAAACAAAGGAATCAGAGGTTTGATAGGGGATATTGGATATGTTTTTCTTTTCTTTTCTTTTTAGTTTTGTAAATTTTAATAAGTCAAATCTCTGAAATTTAATGGTTGTAGTTGAAAAGGTTTCAAATTGGAAAATTGTCTCCAATCTACTTTTAATTTTTGCCATTTCCTTTCCTTTCCTTTTGTTTTTTGAAGGGTTTTATAGTTTTCTTGATTTTGATGTTGGCAAAGGAGCAAATTTATTGATATGGCAACTGTTTCTGTTCTGTCAAGTACTGCGATTGAAGATAGTTTGAATGCAATGGTAGCTATGCTGTTTTTACGTTATAACATGTTAAATCGGATCCTTTTAAGCTCTAGCCAATGATTTGGATGGCATTTTCTAGAGTTTAAAACTTCAGCTCATCGGCATTGTTCAACAAATTTGCCTCGTCATTGCTGTCATTCCTTCCCACTGATGGTCTTGGTGCTTTCTTTATTTTCTTGAATGCATCCATTGATTTACTCTCTTTTTCGCAGTTTTGACCTTGCTTGTATTGCTATTGTTTGTTATGTTGAGACTGCAACGTAGGTTATGGGATTGGGATGAACTCTCGCTCCTGTTATCTATACAATTGTGCATTGACATACTGGCATGCTTTGGTATCATGATAGTCTGCTCAATACTATAGGTCTTATGTTACGTTGTTTAATGTCTTGTGTAGATATGAATCTATGGATAGATTTAATGTCTTGATTAACAATAATTGTCTGATAGCCAGGCATGTGGATGTTAATATTTGCAGAGATTTCCTTCTCGTCCCTGGTTTCTGGTTGTTGTAACTTGGTTTTCTCGTAGTCCGAATGATTTTGCTGAAATGTGATTATCTATTGCTCCTTTTTTTCACTGATCACTGCCATGTTGTGTTCTAAAGGTAGTTGCTCAACAATTCAATCCAGAAAATTGCTTGCTTCGGGAAGTTGCAATGTTCCCCCCCTTTTCCTTCGAGTATTGTTTAGCAACTTTCGCTGACTGGTTTAGTTTCATAGAGCTTGTTTTAAACGAGTAGCATGCTTTAATATCCTTAGCTTGTGTGAAGTGTGTGCCCGTTATCTTGAACACTTAAAGGTATGTATATACATACTCATGCATTTACAAGTGTAGGAAGGATGGACTTGTTATTGCAGTGTAGTCAGCCTGAAAGTAAAGATCATTGCTGAAAGTGCATTCAATGCAGAGATTAAATGACGAAGGGTGGCTGGACCGTCTCTGTTGGTTCCGTGATATATTCTTTCCCAGGTCTGTAGTCAGAATACTATTGTGTAAGGTCTATTTGGCTCAAATGCATATAAACTCTAGGATAACTGCGTGCTCTCTACATATAAGCTACACATAAGGCTTAAATCTACTGTTAAGTTGCTGTTGCCGCATTGGTTGGCAAGTCTTGGTTTTGTTTATCATTCTCACAGGAAAATTTCTGGTGAAGTTGGTGATAGCAGCTTGATAGTGGTTTAGATCCTGTTCAAGTCACAGGTAGTGGCAATGAAGCATCTTAAATTATTATATTTATAAAACCGAGGAATCTTCTTTGTTAGCCAATTTTGACTTGGTCGGCAACATGTTTATCCTGCTTTGGGTAGAAAGCCGGCTGATGACATTGAACATGTGAATGTGTCTTTGGGTGTAGAAGTCGATGGTGAATTGGATTTCTTTTTGAGAATAAGAGGATAAACTTTTCTTGTTTTTGTGTTGAATATTTAGGTAGGCGTGGATTAAAGTAAGTGGTAAAAGAAGCATCAAGCCGAAGTGAATGTCTCCAACAAGTAAAGTTCCTGCTTTCACTTTGGTGTCTCTCTCATATTGGTAGAAAATAAGAAAGGGCCATTGAGTGCTCATCCACTGGTGTCTCTCTCAGCTGATTTGTCTCTCATCTTCTTTAATATTTCTCGACTTCTTCCTTATCCTTTTCTTTACTTTACAGAGACATTCCCCAACAAAACAAACTGCAATACCGATGCAAAAAATACCAGATTGGAACGAAGCAGGGCTTCCAATGGGATTGGATATTTGAGTTGTTGGTGTCCCCTCAGTAGGTTGATGAACTATATGATGCTAAAGTGTTCACTACCTCTTTCTGGTCTGTCGCCATCGAACACATGTTGTCTAGCGAGGGGCCGCTGAATTTAGCCAAAGCCTAAGTAGGGATCGAACTATATGCAAAGATGCTCTCTACTATCTCTTACAAAAATAAGTAGCTTTTGGTACATGGAACTTGATTGGATTGTACAGGACCTTCATGGTTATTGGTATTTCATGTTTGGTGCGACCAGGACAAAAATAGTTCTTGTTTCGTATCATGTCCCCTGTTTCTATCCTCTCTCTTTCGTAGAACAACATGTTCCATGTAGTTTTACGCAGTTCCATCCTGTATGATTTTCGTAGAACAGATGGAAGGTTACTGATCACCAAGTTAATCTAGTTTAATTCGGTTCAAATTACAATTGGATTACAGATTGGTTTTTAAGAAACTTGGTCTGGATCATGAGCCAAGATTTGGGTCGACTAAACAATCTCGAAAGATGAACCGAGTTACACCCATTGAAAACAAGGCATCCACCAAGAAGAGCACCCATCACCAGCAGTGCGATACTTGAAAAATTGACTCCGTGAGCCTACCATGCCGGAATGCTATTGGATCCAGGGTTCTTTGTTGTCTTGTGTGCTAGCGTTACGATTTCGGGTCATCTCTCTACTGCTTAGGTATTATAGGCTTCGGGTGGGTTCTTGGTTTGATAGGCTTGGCCACCACTTCTGAGGCCCTTTATATAGCCTCGAATTTTCCTATTAATTAAATATGCTAATTATTACTAAATTAGATATTATACTTGATAATTTTATTTTTTATACTTTACAACCTCTTAAATAAACCCAAAACAAATCTAAGAAAACTTGAAGATAAAAGAAAAACAATAAAGTCATAAGAAAAGTAAAAAATAAATTATAAGTATAATATTTAGTTTTATAAATTAAATAGAAATAGATAAAAACAACTATTTCTCCCCCCTGAAAGAGCCGCCGCCTCCATCAATTTTCCAGGCCGCGTTTTCTGTCGCAAGATTGCAGCTAGCACCGACCTCCGATGGGCTACATATGACTCCAATGATCTTACAGCTCTATGCAAATAAACTGAGGATCTGAACCAATATTTTTCTTTATAAAAAATTAATTTGCAAATGACAGATCTCAAGCTTAAAACATAACTCCACTTCTTTGCATATAGAGCTGACCTGGGACGAGAATATGCTTGTCTCCTAGATCTTCTGTTCTATTCACAAACACTAAAAGTTATGGTATTTTTACTGTAATCCATGCACCTCTTCTGGTTCAGAGGGGAATGTTGTAGTGTTTTTTTTATTATTATTATTATTAAACTTTTTTCTTTACAATTTGATCTCTATATGATCAAATTGATGGCCAATTGCATCTAATATGTTAGAGAATGGAAGACTAAAAGAAAAGGAATCGAAGTGAAAAGAACAACGAAAATAGATAATTGTTTTCAGATCGGCAAGAAAAGCTTATTTTGATTATTCTACCTTTCAATTAATAATTTTTTGGTTATTTTAGTTCTTAAAAATTCAATCTTGAGCTAAAAATTTATTCTTTTTTTTTTGTTCCTAGTTTGAATAAAAAAAGAGAAAAAAAGTTATCAAATTCAAGTTAAAAAGAGAAAAAAATCATCTATTAACACCAATTTCAAGAAAAAAAATTTAATCATAATGTTAATTAGTTTTTTCAATAAGAAAAGTTGCACTAAAGTATTTTTAAATTTGGGTTGAATTTAAGTTTTTAAACTAATTGTAGTGTTTTAAAGCTATAAATGAATTTATTAATATTTTTAGAGTATTTTCAATTTAAATTCATTTACATTTTTTAATTAATTATTTAAATCAAAATAATTGATCTAGATTAACTTTAACTTGATAATTTATGTAGTGATTACCCTAACTTTTTTCTCACATCTGTACTCAGATAATGGAAGACAGCGATGCTAAAAAGCCCAGGATGGCAAAATCATTCCTTGGCTAGGGCATTTCTCCAGTGTTTACCGAAAGTTTATTAGTTCTTGAAAAAGGTTTTTTTGATTTCTTGAAAGAAGAGTAGGATCATATGGGCCACCGTACGCCGGCCGACCATGCTGTGGTTTGAGTGGTCAATCCTATAAAGGGCAAGAGACCTTCCATAATGTTATCCTCTCAAAGGCCAACAGAGACAATTACAACCACCCAAGAAAAGCAACATTTAAATCCATCATTGTGGATTTGAAGGCTCAACGAGTTTTTTTATTAAAAAAAATAAAAGGAAAGAGACGATAAGACATTTGGTGTCCCCTTTAAGCAAGCAATTGCTCTCCTGGGCACAATGGGAATGTCACTGCCATGCTTTGGAGGCTTTCGTGGATCTGAAGTCATTTCTCCTCTCACCCAATCCGGCCGTGTGTCCAAACTTGCCTGCAAAAAGTTTCATGTATACAGTGAATTGGTTTTTTTTTTTAAAAAAAAACACAGATTAAGATATCAAGAACATTTGAAATTAGAGAACCGCATCAATTTAGAATGCATAATAATAACAATTTTTAGTTAAAAGACACTTTAAATTTTCATGAAAAATCATTCCTGTCATTCCTCAAACCTTCCATTTATAATTTTGACGGAAAATTGTTTATTAAAAATATTCATTATTGTTAGTTCTCATTTTATGTTACGTTAGCTTTTATTTTTTCGTTTTAAAAAAATATTAATTTAATTTTTTTTTGATAATTTGGATATATTGATATTAAATATAAAAAATAATCATTTTAATGTATTTCAAATTTATTTATTTATTTAAAAAAAAACACTCCATCCTAAGTTGCCAAAGAAACACGTACGTATAATTATGCATAATCAAATTAGGATTTGATGGCAGTTAGCAGATGGGATGTTATTTGCTTTCTTCCCATTTATCCTCCTTGTCAAACAAGAAAAGTATGGCTTCATTTTTCCATGGACCTAATTTCTCTAGCACTTTCGTCACTTGAAATGCATCATACGAAAAGCAAGATTTAATTATAGATTATTCAATGAATTAATTAATAATTTTTTCTTTATTTCAAAACAATTAATGTGGGATGATAAAAGGTAGATTTATATCAATTAAGCTAACAAAATCATTGGTGCTGAAGAGGGAATGCTGAGCCAAGCAGACAAGAGATGACACGATAATGGTGTTTAATGGCTTTATAATTATAGTAGATGGATTGAGTAAAGGGGATGAAAATGAGGGCGTGATAGAGTGGTATTAATTACGAAGAGAAGAGCACGCTTGAAGACAAAGGGCATTGATGCTTCTATCTCTAGATCTCTCTAGGGCAGACAATACATTCGTTTCAATGCCAAGCATGAATCCCATCCTCTTGCTTAAACAACATTTATCACATGTTTACTGCTTTTTTTTACTTTGAAATCATCTTATGTTTAATAAGTATTACTTAATGATGCTGTTGAGGATTTAAGTAACTTTACCTTGATACGATAAATACCAAATCAAACCAGCTTGAATGATAGAGTAAATTTTTGTGTATAGAGTTGACTTACTTAATTGATAATAAATTCTATATAAATATTATTAAACTCGATCTAAATCCGGTGCCATACATCTTTATATTTTATTATTTTATTTTATATTGAGTAATAAATTATACTTAAATAATAGATATCAATGTGTATACCCGGTAAAAGCTAAATTAGAGGGAGGCAAGCAGGGNTGTATAGAGTTGACTTAGTTGATAATAAATTCTATATAAATATTATTAAACTCGATCTAAATCCGGTGCCATACATCTTTATATATTATTATTTTATTTTATATTGAGTAATAAATTATACTTAAATAATAGATATCAATGTGTATACCCGGTAAAAGCTAAATTAGAGGGAGGCAAGCAGGGCAGGCCTCTACAAAATATTTTAATGTTTTTATTTAGTATTTAAATATGGAATAGTATGATATTTTTATATTAATTAAATAATTTTTTTAATAATATATCTTGTTATACTAATTTTGGTCTCTTCTATCAAATGCTACCAACTCCGCCCCTATAAAACTGAATATTTGATAAAGTATAAATATTTAAATTTCTTGATTATTGAATAGTAAATAAGATATGAATACCATGAAACTTGAGTAATAAATATTTATTATTATCCTATAACCGTATTAATAAACATTCATTCAAATAGATCATGTTTTCACTATCTTAAAATAAGAAATTGTTGAATGAATATTATGTCGGTATACAGTAAAGATTTTATCGGTATTTTTCAGTATAGATGAAATTGATAACAGAATATTTTTATTAAAAAATAATTTGTAAAAGTTTTATATTTTATTGACATTGTAATTTACCAATAAAATATTTTGTTGGTATTAAAAAGAATATTCTATTAACATTTCTTTTTGATGTTTTCATATTTTTTTTATTGTTTGTTGTAATCCCTAAACCAACAATAATTTCTGAACTTCTTTCTCCATGAATGCATCAAACAAAGGAAGAAATACAAAGCCTATAGTTTCTAATTGGTACAGATTTGTAGACATGCACGACTTAAGATCAAAATACTCTCGAATGCATATAGTTGCTAATTAAAGTGAAGCTGCTGAAGATCATAAATTCAATTATAAAAATGCAAGCTAAAGTACCGACAGACCATAAAATTAAATAGGACGCTTGGCATAGAAGTTTGGATCCTTCTCATAAATATCAAATCATGCATAACATTATCAAAATCTTAAAGAAACAAATAATGGAAAGATTTTGACTTATCTGAAAATTATATTTTCATATTTAGTTAGTTATTTTAGTGAATTTTTATTTTGTATAATGTAATTGCATAACACAATTATGCATTATTTAATCCTATTAGCTTCTTTCAAAAAAAAATCTTAAAAAAACATTTTTTCAACTTAGTATATTTTTATATAAGTTTTTAGGTTTTATAAATTATATATTAAGATTTTATTTAATAATTTAAATTTTTTTGATTGAGATAGTTTTTGGATATAGGATAAACTCATGAGGTTTCATGCCTAACGTTGCAGCCAAGTATGACTTCAAATCTCCAACTCATTCAATTACACACCATTGCTTACCATCAGAATGCATGGACTACAGCCTAACAAAACAAGACTCAAGACAACAAAAGATGGCCTCGGCATGATGTTGAGCATCGATCAAAGGAGTGTAAAACAAGACTCATGACCAGCCAAGAGTCCACATCCAAAGTCTAAAGTCAATTAAGCTGTCAATTAACCTGTGTTAGGTGTATTAACAGTTCACACAGCTAGCGAGAGCAAGGTTGTCAATTAAGCTTAATCATGGTTTCCAGAGCATTATCATGCTCAACAACCAACACAAATTCTTCATTGGAGCTACTCAAAGCATACACAGGTACGCCAGCTAATTAACTAATGAATGTGTGTCCATATGATACTTGGTTAGTTAATCACAAGGTATATTGGTAAATAAGTATTGGCTTATATATGATTTCCCCTCCCCATTCAAAACTCATAAATAAATCCTGTTAATATGAAAGCCAAGTTAGATGAAGCATAGTTTTCATATATGACAGAAGATATAGGATCATTAAATCAATTTAGTCTAATTTTAAAATGATGTCATTATAATAGTTTTTTTAATATTGTTTTAAATAAAATTAAAAAATATTTAAAATTAACTTGATTAAGTCTCATCAAATTTACCTAAATCAATTAGATTTAGGTTAACTCACGGGTCTTCTAGATTTAACCAAGTAAATGTTCAAACTAATTAAAAAAAAGAAGAAGAAGAAAACCATCTCTTATAGGACTTTAGGTTGATGGATATATGTCAAGCCTGGCTAATTTCAATAACTGTATATGCAAACAACACAATCATCAAATTATACTAAAGGAAATCCTCCATTGAACAGGACTAAGCTGATGGGAGGAAAATCCAATAGCATTCCACAGGCCTTGGTGCCCATGCTTCTCTATGGGATCAAGCTATTTCATATGCAAAAATTAGTATTCAAGTGCTGAAATGGGATAAAATAAGATTAAAAAACTAGCTATGATAAATATATAATTTTAGTAATCAGGGGCGAGCTAACTTAAAAAATATTTTGTCAAACTCATGATTCATGTCGTAAGATTAGAATAATCCGATAAAAAAATAAAGAAGATCATAAAACTGTTTTAAAGAAATCATATTAACTTTTCAAACTCATGATCCAAATCACTAGACAAGAAATACAAAATTTAGAAAAACTATAAATTTTAATTCTCAATTAATCAAATATTAAAGAATGAAATTAAAAAAAACTGTATAAAAAGATTTTAAAAAATAAAAATTAAAAAAATAAAGTTCAAAATTAAAAAACATGATTAATTATTTTTATTAAAGGATGAAATTGAAAACAAAAATCAATTTAGAAAAAGAACAACAGAATGAGGATTAAAATTAACATCAAAAACAAAAAAAAATTAATTGAAAGGTTAAATTGAAAAGAATAATAACTTTTACAAAAAGGATAAAAAAATAGAAATCAAAATAATAATAATCAAATTAAAAATATAATATAATCAATTTGAATTGACTGATGAAATTAAAAGCCAATAAAACTTTTATATAAAGAACAAGGGAAAAAAAATCAAATTGGACAATATAATATTTGATAAATTAAGATTGAAGACTAAATTTAAAAATAAATAAAAATTTTATAAAAGGATCAACATTAAAAATTTAAAATCAAAAGAATAAATTATTGAAATTTAAATACCAACAACAAAAAAAACATATTAGCGGCAAATTAAACCACCATCAGATACATGTCGCATCAATAAAAAAAATAACATGACAGTGCTTCCAACAACATAATAAAAGTATATTTTTCATCGTCAAGAGCTGTCGCTTGAAGGACATGAACACCTCCCTGCATATTTAATTTTTTATTTAGTAGATTATCTCAAAATTGACTTTATAATTGAAAAAAAATATGAAAAACAGAAAACACCCCTTAACCTCATTGTTTAATTTTTTAAGGGTTTTTTTTTGGCAGTTTCACTTTGTATTTTATTTAATTATTTTTTTTATATTTTATTAAATATCAAAAGACCCCTCAATTTAAATTATAATAATAAAAAATTATTATGAAAATATAAAAATATTTATTCACGTGAGGTTTAGATTTATTTTCCTTTAAAATCAATGATATTTTCATCATTTCACTTCTCAATTAAATAAACAATGTGAAAAGACCTTTATATCTTTGAAAACCAGCGAGAAGTTTTTTAGGTGTGCTGCTCCAGGTAACCATTATGAAACAGTTCTTTCAATTTCCAATCATCTCTTTATAACGCAATTCTACAGGAATGCATGGTACTTCCATGGAATCCTGCAGAAGTTCCCTGTTGAACATGTAAAAAAACAATTAATCCCACCCACTTAATTCATCTCCGTAAAACTTACAGCTAGCAAGCCCACACTATTTATTATTAGCCTTAATTATATTAAAAAATAACACTTTCAATATTTGAATGTAACCTCTTCACGTAAGATCCAAAGTGTAACAGTCAAGTGACAAGAAGTTGATTGCTGCCATGCGCACAGAATGCCTCAGAGAGAAGAGGCATCCTCGTCTGTCATCTTTCTTGGCTCACCGTTTCTTTTATTGGTTGGTTATTAAAATTCTAATAATATATTAAATAATAATTTTAATTTTAAAATTTAAACCAATAAAATCACTAAAATAATTATATATTATTCATCATCATAATTACTTTTGAAAAATAACACACATCATTTGGTTTTTTTGAGTCTATACCGACAATCTGATGAGATGCATCAACTCTCATGCATACGTCTAACAGATATATTTTTGTAAGATATAATGTTTATATGTATTGTTCAACGACAAGTCAAAGTTGAATGGAAGGATATTGTGAGGAAGAAATTATTTAAAAATATTAAATGCTTTGATAAATTTTACGAGGATCGATATAGTTTTGTGAGGGAGACAACTACCTAGACTATGACTAAGATGAACATTAAACTCATCATCCGGTGTCAAGAGACTGTGTCTGGCCACAACAGCAATAACAACGACATGGAAGCACTCTTGGATTGTAATATCATATTACATAATCGTATGAACCAAAGGATGGTTTACATTTCATATTTTTTAAAAAAATATGTAAGAAAAAAACCCTCATGAACGCAGAAGTATTGAATGATTTAAGATTTGGTGGTGCTGAAAGGTTTAATCTCGATATATAATTAATATCTAACCGAAAGTAATCATTGCAAAATAAAGAAAATAATTTGGAAACCGAAGACATTGAAGTAACTATGATTGATTTTTGTTCATACAAAAGTAGATATTAGTATACGTGGTGGGTTTTAACATTTTATTATTCAATAATCAAATATAAAAAAGATTTTTTAAAAAGAAATTCATATTTGTTCCTTTATATAACAATTTATTCAAAATCCAATAAGGCACGGAAATAAATTCAAGATAGAGGAAAAGCCTAGTTACTATAAACCCAATTACATTTTGAATTTTATTTTTTAAAATATATAAAAGTTTTCTAATAGCTTATCATATTTTTATTGACATTAATATTATGTAAATTATAATTTATAAAAGTTTTCTGAAAACTTGTTATAATTTTATTGACATTAATGTTGTGTAAGAAATAATATGTAAAAATTCTTTAAAGATCTATTATATTTCAATTAATATTAATATTTATGTGAAAAATATTTATCACTTATTAATTTATATAAAAAATACTCTTTTATTAAAACTATTAGATTAAAATTACACTTCAACTCTTTATTTACTTAAAAAAAACTAAGCTCATGTATTATAAATATATCATAAATTTTATCAATAATTTTATATTATTTTTTATTATAATTACTTTTGAAACATGCTTATTAATGTATATTTGGTATTCTATTGAAATTTTTTTAAAATGCATTAAAATAATTTTTTAAAGTTCTTTTTGTTCTTATCAACAACATATCAAGACTACTAAAAACCACTAAAAAACATCAATTTAATAATTTTCAAATCAAATATAATTTTAAAACTTTGCTATAAACTAAAAAACAAACTGTGCCGAATGTCATTGCACGAGGAATGCTTTCAATAATGCAAAAGGTCAAGGTATTTTTTTGAGTCTATATTATATTGTGGTCATTTGTGGAGGCTATATTCCTGTTTAACTGGGAATCTATTTTATTTCACCAACCAGTAATCACTTTTGCTGAGCGTTTGCTTGTATTCTATGCAAGTCGCTGTCTGCACACGCAAATAGATAAACAAAGTCAAGCAGCTGATGCCGACAATCTAACAGATGATGAGATGCATCAACTCTCATATATTTTTGCAAGATATAATTAATGTTTATATGTATTATTTAACGAAATATCAAGGTTGAATGAAGGGATATTGTGAGGAAGAAATTATTTAAAAATATTAAATGCTTTGATAAATTTTCCGAGGATCGATATAGTTTTGTGAGTGAGACAACTACCTAGAACATGACTAAGATGAACATTAACTAGTTAATGTCCTGTGTCGAGAGACTGTCTGGCCATAACAGCAATAACAATGCCTTGGCCGGCCACAAGCAATCTTGGATTATAATATCAAATTACATAATCGAATGAACCAAAGGATGATTTACATTTCAGATTTTTAAAAAAAAAATATGTAAAAAAAAACTCTCATAAATGCAGCAGTCTTGATGATTTAAGATTTGGTAGTGCTGAAAGGTTTAATTTCGATATATAATTAATATCTAACAAAAAATAATCATTGCAAAATAAAGAAAATTATTTGGAAACCGAAGGAATTGAAGTAAACTATGATTGATTTTTGCTCTTACAAAAGTAGATATTAGTATAGGTGGTAGGTTTAAATATTTTATTATTCGAGGATCAAATATAGAAAAAGGGTTTCTAGAAAGAAATTCATATTTGTTCATGTATATAATAATTTATCCAAAATTCAACAACTGCTAAGAAATTAAACCTAGGAAATAGCTCAACTACTATGAATTTAACTACACTTTAAATCTTATTTTTTTTATATCTTTAAATGTATAAATGTTTTTAAAAAAACTTCTTTATATTTTTTTTAATATTAATATTATGTAAAAAAACATAATTCTTATGAGTGCATCCTATAAAACAAACCCTATTCTTATAGGCTAAATATTATGAAAGGATCTAATGTCATAGGTTCAATATAGAAAAATATCTTAATCCTTATAAGAAAGAGTTCAGCTCTTATTGACTCAACTTAGAGAATAAATCAACTTGTTTAACTACATTTTAGATCCTATTCTCTTTATATCTTAGATATATAAAAGTTTTTTAATAGTTTATTATATTTTCATTGATATTAATATTTTATAAAAGATCATGTTTAAGACCTCTAATATTTTCATCAATATTAATATTATATAAAAGATAATATATAAAATTTTTCTAATAATCCACTATATTTCTATTAATATTAATGTTATGTAAGGAAAAATGTGTCAAAGTCATCTGAATGCTTATTATATTTCCATCAATGTTGAAATTTGTGTAAGATACATTAATTATTTATTAATTCATCTCAGGAATATATTTTTTTATTAAACTTATTAGAAAAAAAAATATACTACTGAGTTATAGATACAGTATAATCTTTCAAACACTAAATTTTTATTTTTTATTTTTAATTTAATATATATTTATTTTCAGAATTTCTTTTTCAAATGCATTATAGTTTCTCTAAAAGAGATACTTAACAATCAAAAAGTTTTTAAATTCATTAAAACAAATTTTTTACAGATATTAGGCATCATTTACCAGCCATCTTGCCTAGCTAGGAGAAATGAATTAGATTGTAGAACCGATTATCTAACCCATTAACTTTGTTCTTAAATTACTTCAATTTTTCAAAAAAAATCATTAATTGCCAACTGCCATGAAGACTTGAACAACCGGTTGAACGTAAAGGCCAATAAAAGTAATACCCACACTTAGTACATTGTTCGTTGAGTTGTTATCTTTTTTCGTTAATCAACGCTTGAAAAATTTGAATGAAGATTCCTTCTTCTTCTTCTTCTTCTACTTTTTTTTTACCTTTTTACTACAATATTATTTTGAACGGAAAACTTGTGAATGAGTTTAAAATTCAAAATTAAATTATATTTTTCATTGATTTTTAGCATTTCACAGTGCAGCTCAAGTGGATCTCACCACAAATTTGTTGAATTTTTAGTTCTTACATATATATATATATATATTCATGTGAATTAACAACATACATCTTATATGCAGGGAATTTTTTTAAAATTCTAATGTTTACAATTTACATACATCAAACTCCCGAACAAGTATGGCATGTTTAGCTTAAAAAAAAAAAAACTCTTCATCTCCATTTTTAATTTATATGTATTGGGATATGTTCAATAAAAAAAATATTTTTATATGGATCTTCATTTCCAATTATCTTCCCAATCTTCAAGAAACAATTAGAGAAAAAAAAAACTAAAAAAATGAAGAAGAACATCCAGGCGGCCTCAATATCTATGAACCATGAAAGCACCACACATGGATCCAGGCTGGATCATTAACCCGAAATAATTTTTTTTAAAAAATGAAACAATCTCATCTTAAGCAAAACATATTGAAGCTAACATGGTCAATTCTCGCCTAGATTGGCTGAATCGACTGGGTCTTCTGAACAAGATAAGATTTAATGGCTATAATAATTCCAACTAAAAAACACATGTGCCCAGGCCCTACAGCCTAGCTATCAAGATTACCGAATAGACTTTTCAATTTATCGTGTTTTCCAAGTCAATTTGGTGCAGCAGATTCCCTTTTGGAAATCAAATCAATGTGTTAATTGCCATCTTCTTTTCTTCTTCTTTATTCATTTATTTTATTTATTTCTTGTTGCTTGTAGCTTTTAGCTACGCTACTACCACATGATGAAATGCATCGCTTCTCATGGATTGTGTCGGAACCATCCACCCTCCTTTATTACCATGCAAGTACATGTAATTCCTACATGCACCCAAAAAGAAAAACCTGATTTGCAGATATAGACCTCTGACCCGATTTGATCCAGAAAATTTGATCAACTTGAATGTTATTTTGTTCTCTTTTCTTTAAATTTGATTCAGTCGATTAGTTGAGTTATGGATCATCAACATGGCTAAATCAATCACATTTTTTATAGATCAATATTTTTTAAAAATTTATTTAAAATCAGGTAGTTTTTCTTTTTGTTTCTGTGAAATAATTCTTAAATTTAAATTTAAATCCAAGTAAAAGAGTCCTTCGAAACAAAGATGAATACTATTTAATATTCATGATTTTTTTTCGTGGATTTAAGAAAATAATCCGTGGATTTAGTGTTTCCGTAATAAGGACTTTCAAATATAAAGGACTAAAATGTAAGATCTCTCAAAGTTAGGGATGCCTCGGCCTCCTCGTCCTTCAACACCATATTTCCGACCCTAGGGCTGAGAGTTACTTGAAAACGGTTGGAATCAAATTGATAAAATGCATATGCTTTACGATCTAATCAAGAATTAGTAAATAAATTAGGGACTAAAATGAAAAATCCCCGAGAAAAAAGGCTGTAAAATAGAATCGCTAAAAAAACAAAGACCAAATAGGATCCTGTTCAATTTCCTATTGTTTTGTGGGCGTCTAACGGCTCACGTTTCAGCACGTGACTGGGACAAGCATGAAAGCAAACAAAAAATTATTTTTGTTTATTATTATTCTATAATAATAATAATAATAATAATAAAAAGACAGTGAGGATACCGACAACTCTGGATCCAATGCTTGATTAATTTGATTTATTAATTATTTGAGAATTTATGGCTTTTCCTAGAAGAGAGTCTTTACAAAAAAGCAATAATTGCCAAGATAATTGTTAAAAGAGAAAAATTACTTTTTAAGGTTAATTAATGTGTTAATAAATAGAAGTATACAAAACTAGTGAAATGAAAAAAAATATTAATAATGATTATAAAGATTATATAAAAAATCTTATTTGAATATGTTTTAAAATAATTTTGGTTAATTATCACCCTCTTTTAATAAATTACCCTCTGCTAAATTTTCCCACTTAAAATTCTCACCTACACTTACCTTTACCAAACATCTTCAAAAAATAATTAATTTACATTTTTATTTCTGAGAAAAAATGAATATATATATATAGGTAATGATATAATTCTCGTGTTTTCGCTTTAATATAAATAACTAAAATTAAAATTTAATATATTTTTATTAATAAACTATTATTATAACTTAAGTTTCAAATAGAATAATGGAATACAAATAAAATCTTTCACTATGATTAAGGGAAAATGACAAATAATTATGATATAGATGGATATGTTATTATCACCTCATTAATGCAAATTGACTAATAAAACAAAATTAATTATTTTGTAATAAAAAAATGAGTATTGATTGCCGAGATATAAGAGTACTAATAAAATATTAAAGAATATCTTAACGCTTTTTTTTAAAAAAATATCTTTTATTTAAAAAAATATTAAAATAATTTTTTTATTTTTAAAATTTATTTTTAATATTAATAAAAAAAATCAAAATTTAAGAAAGAAAAAAAAGGTTCAAAATCACTACCGAATAGTGCCTAATCAACACAAATCTCACACCGCGAGGTGGACCAAAAATATATATAAATAAAGGGTCCCTCTTTCCCTCCCTCTCTCCTTCCCATTCCCTCACTGTCAACAACACATTTCCTTCAGGCTTCATAATTCTACAAAGAGAGAAAAGATAGCTATACTCTATCAATGGCTGTAAAAATCTATATCATGTAAGCATTACTATGATCTCTATTTACCATCTTCGTTTTGGGTTGTTGTTTTTATTGTGTTTCATTGTCTGTGTTTTCTTCATCATGATTCTCTTGGTGCATAAACGTTTGACTTCTGATCATTTCTTGATTGTGTTCTTCATGTTCTTGTCTCTTTTTATTGTTTTTCACGATTCTTTTAGCTGTAAATGCAGTGATAGCTGTTAGTTTCTGTTCTCTTGGTGTTAAATGGCTCCAGGAAGTCAGCTTTCTTGAGAGATTCAGAATTTGATCTTTGGTAACTGGTTTGAGTAATATTTGATGAATGCTTGATCAGGGATTCAAGTTTCTTTCAAGAACCAAATCAAATTCATCAATGGATGGTGTTGTTTCTTGTAGGATAAGTTCATGGATTTGTTGTATATTTAGCAATAAACTATAGAGAATTCTCATCTCATATGCCACCATCATCTGTGTTGTGAAAATATCTTGTTGATCTTGGCTAAAAGGTTAAGAAGGGGAGTGATAGGCTATAAGACATGAAGCTGTTTATGTGTTTCAAGTAGAGGGGTCTAGAGTTCTTTCCTTTTCATTTCATTGCAATCTCTATCATTGAAACAAGAGATGTATACAATAAGTTTAGTAAAACTGTGAACACAACAGTTATCAGTAGGTGTTAGCCAAGAAAAAGTGGTTCTAAAGCTGGACCTACCTTTGAAATTATAATTCAGAGAGAGGAATGCTGGGCTTTTGCTTTTACGAAACGTCTTCCCTTTATTCTCCATTATTGATACTAGTTCTTGGCATGTAATTTTATATGCATAACCATCACCAATGGCTTTCTTTATCATGGACTGGAGTACACCACTGTTATAAAACATCGCAGGCCCAGCGAGTCAACTTGCCGATTTTGAGCTGGTTTTTGGCTTAGGTTTCATGTCAAATCTTTTTTTCTTTTAACAACACATCATTATGTGATTGGCTATGTAAGCTATTTATCAATCTTCTGTTTAAAATTTTAAATTAATTGCTTTGTTGATTTAGAAATTCATGCACTCAAAGCTGTCCCCTTGGTGATGGTTTAGTCCTATTATCCACCACGTTGATGTATTATTGATGGTGGATATACCACTCTTAGGACCAAAAATCTTCTTGGATTATTTCTCTTGATGGAGACCTCCATAGTGCTTGCTATTGTTTCCCTACAAAGCTTCCTGTCTCCATCGTGCACTGAGATAACTTATCTATGAATTAATTACTTTTATGCAAATTTCCTTTTCCTTTTCCTTCTCATCATCCTGTAGGGATCGAAGATCATAACAATGATATGACTGAAAGAAATTTCTCTCTCTAGAAATAAAAATATAATCGGGAAAATTGAGTTTGCACAAGGACAGTTTATGATTCTGTTTATCTACTTTTCTAGATCTTCAGAATATTCTCACTGATCATGTCAAGTGTAAATTATTTGATTCCTTCTGCAGTTACTACTCTATGTATGGACATGTTGCAAGGCTAGCTGAAGAAATTAAGAAAGGAGCTGATACTGTGGAAGGAGTGGAAATTAAGCTATGGCAGGTCTGTGTTTAATCTTGTCCGAAACATTAACACTTTGAACTCTTTAGCCTTAGGCGGAGATAAATCAAGTGATTGAGAAGCATATATTCCTTGTCATGTACCTCTCGAGCAAACGTCAACAAGTTTAGCATCATTGAAATCGTAGGAAGACTTCCAGCAATTAGAAGAAAATTTGAAGACTAGAACATAGCGGCATATTAAATTTTGCCTCCTTTCCAAGTTCATATGCTTCATTAGATATAGCTGACTGTAGGGCTATGTATTGGTAGAAAAAAGTATCCCCTGCAGGCATGTGCTAGTTCGCTTGCTAGAGTATGAATATTGAATGGGGGCTGCTTCATGCCAAACTGTACCCTTGCTAGTTGCTGGCATTGAACCTCATAACTGTAAAATGATATCCAACCCAACTTCCCTGTGAAAAACAGAATGGACCGATTTTATTTCTCTGGAAGGGAACATTGCTATTGCACAGAAGTCAATTCTGTTGAAAAGGAGATACGAGTTAATTTAGATGATTTTCTTGGCTAACTGGATAAAACCTCAGCTATATTTGATTCATCCATAAATCATAAAACTCTGATATTATATCACAAATTTCTTAAGTTTTTGCAATGTGCTCTAGGAAAGGTATTTTGTATTTTAATGTATCGAGGACTAGAGTTGCCTGATATTCTTGGCATATTGATCACAGGTACCTGAAACCCTGCCAGAAGAGGTTCTGGGAAAGATGGGCGCACCACCAAAGAGTGATGTCCCAATCATCAAACCCAACGATCTTACTGAGGCTGATGGTGTTCTTTTTGGTTTCCCCACTAGATTTGGAATGATGGCTGCGCAATTTAAAGCATTTTTGGATGCAACTGGTGGGCTATGGGGAACCCAACAGCTTGCAGGCAAACCAGCTGGAATCTTTTTCAGCACTGCATCTCAGGGAGGTGGACAGGAAACAACTGCGTAAGTTTCATTTAAACACCTGACAAAAACCCTTTTTTTCCTTGACCATCCTTTTCTTGTTCTTCGAAGTTCATAATTCTGGACGTGTACAGTATGAACTCTGAAATTCTAGCACATGTTTTTCCTTTCAATATGCAGCTTGACTGCTATCACTCAGCTTGTTCACCATGGAATGATCTTCGTGCCCATTGGATACACATTTGGAGCTGGCATGTTTGAAATGGAGCAGGTGAAGGGTGGCAGCCCATACGGTGCAGGTACCTTTGCTGGGGATGGCACCAGACAGCCTACTGAGCTGGAGCTAGGCCAAGCTTTCCACCAGGGGAAGTACTTCGCTGGCATTGCAAAGAAATTCAAGGGAACTACTTGATTTGAGCCAGGAAATTGCACTCGCTTCTTAGAAATTTCACTCGTATGTTCACCTGATCAATAAAGTGCACCTTCTGGATTATATTTGGTGTCACAAACGAATGTTTCATTCCTTTATAGAAAAGGCTTCTTGTAGTGATGAAAGATTTCTTTATGGAATTCTGCGAAAAATCATTTTGAATGTTCTTCACCTCCCGTGCTTATCTCTAGTTACAGAAGCTGCATGTTAGATCTCTTCCAGTTCTTTAATGCCTGAATAGTTGCCATTGCCAATCACAAATCGCCAGTCCATTCAAATTGAGTTGATTCAAAGGGAACTGATGAATATATTAGAAATTGAAGTGCACAATTCATGCTCAGCATTCACACACCAGAAAACATTGGGAATGCAAGATGGAATCAAACCAGTTATTGTTAATAAAACTCACTCCCACATTTATATTTCAGAAATATAGGAAGAGAAGGAATTATATGATTGAGCTACCAAAATAGCATAAAATGGGTTAAAGAAGAGGAACAAAATGCCTCACTTTGAATTGAAAAATTAGAATCTATTTATTCTTCTAAATCTAATTCATTGAAATTACATTGGTAAAATTAAAAAAAAACTATAAATCTAAAATAAATAAAAAATAAAAATATCACAAATAGAGCCATTAATTACTTCACACATCAAAGGAGTGCTGTCTTTTAAAAGCAAAATATACTATCACAATTAAATCTTAAGTTTTATTTTTGTATGAAAAAAATATTTCTTAATTCTTTAAATAATTTCTATTTTTTAAATAACTATTTCTTCATATTATTTGTTTTTCTTTGTTCATCTTTTCATTTGACAAGTTATGTATACATATATATGTTTTATTTTTGTTTGTTTTGTTTCATTGACCCTAAAATAAATCTTTTATTTTTTTAGTTAATTTTTATATTTTTTTCAGAACAAACATAATAAATAAAATTTTTATTCATATCTTAAATTGTCATTTTTTTTTTCAATAACACTTCTAATATATATATATATTTCTTGTTTTTAAACTCAACAGTACATAAATGATAACTGAGGATAAATATTCATAAATTTATTAACACAACTTTCATTTCGATTCTTGTACATACAATATCACATCTACTTAACTTATAAGCCAATCAAAGCCTAATCCATCAAGCATAGTTGGGTACTGTCGGTAAATCCTGCTTTTTTAAATAATTTTTTTTGCATAAAAATATTTTTTTTTGATAATTGTATATAAAGCCATGAAAAAAGACATGAAAAAAATCAATTTAAAGATTTTTTTCAAACAAAAAACATTTTTAATACACAATTGTAAATGCAAAAACAAATCGTGCCTCCATGCCCATTTTGGTTCTCTTTTCCTTCTTCCCATGTTTTCTATTTTTTTATTGGACTTTTGTAAAGGTGTATTTGAGAGTAAGATTGCTTTTGTTCTTAAATGTTTTTTTTAATATTAAATTAATGTATTTTAGTGTTTTTTATGTTAATATTAAAAATATAAAAAATAAAAAAATTATTTTAATATATTTTTAAATAAAAATACTTTTAAAATTTATGATATAATATAATTTCATGCACAATCTAAACTGATGAGTGGTTGAATTTGATATTATCTCATGATGACCTTGTATTCATGAAGAATATCATTTTTTTCGGTTCTAGATTTTCTTTCTAAACTTCTAAATTTATTTATACTTTTAATTAATTATTTTGGATGTATTTGAAATTATAATTACGGTTATTTTTTAAAATATTTTTTATGTTGAAATGTATCAAAATAATATTTTTTTATTTTTTAAAAATTATTTTAAAATCAACCTATTAAAAGAATAAAAAATATTTTTTAACAAACAAAATTATATTTTTTTAGGAATATAGTTTGTATCTCGTTCCCAAAGGTTCTCTAATTATACAATAAATTTAAATCATTACTCTTAATTTTTAAAATTTTTTGTAGTTTTTGTTGAGGGTTATTTTTGTATTTTTGTAGAAAAATATGCATTAAAATAACCTATCTACCATTGAAAAAAAAAAAAGGAACTAACTGATGATTTGGGACCTTTGATAATTTTAATTTTTGTTGCCCAATGAAAAGTCCTTGGGACTCTTTATGTCAAATGTTCTAAATACTCAATGAATCACAGAGATACATTGTATAGGGACTATATGAAATGTAGAAAGCAACACGATAATTCTAAAAAAAATTAGATTACGATATGTAAGGAATAAGTTAATTTTTTTAATTGTTTTATACGTTATTTTTTAATTATTTTATAGAAAAAAATACTTTAAAAGTGAACAAAGAAATTAAAAAATCAATACAATGACGTCTTGAATTGTATGTAAAAATATATGAAATTGTAAATAAAAAAAAACTATATAATCAATAAAGTACACGACGTAGACCCATACGAGCTTTTTAAAAGAATCCATGTTTCCTGGCTGAAACCACGCATGATTAAAAAAATTGCTCTCCAAATTGTTTTTTTTGTTTAAAATTAATTTTTTCTATGTTTTTGTATTGTTTCAATATAATAATATTAAAAATTAAAAATATATTATTTTCAAACGAAAAAAACTACCTTCAATACTCATAATACTCTTGAATCAACCGTTAAATCACTGATTTTGGGCTGGAGCATCGGAAGACACCTTCAGACAAAAAACAAATGGTGTTTGCTCATGTTTGAAGAGGATCCTGGTAGGAATCGGCTAGATTCATGATCAATGGATGGCGCCAATCAATTCATGACGAGCAAACAAAAAGGCTCATGCTTCCACCTTTCTATTTTTAGTTTTCAATGCAGAAAAATAATGCTCAAAGCAGAATGGTCCATAAAGTTCTGGGATCATTGTTGTTAGATTCGGCCCGACATAATAGATTTATTAAAAAAATTCAAATTTAATTTAAAATTAACTTCAAATAGGTTTTTAGTAAACTTTTTTTTAAACAAAACAACTGTAATTTATAACTAAAATAATCAATTTGAGTTGACTGGTAATCAAGAACCCAAAATATTTTAGGAGTGGATTTCATGTCCAAGTCTAACAACTGTAATTAAAATTTCTCACGAGAAGGAAGTGAAAAAAATAGAACGAAAGATTCCATGTATTACTTCTCTCTTTCTCCTCCTCTGTTTTCCGTTTTTTTCTTTTGGGACTGCTGTAGAATGTCTCTAAGCTCAGCTGAGTGGTTGATCTTGGACCAGTGATGTCCCCACACTTACGAAGAAGATCACTTCTTGCAGTCCTGGATTTTCCTTGTCAGTTTATTATCATTATTGTATGGCCCTCTCACTTACTCTCCGCAATTCTCTGGTTGTCTATTCCTTATTTCTCCATCACTTATCAATGCTCCTCGGCAACGTTTTTCTGGGATCAAGGCAGCAACAAGACTCATCACTGTTGAGGTTTGTTTTTGTTAGCTAATTCTTTTCAAGTTTTAACCTGTGGCCCAATATTTTAGTTGGAGCAAGATCAGTGGTAAGGCCTAAATCTAAGAGAAATGGTCGGGCCTTGTTTCCTAGACTAGATATGGAGATGATCCGCACTACGGACTGGCTAGAACTCCTCATGAATCCCTCTAATTCCTATTACATGCAATCTGAGATCGTTTTCCCAGTTACATCTTAACGTGCGGCAGCCATCTGGTCATGAATTCTTCGTACTTGTTTAGTATTGAGATTAAACTTATATTTTTTTATATTAAAATTTAAGTTTTTTCTTGTTTTAAATTATTTTTTAGATGTTTTTAATTTACTGATATTAAAATTTAAAAATATATATATATAAATTTATTTTAAAATGAAAAATACTTTAAAAATTTCTTTATCAAACACTCTCAAAGCAACGAAGTCATCTTGAATTGTTCTAAATTAAAGTGAGAATAATTGTCGATCGTCATATCATGAACAGTGAGTTTTGGATTGGCATGATCAGTTGATGGATAGAATACATAATATTTTGAAATGGTAACGAAAGTGGCAATGAGGTCAAAGAGATTGATAACTCGACGAGGATACAAAGTAAATGAAAAGGCTTACTCTCTTGGCCAATATCAAAGAAGTTACGTAGGTCCTTCAATCATCTTTTCAAAGTTCCAGCCATGTCTTTTGATTCTTTAATGAATTGGTATTTAAAAATATGATAATTATTGTTTTATAAAATGTTTTTTTTCTTGAAAATATAATAAAATAATATTTTTAAAATTTAAAAAAATCAGTATATCAAGATATCTAAAAACATAAAAAAAAAATAATTTAAAGTAAAAAAATAAAACAATTTAATTTGTTTAAATATTTTTAAAATACAAAAACAAACAGTTATTTCTACAAGATCGATCAAAAAGAAATAACCCTTTTAAATATGAACGAAAACTTCTAGCATAAGACAACTTTAATCTCCATTGATTAGCCAAAACAAGAAAAAAGAATAGCTAGTTTTTTAAAAGTAAAAGATTGTATCTACTGCAGCTGGGAGTCGCATACTTTATTAGCAACACAATGATGCCCTAGATGCTTTTCCTTTTTAGTATTCTCTCTATGTTTCTTCTTTTATCGACCTCACATTTGAAGAAAAAAATAGTAACAAGAACTCAATTCCCATTGATGCTATAGTATATCCTCCAGCTACGGCAACGGGTACCGATCCCAATGCTTGAAGGTATGAAACGATACCCCATCGACAGATTGATCAATTCCAAAGTCATGGAAAAGATTATAAAGCAAGTGTAAGAGATACCAATTAATCAAGAAGAAATATATTTAACTTTTGAAGTAGCTTTTTTCTTCTTTTTTCATGATTAGTCACTTGTCATCGATTAGCCTCTTCATGTAAAGCGAGAATTCTTGAATTTAAAGCATATATGAATTTTGCACAGTACTTGATGATTAGCCTCTTCATCAATTGGTATTCCCTACATTTTAATAAGCTTTTTTTTGCTTTACAGGCACGATTCTTTATCATTCTATATGTGAAGGTCTAACACTAAAGATAGGTACAGAAATTAATAGTTAATGAATGTTGATGGCTTGCCTAGCTACAGGCTACAGGGATTCCTACACAGTGAATGTGGATCGATGGGCTGCCATCAATGCAAAAGGGAGGACGAATGGTAAATTGCGAACTTCACAGGAATATTGATTGCTTTTCTTCAGGAGCTATGAAGTGAATAGTCATGCCCTTATTGGCTTTATTTGGAAGTGCATAAAACATCCACACAAGGTGAATATTCTCTGCAAAAGACTTGCTGGGAACTTCAAGTATACTAGAGAAAGCTTCTTTGGAATCCATGGACATAGATTTTGCAAAGTTTACCATGTCCAAAAAGGATGGCCTTGCTGAACAGCCATGGAAATGAAACGGGCATATCATCTTGAAATAAACATTTATGGCCTGTTTAAAATTGCGGTTCAACTGTACGATTTCACCATTTTTTTTAATATAGAATCAAAGCTACAATTCTGTATAGTAATGATCATTATTACTATTATTATTTCCTCACAGACAGAACACAACAGAGATGGGTTAAGTCAGTAGTAATTATAACAAGATTGCAGGCCGGATATTCATGTTGAATAAAGTTGCGCACAAGTACAATTATTACCCATAAAGCAGCACTTCTTACATAAATTAACAGTACAAAACACAAATGATCAGGGAGGGATTAATTCTTGAGTGGAAACCATTAAGAATTAATATGCTAGCTAGCTAGCTATCCAAGAGCGAGTAGGGCTCCGATGGGGTTAATTCTCAAGCAAACCTTGCGCGTTTACTTCCAATGTTTGCAAGATACATAATTAGACTAGCTTGCGTATCAATTGTTATTAAGCATCTTTTTATGATTTCAATGGCACGCTCTTGCATAGATTTCATGGATGAAGATTTTTAAAAGTAATTTTTATTTTTATTTTTAACATTAATGTATTTTTTAAAAATAAGTTTTAAAAGTATTAGCCTTAAGATTCGAATACAGAAAATTGAGAAAAGAAGGAAGTTCCTTGACCACTGAACTTAATTATCTAATTAGGGTTAATATGCACGTATATGCTAGTTAAGATAGAGATAGAAACATATAATAATAAATCTATTCATATAAAAAGTTTAAAATTAACTTGTATACTTTTAAAGAACACGAGGTAAATAAATATATAAATCTATCTATATCTCTTCAATCTCAAAAAAAAAAAAAAAAACACGAAACATACCTAACAATTCACATTTAACCAAACACCTTCTTAGAATATGGTATGATCTTTACCTAATATACATACGGGAGGAAAGTTTATACACAAACAAGTATGCACGTTATATCTTCATCTAAAAAGAATAAGCAGAAAACCCTAAAAGCAAGAATAGTGGGCCGACCAATGACTTAGCAAAACCACAATGCAGCAATATAAACAAGTGAAAAGGTTACAAATCAAATCAAAAAACCTCCATTCACTCGTACATATATTTTTGAATAACAAACAAATCAATGAGTACAATAATCCCTTTATTTCCTTTTCTTTCATCTACAATAACTAAAGCAATATCTATTTATACGGATAAAGGTGGACTAGTGGTGCCAGCTCAATGCATCCACAACAATGGCGCAACAGGAACAAAAGGCCTTTTGTTCCAATCTGCTAAATTCACCCCATTTATATGTAACGATCAAGAACATACAATTAATCTCTAAATTCACAGATGTTAATATATTTAGCTGAATTTAGCAGCTGTTCCTGTGCTTAGCCCCCCACCTTTAAGGTATTAGTTAATAACCAGTAGTACTACGACTTCGATTACCTTCTAGATATTTATATTCTTCATCTCAAGTGGCTCCTAATCATTTGATAGCCTAACATCATTAATTCTTCTTGTAGCTGGCCCAGCATTGTCTGTCCATCTTTGAAGCTTGAGTTCCTTTTTCTCTTTTTCATTTGTTTTCTTTAGCTTTTCGTTCAAGACTGGTACAACTAGCTAGCACAGCAGTGCAGGGGCTCCTACTATAATCTTCTTCCTATATTTAAGTTATGAGCGTTTCCTTCCATCTTGGTTGGTTTGATACAAAACTATAGGGATTTAAAATCAGTGCTTGATCATTAGATATATAGAAGCTGCTTAGCTAGCTTTACTATAATCATCCTTCTACCTGAAAGTGCCACCAAATGTTGGTGTCCAGAAATCAGCAGTGGTCTCATTAGCAACAGGAAATATGCTAGGGATTGGCATAAGACATAGTCCTCGGCTTCTTAGATCTTGTTTTGGCCCTTCTAGGTCGTTCAATTTGTCTTCTGGAGCCTGCCAATTAATTATATTGTACTTCAAAAGAATCTTTTGATTCATCACATGCATAGTGGCAGTGTTGGCCAAAAGCAACAAAAGGAAAAAAGGGAAATAAAGAAAGAATTGTATTATACCTGTTGATGTTGAATTGGATTTCCGTTTCTCATGTATGGAGTACTTAAAACCTGCATTAACAAAAAAAAACAAATATTAAATGCTAATCCATTAGTTTAGGCTCTTAAATGTATTTGTTAACGTCTAATTCTGTTTAAATAAAGCAGGGTTTTCCCATTAACTTACGTATACAGACATTTATAGGATTCCTAAGATCGTAGGACTCAAACTCAAGACTTCCTACCCTACTGAGTTTGAATTAAGGAGTGAGAATCAATGGATGAAACACTCATATGGTAAGAAGAAGAAGAAAAGATAGCATACGCTGGCTTGGTCATGAAGGAACTTGATATACTCAATAGCTTCATGGAGAACCGATGCGGTATCAGTCTGAAAAATGTACAGTACATGACCAATGGATGAGCCTTCAATCGAATCACAAAGCAAAGACTTGTTATGGTCATTGTGCTATTTGAAAAAAGTAGAAAAATCCAAAAGCTAACCTTTCCGAAAGGTGAAACCAATTGCTGGAGGGCAGTTATTCGGTCCCCTAGCTTCTCTTTCCGGACCTGATGACAAAATAACATCTTCATATTCAATTCTTTAAAACATAAAAGGAATATTAAGGAAAAAAAGAATGAAAGATAAAAAATAAGTTCGGTACGTTTCAGTACTCAAAAGCTTGACTGATTGTGTTTTGTATACCTTGAAAGTTGGTAGTGGAGATGGTGCTTCAATTCGAGGCCTTTTGAATGCTGGTTCACATCCTTTCTTAACTACTGAAACCGAGTCTCGAACTTCTTCTCTGTTAGGCTGAAATATAAATAAATACACGAAAAAAGATTTAGTCTCAAACCCTAGTCATTAAATATTGATGAATAAGGCTAATTAATGAGTTGTTTAATCATCATCTTTACCTCTATAGTGAGGCCGGGGCAATTGGGTTTCTCTTCAAAAGTTGGCAGAAGAAATTGAGATGGAGATGAGGGTAAAAAGCTTGCTCTAATATCATTTATTCCGGTTGGTGAGGCATTCCAATAGGTTGTGTTGTTAGTAAAGTGCAAACTACTAGCCTGTTGCTTTTGCAAACAAGATTTTATCAAGGGAGATACTTTAGTCCAAGAAGGAGATGACAATTCACTCATGTTGGTCCCATAATTTGGAGCTGCCGGCGACAGGTAATTCATGGGCCGGTTGTTGAAAAGAGATTGTACTTGATGTGGTTGAGGATGATCTGGTTCAAATAAACTTTGTATCAATGTTGAAGGGTAGCCATAAGAAGCTGTTGGCTCCATTGAAAAGCCTGTAGAAAATCCCTGGCAAGTTGGTGGCGAATTGCTGGAACTGTTAACCGGATTGAGCCTTTGTTGGTCCAAGGAGAAATCTTCAGCAGTTTTTGCATAGCTCTTTGGACTCCAATCTTTTTGGATTTGAGAAGAATTTAGTCCTCCTGAATTCATGTCTTCTTGCAGCATGGAATTGTAACTCTCAGTTCGTCCATTCCCAGAGCTGCAAAGAGATCAAAGAATCTGATAATTGATTTAAAATCTTTGCCACTTGATAAAACTTTGATGATCATTTTGACTTGCTTTTCGAAACAAAAACAATAAAACAAAGTCGAGTATTCTTTTCCTAAACTTGTGGTCGGAGTGCTTCGGACTATAAGACCTTCGAGTTGGATTTCAACCATAATTGGAATTTAAAGAAAAAAAGAAAAAAAGAGGGACAACATGTGTACCAAACTTACAGTAAAGCTTGGTTCCAATCCGATGACGACGACGAGAGCCTGAACCCCATCATTTGCAAGGTGGAATCAATCAAATTACTGCTACCCCCACTATCTGAATTAGCCTGTTGAGGCTTCGGAGAATTTAGGAAAGCTATAGAGGTATCAGACACCGAAGTGGTGTTATGAGACTCCTTGCATGATATTGACCTTGGCTTCAAGTCTACCATGTCAGCCGTGGCCCATGACCCATTATAAGTTCCCGTATGATCACTAGGGAGCCTCACCGTAGAACATGGTGATAAGCCGCCGATGAACATGCTTTTCGAAGAATTCATCCACCAGTTCTCGCCACAAATCCCGGCCTGAAACTCCTCTGCCATGGCCACAATCTTGTTTGTATTGATAATCTTTGCGTGTCTTCTTATTGCAGCTTGAGACTTTGAGGTAAAGCTTAGCTCTCTCTCTTTATAATGAAGCTATATACAATATTTATATTATATGGTTGAGGGAATGTAATCAATATGTTATATTATATATGGAACTGTTGAGAGGTACGGACAAAGGGAATTTACAGAAATAATAGATAGTTGACATATCAAAGGGGATGATTGGACAAATGAGAGGAGGCATTTTGAATCGAATTTTTTTTTCTTTTTCTTTACTTTTCTCCTCTATTAATTTTTGTTCTCTCATTTGTTTCTTGATTAATTGGGGCAGAAGATTTTTTTTCCTTCTTGATGCTTCTTATTATTATTATTATTATTATTATTGAGAGTATATTTTACGCAAACAAAAATAACAAGAAAGATATTAAATACAAATAATATATAATTTTATCAAATAAAATTCTAATTTAAAATTTTTGTTATGGTATAATTGTTTTTTTTAAAGTAGTCTTCTAAAAAACAGATTAAACGATGTCTCTGTTTATACTAAAAATAAAATATATAAACTAATTAGGAAGAATAAAAACACATAAAAATAATTTTCTAAACTAAATAGAAATAAAAATAAATAAATAAACAAATAACTTCCCCTAAAACTCTTCGCACATCCATTTCAATCTGCTTTCTTATACTTTATTATCTTTAAATCATTTCATATATCTATAAGAAACTTCTTTCTCGAAAGTTGCAATGCATATCCTTAAATTCAAATTATATTAACTCTACATCATATCAATGAATTATTTTAATTTAAAAATCTAAACTACTAATAAAACTTCAAGAATCGTTATCTATTAACTGTGATGCAAATCTACTTACCATCTTAGCCCCACATCAAAATTCTTTTCCTATTTTTAATTTTTTTTTATTGAAAGATTTTGTTCCTTGTGGGTAAAGGGAAGTGGGCATGGTTATGATTACGATGGGGATTCATGAAGATGCCATGTTATGGTTTTTGGGTGCTCTTGTAAAGGTGACTATGTGTCATGCCCTTTAGTGGTTATGATACCAATTAGCAGAGCCATTTTCGTGGTTACTGCACTGGCTGTTATTAATAAGTACCTTAGCCATTTTCATGGTTACTGGCTGTTAACAAGTAAGCAAAAAAGATGAAATAAATAAACAAATAGTAGTAGTGACCAAGCACATTGAAATCAACTGAAAGCGTGTTGATTAAATTTTCCTGACCCAT
The DNA here is from genome assembly GCA_015708895.1 of Populus ilicifolia. Lineage (NCBI taxonomy): Eukaryota > Viridiplantae > Streptophyta > Magnoliopsida > Malpighiales > Salicaceae > Populus > Populus ilicifolia. The sequence continues at coordinate 95,336 of SRLM01014035.1, forward strand.
ACCAGCCCATTTGATGCATACAAGGCTAAAACAACACACAATCTCCCATAAAAAAAAAACATTGAGAAATATAACTCAATTAGTTAAATTTTAAATTTATTTTTTAAATACCACTAGTTTGAGTGTTACAAATCTTAAAATCACTAAAAATTTAACTAATTATTAATTTTAGAGTTTTAAAAAAATAGTTGAGATATGCATAAACCAACCCAAATACTTATGGTTACCCAAAAAAATAGTTAGAATAATATTTTCTTTCCAAGGAATTCTACATTACTTTCATACCAAATTAAAATTTCTTTTCAATAATACTGGAGAGATGAATGTATTTAGGTTTTAATATGCAAAAACTAACCTGAGTGTACATATTGCATTTAGGGCTTTTCCAACAAGTGAAAATAGTATATAATTCTCAATTAATACAAGAGGGGGTGCAATACCCTCTTTTATGGAACTGGATCCTCGTATTGATTTTAGTAGGTTAGTCGTTACGTACAAGCATGTAAATATATATCATTGGGGTGGATATGGCATTAGTCCACTATTAGGTATATGATGCTATATGAAGTCTATTACAGATTCTCTAGGGACTATTCATCTTGAAATAATTTATAACAATGATCACATAACAGTGAAGGGAGTTCTCAACAATTATGATATGTTGGGGCGTTCCTGAACAGTCTTAATTAAGTCTTAAGTCATTGTATATAGAGATTATCATTCACTTCCGCAGCCATGAACTCTATCATGTTTCCCATTTTCTTAAGACATAGCACATGGAAATTCATACGATGAACAGCTACCTCCTACATGAATACGAGGAAAATGTAGGAATGATGAGAAAATCAACTCCCATGTCCTGATTGCGTGAGGTCTTTATGCATTATCCAAATTGCTTGGCGCAAAAAGGCTATGAATAGCGCTTATACGGTTCAATTTCCCCATGAAGTAGACTTGTTGCATAGCACACGGTATGACTATTTTATGAGCTAGGAGATTTTCTTTCAATAAGATCCGTTGGCATTACAAGTTCAATCACTAACCAATAATGTAGAGTTCCTACGTTCGTTCTTGTTTACGTATGGATATAAACTATAGATCAAGTATGCTTTCAAGAAAAGATACATGTGGAAAATGGAAGAAAATTACTAGCTATTATAGTCATTAGGCAAAGCTAACAGATGATCAATGGCACAGTTGACCAAACAATTTGCTGCACCTAATTTCTTATGCAATGAAATCAGCAAATTGGAATCAATCTCATGACAAAAATGAACGAAGGGTCAATCGGATAAGTTACCAAACTTGTCAATGATCGTTTAAAGTAATGAATAGGTAGCAGATTCTCTCATTGCAAAGTCAGATTAATTAAACATGGATCCCGAAAAATTAGGTGCAAGGAACTAATGCAACTCTTGCAGCAAGGCAGTCAACCTTGCATGATTTAACTTAACTGCTTAGCAACAAATTCACTTATATGGACTACGTCATTTGTTCCATTTCCCAAGTAATAAAAAAAGGCATTGAATCTATTAATTACATAATCAAATTTTACTCAAAATAGAAAATATATATGTTATGATGTTGTGAAAACTTCAGAATTGGATGGAACTATTTATGACTATATTTTGGGCTAAAGTGTGTGAGGTTGAACATAAATTTTGTCTCTAAGCTTTGATGTTTCTGTAAAAACAAATCTATTGTCGGAAAAAGAGACACTCTGACATTTAATTTGATAAATATAAAAGAAGTAAATAATGTACAAAGAAAGTTTAAGGAGTGTCCGTCCATTAAATGAACCGGATTGGAGCCCTTGAATGAGCTTTTTTTACTTCAATGCTTACGTGTTGACCCAAAACATTTATAAATTTTGATTATGTTAGTTTATTCTGTAAAAAGTAATGTTACGGGTATTTCACAGTAAATGAAGTTGTATGTACATTATGATGAGTTGTTAGTTATTGTACTATTAGTAAAAAAAAGATAGGTAATTATCATTGATTTTAATGCTTTGTTGTGCTATTAATGAAAAAGTTGATGTTTGTATTATTAATGAAGAGGTTGATATTTGTGCTTTACACATAAAATTTGGTGCGTGCCATGAATTTTAGTGACTGTTTTGAAGGTGCACGAAGTGTAAGTAAGTGGGTGATACATGAATTATCTTTGATTTTTTTGAAGCTCAAAAAATATATGAAATGTGTGTTTGATGCAGGAGTATTGGATAATGACGAGGATGAATCGATATCAATGATAATGTTCAAGCTTGGCTTGAACTGGTAGAAATTGAAAAAATATATATTTTTTCATCATTTATATGTATAATAGTTAACTTGAACAAATTGAGAAATCAAATCTCAAAAGGGCATAAGTTTGGTAAGATTCACAAGAGTACTAATTTTCCCTGAAAATGCAAGAAAAGACTCTAATTTCATTTCTTCGAGCTCGCTGGGCACTCATATTTTATATTTCTACAAGTCAATGGTCTTCCATTAGAATCAACTCGAAGAATTTTTTTGCGGCAAGCGTGTGGAATATATAGACCATGTACGTAGAGGATGGTTCTTAAAAGCTAGCTGTACACAGAGAACCATAACCATGGTTATTGAATATTGTCGCCATTATAAAATATGTGTACAAGTATATAACTTGTGGAACCCTAACTAATAATGACTAAATTTACTATATATCTAATTAATTAATTGCACGCACGATGCTGAATGGCCTAACAATAATGCTAGAAACTAAAAATATTTTTTCTCCATCCAATATTTTCTTTAGAGACAATTTTAATGGCTCTAAGAGAAGAGCTCAGAGGAGAGACAACGTTTGTCAATATTGCAATACGGCTAAAATTGATGAATTTATTGCTCTCTCTCTATACATATATATATATATATATATTAGTTTTCTTTCTTTACGTGGGACTTGATCATATCTTCTACTTCCTAGAATTTGGAAGATAGACGCAAAATAATAAATTTATTTTTATAATAATTTAAATTTATTTTTTATATTTTTAAAATAAAAAATCCAAAAAAACATGCTTTTTATATTCTTCTTGTCTCAAAATAGTAATTAAATATAAAAATTAAAACTCAACAATAACAACAAATCAGTTAATATTAATTAAATACTATTGCTTCACTATCCATGTATATATTCATCAAATAAAAAATTGAAATCCGGATTTCTATTTACATGCTTTAATTTTTTTATAATAAACTCTTATGATTTTTCTTAATTCGAAGAATAAGAAGAAGAAAAATAGAGAAATTAAAACGAGCTTTGACCTCAATGTGAACCATGTCTCTTTGTGTTTGTTGGGGTCAAACGTAGGGCCCACGCGTGGCACGGGCGCGTGCGACAGCAACTGGGTCCTCTGCTGTCATCGCAAGGGGTCAAAATCCCATTGGATTGTGACCGTACATTCATTTCCTCAATGGTTCCGATGGGAATTGGTGTACAGCCTCTATCTTCAAAGACATGCTTGCCTTTCAATCTTCATCTTTCTCATAATTAAATCTTCAATCCCCTGAATTGTCAAGATCGAAACTCACAAGTTCAATTATGGCATCCATCAATTCTAGATTCACACCACTTTTTTAGACCGTTCAAATCCACTGAAGATGAAGAGCAATCATCAGCCATAATTTATCTTAATTATTTTTGTATTTAAATAGTGTTTGGAAGTATAATAATAGTTATTTTTTAAAGTATTTTTTTTTTAAATATATAAAAATAATCTTTTTTATTTTTAAAATTTATTTTTTACATCAAAATGATTTGAAAATATTTAAAAAATTAATTTAAAATACAAAAACAAATATATTCTTGTAATAAAAAAGGTTGAAGTTCAAATATTTGATAAATTCTTGAGGAGTAAATTGATCTTTAATCCATTGTAGTAACATAGAATTTAGTTTTTGATATAATTATTTTTATTGCATTATTTTTTAATTGTTAAGATTTTTTTAGAACTATTTAGCATATGAATCCTAATCATAGTTAGATTTTATGTTACTTTCAAAAAAAGTCTTTTCTTACAATGATTTAGATCTAATATAAATAAAATTATTTAGTTTATTTTCTTGAACAAATTGTTCAAGATTATGAGATTGATTATTCAAAACTTCTACTCACCAAACCTGCCATCAATAGCATTAAAATATGCATGTGTATGCATAGAATTAAGTTTTTTTTTTTTTGGGTATAGATTGGAGATTTTGGTTTACACTTTAAAATTATGGATTTTTTAAACGACATTTAAAGGAAATAAAACGAAATTTTAAAAATTACTAAAATAAAACATTAATTTCAGTTAAAGATCCGAAATGCATGCGGTTGAAAGCATATATATATATATTGGGGTAGGAAAAGTAACAAAAACAAATCAACTTCAATACTCCATCAAATGTTATTAACTATTTTAAACGATAACTATTACATGCTTATAATATAATTATACTCTACTATAAAAACAAATACAAGGGGAAGAAAAAAACTAAAAAGAAAAATAAAAAAATAGCTTCTGAGTGGGTAAGAGAGTTTTTATAATTTTATGATGGGATCGAATGTTTCTCTCTCTCTCTCTCTCTCTCATACTTATGTTTCTATAAATATCTAGAAATTTAGCTATAGTTTAAGCCTGATAAAGCTTTCAGTAAAAAAAGCAGTGAGGTAAAACGGGAAATGTGGCTCTGAATTACCCAAGATATGCAGACTGACCTCTCGCTATCGCGGAGCAAGACACCCATCCACACTTTGGATCTTCTGCTTGTCTTCTTCCGTTGTTGGAATGTTCCTTCTTCGTTAGAAACTGACCATTTTGTACTCTAGTTGTTTGCTCATGTCTTGCCTTAGACTCTTACCATATACACCCCCAAATAGTTGTTCAGACATGCTCCTAAGCCTTTAAGAGATATATTATATACTTCTTGGAACCCTAGTCATTGTCTTAGACCCTGCTTGCATTTTCTTTTTATTGTTTGTTCTTCTTGTCAACTATAATAAGAGGAGCTTAGCACATGGTAATCTTGGCTTTTAAGGTTTAGGCCCTTGTTTTCTCAATGTTTTACATGATTGAGCATGACATTCATGATTTTCTGTTTGGGAGTGCTGTAACTTCAACTTTTGAATGCCTTTTAGTATTAAATTAATTTTATTATAGTGTTTTTTTTTATGATTTTAATGCATTAATATAAAAAATAATTTAAATATATTATCAAGCGAATAACACTTTTAAAAAATAATTTACACTACAATACTAACACACAAATAATATAATTACGTATAATAAGTTTCATGGTGGATATCTTTTATATATAAGTATATCGAATACAAATATTTGTATGTATAGTAGCAATCTTATTTAATTGATGATTAGTTTGGAAGAAAAAAATTAATTTTCACTAATTAAAACTAAAGTCTTCTAGATCAGAATATTTGAGAATTAGGTCGATGTGTTGAGAATAAATATATTAACTAATAAAACCGACATTTAAAAGATTGATAGCAATTGATGGATGGGAATTACATTAAATATTGCCCCTCTTCGCATAGTAAAATTGCAACAACGAAAGGGGATTCCTATATGTTGTATTAGACACAGTATGGCCAGTATTGATGATGGGTTTGGAGATAAAATTGCAATTAGATTAGTGGCTAATCCTGTGTTCAACTGCTAATGACAATCACCTTATTATATAATTCAGGTCGTTTTCGAGTCTTCGAGACAAAATTAGAATAATTTATAGATAAAAACGCTAGACCACAAATTAAGAATTTATCATAATTTTAAGTTGGACCACCCTCTTTTTAAGATTCTATATTTTATAATTTTAATAATTATTTGACCCATGCTATGTTATGACACGTTATGAATCGAATAATTTTAAAAAATATATATAAATTTTAAAAATATTTTTAATTATAAATTAAAAAATTAAACATATATTTAATTAAATAAATTGAAAATAGATTTGTTAATTACAAGTGGATATGCATAAGGTTTGATGTCATTGTGAAATAACATTGAGGTGAACTTAATCATGAAACCACTATACTTGTTACGTGTATTTCCTAGCATATTTTGGTCATGAAAAATTAGCATATTTAATTCTTAAAGTAATTAATATTAAATAATTTATCAAAATTTAAAGAGACTCGTTTCTTATAAATAACAAAGTAAGTGAATTGATTTATGCAAGAAATAGATGAATCAATATGAATAAAATAAAGATGTTTGGACTTTTCTATTATGTATTTTATTGTTATTTTTATTGTATTATATTGTTAATTATTATTTGATTAAAATTCTTAATATATAACTAATTAAAATATCTTACTTATGATTTTATAATTTAAGTTTATATTATATATTTCATGTCGTGTTAAAAAAATATTTTTGATAACCTTACAATATACTTTCTAGGATATTTTGGTTATAAATAACACATGCATAAGACCAAAATAAATGTACTGAAAGCAACATTTTTTTCTTTTTCATATCTTGTCCCTAAAAAAATAATGAATCATGGAAATATAGAAAGATAATAATAACAATAATAATAATAATAATAATAATAATAATAATAGAGAATATATTCTTCAAACCTAGTAACAAATCTAACCTAATTTAAAATTCTAATCATGAAATCATCAATAAATTCTTGGATTATCAAATCAATTTGGGTCATTTATTATTATAAAATATAATATCATTTTAGTTTTTTAAAAATATTTTTTTCAAGTTTACTTAACCAAATATTACTTAAATTTCATTACATCAACTAAATTAAGGATAGTCTGCTACTTGTTGATGTTTTTTTATTTTTTATTTTTATCTTTCTTGCACTCTTTTCATTGTACTAACTATTTGTTATTTATATCAGATATCTCTAACTAAAACAATAGAGATAACCAAAACAAAAAATCTCACATTACAAAAAATTTTGAAATTAAAGGTGAAATAAAAATAATAAAGTTGTCACCTAGTAATTATAAAAAATTAATGGTTTGTAAAATTTGGGTATTAACTTAGTTATGCTTAACAAAATGTAGACACCACCATTATTGCATCCTTTAAGACTAAGAGTTATATTTGCTATGTATTTTCTTTTAAATTTATTCTATATATGCTATTAATTAATCATCTAAATTTATTTATAAGTTTATTTATAATTTATTTTAATTCATTTTAAAAAAAATAATGGTGATCCTTAAAATATGATATTTCATTGATTTTATCCTTTTAACAAAAAAAATTAATGTTAAACCCTAAAAATAGAAGATTTTGTCAATTTTAACCTTATAATAAACATTTGACATTAATTCTTAAAAGTAGGAGATTTTTTTAATTTTTTTCCTTTTAATAAAATATTTGACATTAATCCCTTAAAAATATTATATTTCATTGTTCTAGCCTTTTAACCAAAAAAAATTATATTAATCCCTAAAAATAGAAGATTTCATTGACTTTTCTCTTTTAATAAAAAAAATTTGATGTTAATCTCAAACTAGGAAATTTCATTGATATAGGATTTTAATAAACAGTTTTGATGTTAATCCCTGAAATAAAAGATTTTATCAATTTAGGATTTTGAATGAGAAATTTTGACATTAATTCCTAAAATACAAGATTTTATTAATTTAAGATTTTCTCATATGAAAGGTGAAAATTGAGCTATGAATCTATCATGTTGAAGATATCCTAAATATACTCTAATTACACCACTCATACTCAATAGGCATGTATGAGATCTTGTTGACCTAGCTTGAGATACTCATAACAATAAGAATAATATATCGTAACGTACAATAATTTTATCACAAATATATTTTCAAATAAAGATGACAAAGGGAACATAATAGTTCTTTTTATTCTTAAATCACTTGTTGCCATTTCAAGAATAATGCACAAATCGGTTTACTATGTGAAAAAACAAAATCAAGAGAGAATTGCAAAGACATCTTCAACTCATTGATTTTGTTTGTGTTTGTGTTTAACATAAAAAATTTATTTAAATAATGGTCGCAATTCATCAAAATAGCATGTAATTATATTTATATCTTTTATCTTTTTCTTATTTAATATAAAAACACAACTACTGTATTTTTAAAAAAAACAACACACATTCATGTTGTGCATTTATACATAAAACATACTATGCTAGAAAATTAAACACACAAGAAAATCCAACATTCACACATAAATCACATTCACATGCAAAATTATTAGCACGTGTGCATAAAATTAAACACACAAAATCATCATAAACAACTAATGTTCTGCCATAAAAATACAACAATAAGTTAAAAATTAATTTGGATTTCTAAATCAACCATTCAAAATTCTTGAAAACGCTTGGGAGGAGATGAAAAATGGTTGGAACAATAGCATCAATGGCATCGTATGAAAGCTACGCTCTAGAAAGGGTTGTCATTGTTTATATGTTGTTTCATGCATCGTACAAGACTATGAGGCATGTGGACCATCCCACCTAATACCGAGCTTCCTCCTTTTTGTTCTTATACTGGAGGTATTATCCATTACCACTTATAAAGGGAGATTAGAGCCTGTAAAGTTTTGGTCTTTATGTTTTGCTTTTTAATAGTTCAATTTTCTCTCTCAAATTTGCTCACAGAAGTCATTGGTTTATATAGCTTGTATGTTTGTGTAATGTTTATCAATGGGAGAAAAATAATGATTGTTGTGCCTTGTTCATAGAAGAGAGAAATCAAGGAGATAAGTTTTGATGATAGTTTTTCTCTTTCCTTGATTGATGTAAGGGTTATTAGCTTCAATTAGTAGAGGGGTTTTGCAATGGATACAAAGATGAAGAGAATGATGGTGGTCTCATGAAAAATGAAGGTCAGAGAAGAGAGAAATCAAGGGGAAAAGTTTTGATGGAGTAGGAAGTTTGGGTGGAAAGGCTATCATAGTTTGGGTTGTTATTATTTGAATGATGATTAGGGTTTTTTACACACTCCTCCATTCTCTCTAAAAAATATATCTTATATTTATAGCTAATATTTTTTGTTATTTTCTTCCAATTACTTAGAGAATAGGTAACTAAATTTCACTCTAGTCTTTATTTTTCTTGTTTTACATTTCAACTATTAATCTATTTTTTATTTAATTTTTAATTTTTTAATTTTTTATGTTATGATTATTAAAAAAAGGATGTTAGCAAGAAAAAACAAAACACCTGGAAAATTACATAGACTAATTAAGGAGGATCAAAATGTACAAAATTGAAAATTTTAATATTATTAACAGAAAATTCAATTTTTTAGAAGGAAAATTGAAAATTACATGCTTGATAACTCAATTGGAATTTTTCAAGATTTAATTAAAATTATTGATGGCTTAATTACAAGAAAAATTAATTGTTGAAGTCAATTTAGGATTTAATAAGAAGAAATTAAAGTATAAGGATAAAATTGTATAAATATTGAAGTTTGACTGGCAATTAAGAACTTGAATGAATAAATTCAAAACCAATTACTAGCTTGTAAGAAGAGCAAGACTTTAGGGTTTGAAATAGTTGAAATTAGGGGCTAAATTGAAGAAAATTTAAAGTTTGATGATTAATTAATTGAATAAATCAAGGATCAAGGATCAAATTATAAAAGACACTTAAATTCAAGGTTGGTAATTGAGTTTGATAGGGTTAAAATTGCTTGAAATTAGGAGTTTAAGAGAAATTTATATGTGAAATTAAAATAAATAAGAAGAATAAAAATTAAATTGAAGTTTAGCTTATATGATGTTATTTGACTACTATGCATTTTGTTCTTTGAAAGTTTTGATTAATCAAGTAGGTATTTTTAAATAAATAAATAAATATGATGTTTTTGATCACTTATAAATTTATAACTACCATCATTTAACTAAAAAAATACCTTATTTATAATTATATTTTCATGAAATTAAATGTTTATATCTCATTTTTATCTCAACAACAACTAATCTAAGATTAGCTATCTTTGTATTTTTCAGGTTCTATATTGATTTTTTTAATCAGCACCTAACTAGTATTAATACAATTCTATTCGTGTGTGTCTATATATATATATATAGACACATAACAAAGTTGCCACAAGTTTATAAAATTAATTTAAATAATCTTTTCTAATTAATTAAGCTTAGGTTAAATAGAAAAATAAAATAAATATCAAACAAAAAATAATAAAAACTTATATGGATAAAAAAAAAGACAGATAAATCAAAGCTCATGAAACTTGAATAGTTTGTGGATCGTATCACTACAAGTGCTTAGAGTTGGAGTTGGACATTTTTAGTTTGGTATTAAGATAACTTCTATAAAATGTTTTTTAAATTTTTTTTTATTTGAAAAACATTGAAAACTTATATAGATAAAAAAATATTGAAAACTTATATCAAGTAAAAAATATTTAAAACTTATATAAATATAAAAATATATTGAAAACATATATCAAATAAAAAATATTTAAAACTTATATAAAAAAAAAAACATGAGACAAATAAATTTGAAAGTTGGAACATAAAACTTGAAAAATTTGTAGATCATACCACTATAGGTGGCTTCTACAAAGTACTTTTAAAATTGCTTTTTATTTGAAAATGTATTAAATTGATCTCTATTTAGTTATATTTTGATGGTTTTGATATGTGATATCAAAAATAAAAAAAATAATTTTAATATATTTTTAATTAAAAAATACTCGATATCATGATACCAAGCTCATACAAGAATATTTTAATATTTGAAATGGCATCAGTTTTCTTGCTTTGTTGACATTTTCATATTGTAGAGTTTTGGATTAATTTTTGAATTTTTTTTTAAAAAAAGAGGATAAATCTCAATTGGATTTACTTAGATAAACCAAGTTTTGAGTTGACCCACCAGGTCGATTAGGTTTTGTTGAATCAAATCTTCGATTAGTTTTATTTAAATCTGGCATGGTTTCAGGCCTGAATTGGTCAAATTCTAAATTAACTTATCAGATCGAGTTTTAAAACTATAATCAAAATCTTTTTTTTTTAAATTACTATAATTATCCAATAAAGAATTATCTTTTGCTATTTTGTTTGTCCACACAAAATTTCTTTGCCTTTTTTCCCCCCTTTCCCTTGTATCCGTGTACAATACACGCACTCCTCATCTTATCACTTCTTACTCGAGTGACAAGTCGAGTACACGAAGATGTTTGTTTTTTTTTTTTTCTTATTTACTTTCATTTATGTAATTTTAATTAACCATGGAAGATGTGACAAAGTGGAGTTTTCAATGATGCTTCTACTAGTTAAATAAGAATTGAGAATTAATGCCAACCCCCTTGTGTATATATATATATATAATTTTAACGTATAAAATTAGGAAATATATGCTTGAAAAGGGGAAAAAATATTTTCTAATCTGAAAAATGAATTATATTCTTATTGTTTTCAGTTCTGGGCTTTTTTCCCTCTTTTTGATTGAAGTAAAGGGGAATTATTTTTAAAAAAAAATGCACTAAATGTTAACTTTATATTACTGTTTTTAAAGATGAAATTCATGTTATTTCCAATAACTAAAGATAGAGTTCCTAAATTCCAAACAAAGACGGGCCGGGTTCTTAATCCTTGGTTTTGTGAACTTTATGAAACGATTAAGGGCTTGAATTTCATCTTTATCTTTCATTCTAGCTAATTCGAAATTCATTGATTAATAAGAAACAAAACACTTTTAGACCAAACCATGTTGGGAATTGGATTTAGACCGAGCTAGCACCACCAAAAGCCATTGAACACAAGCATAAAGACTCCAATTAGAGGCCTTTGCTTGCACTCAATTTCCTTAAAGAATGAAAGCCAGTGACACTTAGGTTTTTTTTCTTCTTTTTGATCATGAAAGGGCCACTGACTTAACTAAACATTCCTTTGATGGCTTTTTGACATTTTAAAGAACTTAGTGAAGTTGGAATGGTTAAGTAACTTGCCCTATTTGATAGTGCAAACAAACACACAAAGAGAGAATCATCTAAACAACAGCCTTTAAGCATGGGAAACAAGATAAGATAATTTTGTCTCCTCTATAATACATGTATGTAGTAATAAGGTGCATGATATTTTCTAAATGTATTTTTAATTGAAAATATATTACATTAAATAATATTTTTTTTATTTTTAATATTAACACATCAAAACCATCCATAAACACCTAAAAAAATTATCAATTTAATACCTTTTTAAATAAAAAAAATAATCTGAAAAACATCAATTTAAGCAAGTTAAACGAACACTCTTCCCTAGCCGAACAAAACCACATGTGACCTCCAGTCTTGCGAGAGTCAATATGGCTTTCGTCCAAACTCCAAACACTAAATTCCCAAAGGAAAGTTAAGTTCCTGTCATAATGAATTTATTTAATTTCACTAGTAAGGTTTATCATTTTTTATGTCGTTAGTTGTTAGTTCTTTTACTATTATTCATTTCTTTATTTTTCTAATAATTTGTTTTCCAAATTTTGAAACACAAAAATGAAAAATAAACAATAGCAGAGATATTATTCATTATTCTGAAATCATTTTGAACAAAAACTTTTTTTCTATTTAAAATATTATGAATGAATTGAAAGTCATTTTTTTCAAAAACAATTTTAATACAATGATAATACAATGATAGTGAAGAGTTAAATTTCTAAGAGTATATATAATTATTATTACTGTGGTAATAATTATAAATTTTTTATTAAAAATATATTAAAATAATTTTTTTTATTTTTTAAAAAAATTATTTTTAACATCAACATATCAGAAAAAATATAAAAATATCTAAAAATTAATTAAAAAAATAAAAAAATATTTTTAAAATACAAAATCAATTTGCAGTTGAGTTGACTTGTCTCGCTGCTTGAGAATGCAATAAAAATAACTATAAATAAATAAATAAATATATTATTAAAATAATTTTTTTATTAGTATATTAAAACAATTAAAAAATACTAATTTTTTTTAAAAAAGAAAACATAAGAGGCAAGGAGGATGATCCTCATCCGTGAAATGTTCATCTTATTACCTCGAAGCCAGCACCCCTAAAGAGAATTGCATGTTGGCATTATTTTATTTGATAGGCACACAAAAAGGTAATAATTATTTATGTGCTCGGCTGCTAGCAAAGCTTTCTTCGCCTGCGCCTGTCATTACACAGGCAATCTCTCAGAAATATGTTCTAGCAAGGAGATATTCTGCACATAAGTACAAGGTTTGGTTAGCTCTTCTTCCTGTCTGCTAGCGTTACTTTCTACCCTAATCTCTGCTAACCCTCTGAAATAAACAAGTTTTGTTGAGCAACTGATGTAAGTAGAAGATTTGGTCAAATATTTATGATAAAATATGTACTTATCACGCATCGAAGTGGACTTTTCCTTCAACAGGATTTGATAGTATTGTGATGTAACATGCACCTAATCTTGCAACCACACAGAAAGAGAATCAAATCCGATAGTTTTCGAAATTGGGACTTCCTTCTTCTATCAAGACTCGGTACGTGGGTTCTCAAATTTGTCCAGCTCAGCTACAGGGAAGAACATGAGGATGACGGGAAATGACTGGTGTTCTTGGGGTGGTGGCCGGAGCTCCAAGCAGCCTAGAGACGCAGGCTGTGGCAGAAAGACAAGGGGCTTGCGAGCATTTTAGCGAGGATGGCAAGACCTGGCCCAACCTCAATTTTGCTTTCTAAGCCTAACCCAATAGCTAGGATGGATTGGTTTAGGATTGGATCGGGCTATTAGTGTGGATTGGATATGGTCTTGGAAGTGAAGGCAAGATTGGATAACGAAAGAACTACGGGCCTGACATTTTTATCATGGACTCTTTTCTAAAATATTATGGATTACAATAATAAAAAGAATTGTTTGGATTTTATATTATTTATTTTAATCCTTTAATTTTTAATTTTTTTATTTTATTTTATTTTTTGATAATTAATTGTTTTGGGTTTAAGTTTGAGAAATTTTTCTGGTTTATTTTATGTATGGCTGCAAAATTTTGTTGGGGCTGCGTGCCTTATCAATTTTTTAAAGAAAACAATTAAAAAAAAAACTTTCAATGAAAACAATTATAAGAAGAAGAATAATTTTCTAATTGTGGTAAATATGGTTTCAATACCCAAAATGATATATCCACCCCGAATTTATAATAACAACTTTTATTTACTTTTAAATACAAAAAAATAATAAGTTATGACAAAATCACTAAAACAAGTCTTAAATAGCTTTGAGTCCATGCCGTTGATACCTTCAAAGCTATATCCACATAATCAGCCAACAAAATTATTTAAATAAATCTTTTAGAAATCAATTTTAAAAAAAAATATTTTTTAAATTATTTATGTTTTAAAAACAAATCATATAAAATAAGTGTTTGGTAACTAAAGAAACATGTTTGTAGATCTCAACAGAATTTACACTTAACACATAAGCAATAAAAAGGAACTTGAAATTGCTTCATCTCATTTGTGCTGAGTGAAAATTCACTCCACATTATCCGTGACAGTGGAGTGAACACTGTAGATTGAATTAATTCAATTTGTACACAAATGTAAACAGTGCGAGGTAAATATTCACAGTAAAAAAATTTATTTATGAAATTTTTAATTTAATTTTGTTTTAAAATTAATATTTAACATTATTCAAAATGAAAGAAATAAATTATATGATAGCTTAGTATTTACATAATTTGATCATAATCCTCAATTTTATTTCTGATTATATTTTACTTGATTTTATTGCATACTCAAAAAACTATGAAAATTGTATTTTTTGTTGGATGAATTTTATACATAATATAATAGAATTGTAGATAATTTAATAAAATGATAAAGAATATTTTATACAAAATATGATTTATTTTATGATGTAATAATAGTAGTTAAATCTATAATATTTAAATTAAAAATTAACAATATTGATTTTTTTTTGTTATTTTAGAACCTGAATTTGAAAACATTTTTAACCAAATATATTATTTTTTATTGAACCTCAATTTCAACCACAATTTTAAACAAGCATATATAAATACTAAACTAACCTTAACTAAAAATGTTTTTTATAAAATATTTTTTTTCAAACCACAACTATAAAAACTACCAAAATACCAAACACATTGGAGAATCAAAGTTAAACCTAATTTATCTTGTTAAATTTAAAATATTTTCATTACAAGATTTTTTAAAATAAAATATAATTATTTAAAAAATAAAAACTCCTCAAACTTAAACCCAACTAAGCAACTATGGGTATCATATTTTTATCATGGATTCCTTTTGTATTACAATAATTTTTTTATTTGGGTTTTATATAATTTATTTTAGTTCTTTAATTTTGTAATTTTTTTTAATAGTTTATTGTTTTAGGTTTAAGTTGAGAAGTCTTTCTAGTTTGTTTTATATATGAGTATCACAGTTTGAAAAAAATTAGTGGTGTTATTTAGAATTAAATGAGTTAACTCTAATTAATTTTAATTAATTTAAAATATTATTATTACAAAAATTTTAAAAATAATATCATTTTAAAAAAATTAAATCAAGTTTTAATTGAGATAGACCAAATAATCAATAAAGCCATACTAAATCAAATCTCATCTAGTTTAATTTGAAACAAGGCATGAGTTGGGTTGTATCATATTTATATAGTGTTTGAAGTTATAATGTATGATATTTTTTAAATATTATTTTACTTAAAAATATATTAAAATAATATTTTTTAAGATATAATGTATGATATTTTTTAAAGTTTTTTTATTTGAAAATATATTAAAATAATATTTTTTATATTTATATTGTATATTTTATATTTTTTAATATTAGTATATCAAAATAATAAAAACCTAAAAAATATGAATTTAATTTTTTTAAAAATATTTAAAAATTAAAAAAAAAACATAAGACAATGCAGCCACACATGCCAAACAAAGGCTAACATTCTAAACGCTATCGTTTCAACTGACGGACAATAATATCCCATCTCCATTCTACCTTATCTTTTTCCAAAACCCCACAAAATCATTACTCAACACACAAACACACCACTCTCCCCTCCGTCTTTCCAATGGCAACATTCACACTCTCCTCATCTCTAACACCTAAAACCCTAACCCCGTCACTCTCCAACCTTAAACCCACCTTCCTAACTTCACTCAAACCCCAGTCATGGACTTGTCCTCAGCTGATTTCAGCTCCGAAGATTAGGTATCAGTCCTTGATTACAAGGGCTGCTGTAGGTTCTGATTACTCAGCAAGAAGAAGTAACAGCAGTAACGATGATAGAGAGACGATACTGTTACCCGGTTGTGATTATAATCATTGGTTGATTGTTATGGAGTTCCCTAAAGACCCTGCTCCTACTAGAGAACAGATGATTGATACTTATCTTAATACTCTTGCCACTGTTTTGGGCAGGTTAGTTTCTTTCTTGTTCTTGTTTTAGTGATTTCGTTGCAAAGTTTGTGTCTTTTGTGGTTTTGCTTGAGAAATGGACGATTTGGTTGATGGGTTTTGTTTGGTTTTCCTCGTATTGATGGCTAACTAGGATTTGTGTGAAAATGGTTTCTTAAGGTTCATGTAGTAAAGTTATGTCCTTTTTCGTCGGATGTAAATTATTGTTATTTTTTTGAAAAATCAATATTTTGGTTGATGGGTTTTGGTTTGTCTGGATTTTTGGTTTGGTTATTTGTATTGATGGCCATGATGATGCATATGAGGATGGCTTTTTGCTTAAAGGTTGTGTCTTTTAGTGCCATTTATTTGGTCTTAGTTGGTTATGGTTTTATTTAAAGTTACCATGGTTGATGAGTTTCGTGTTTTTGGATCATTAAGAGATGAGTACTCGATGTTTCACTGAAGGCTGTGTATTTGGTGTTATATGTTGATGATAGTTTGGTTGTATGAAAACAGCTTAAATGGATAATGAGCTTTTTCTGGTTCTGTGTTTATTGTTGTTCTTTTGTATTTGTGTTGAATTGGGGATTTTATGAAGTTGGTTATGTTGAGAAAGTTTCTTTTTCATTTCCAACAATAGTAGGAAATTGAATGAGAGTTTCTTGGTTGGTTTAATTGTGATAGTGTTTTGTACTGCATTTTAATGTGTTGGTGCTTATGAATTTTTTCTCCCAGCATGGAAGAGGCGAAGAAGAATATGTATGCTTTTAGCACCACCACTTACACTGGGTTCCAATGCACAGTAGATGAAGCCACATCTGAGAAATTTAAGGGTAATAAATTATTGACATTGGTTTCGAGATTCATTTTTCATGTTGTTTAGCATAATATCATGGTACATTACGAAGAATTTATTTGTATCTTCTTGTTATGTAGGTTTGCCTGGGGTCCTCTGGGTACTGCCAGACTCGTACATAGATGTTAAAAACAAAGATTATGGAGGTGCCTTACTATATCAGTTAATGACATGTTGCTTAGCATATGTACCCATGTGGGTGATGTTATGATGGATCCCTTAATGCACCTTTTTGTTTTTCATTTTGTTGTAGGAGACAAGTATGTCAATGGGGAGATTATTCCATGCACATACCCTACTTATCAACCCAAGCAACGCTCTACTTCAAAGTATGAGAATAGAAGGTATGAGAGACGGAGAGACGGACCACCTCCAGATCGAAGAAGAACAAGACAGGGGACAACCAAGTCAGAGTCAGCCTCTCCATGAGTCAGTAAAATGTATCTTTCCTTTTATGAGATTTGTTTCCTCCTCCTCATTTTTTCTTATTGTTAGTTCTGAAATGGAAGCGATTCATCATGGGATTTTGTTTATGCAAACTTAAGTTACATATGATTTATTTTGCTCTTCCCTCCAGTGGTTATTTAGTTTTTAGCTTACAGTTCATGTAATTCAATTTTTCACAATATTTCAATTGATCTAGAATGGTGTTGTTTTTCAGGCAATTGATGTTTTAGTGTCAAAGTAGATGCCATTTTCAGGAGTCCCTGGAATATTCTTCGTCTTTTGGTGGGTGGGAAATTAGGCATGCATATTTGAACAGTGAGGTTAGAAAACTTTATTTATATAGTGAGTCTGGTGAGTGCATGATACATATCCCTTGTAAGGTCAGATGAGTTTTTCTGTCTCCTCGAGTATGAAGTGTTGTCTATCTGTGTTTTGTGACAAATGGAGCTTTGATGTGTAAAGTATCTGTTAATTTTTTTTTATTCTCTTCTGTTTTAATGTGGTTGGATGTTTTGCTGTGATTTTGGTTCTTTCCCTCATTTGCATCACAGCACCTTAAGCTTTACCTCCTATTCGATGCAATCCGGTGCTGCTATTTTAAGCTTCTTCAGTTTATGTTCAAAATTGCAGAAACAAAAACCTTTTGCCGCAGCGTTCAATGTTCTTTCAATTGAAGAATTCTGATGTGAACTGTTATCTCTTTAATTTTGAATTTTTTCCAGGCATCTCTCAACAGAATTTGTCGAGGACTTTTGGTTTTGATGGCGTTTGGTATGATCACATAATAACAACAACTAGCTCTTAATACAATTCTATTTGTATGCTAAAGAAGCATCTTTGGCAGCAGACCACAGCCATTTCATCCACGTTGATGTGTTTTAAATAGCTTTCCTATTTTATCTGTCAGGTACTTTTTGTTGTTGGTTAAAAAAGCCAGAACCAAGAAGTTTGGAGAGGTGTTCATCTGTTTTTCTGAACACAACTTTTCAAGCACTCGATACACCTAACAATATAATAGTCCTGATGCAACTCATGATCCCCCAAAATGGCTGCAGCTTCATTTGCATTTTCCTTATATTTTTCTCCTTTAGACACCATGGCTAGTATCAGTGCCTTGGCTATGTCATCCCTGCTAAAAAGAACCATAGCCGAATCTTTCCCAGCTAGAATCCTTATGTTGAAGGGTTGATCTATGATGAAAGGTAAAAGAACAAGACAATGTCCAAATTGCGAAGTTTCCAGCACAGCTCCGTCACCACTGAAAAAGAGACCCTAAATTGATGGGTGCCCTGAAATCCAATCCGTGGTGCTAATCTCACACAGAATTCCTTTGTTACTAGTCCGTTCAATATAACCCAGGGGGAGAGCATTTACATCGCTACTGACCCCACTAGGGTTTCTAATATCCATACAAATGGCAATCCTGATAGCTCTGATCCACAAACTATCTCATGTATTTGGTTTTCTGTTGGCTTGAGCTTACTCCCAAGCCCTACTAACACTACACTCTTTGGTTTCTGTTCATCAAACCAATTAAACATCTTCATCAATGACTCGCCATTACCCGCTGTTCCTGTTTCCGGTCTCTCTGGAGGGAGTAAACCCACTGGAACAACCGGTTTTCCTCCTGGTTTCTCATGAAGATTCACGTACTCATCTTTACATTCATAGCAAGGACCTATAAGAATCTAGGCAGTCCTTTCAGCGTCTGATTTTCTTGAAACATTATCTCCATGGGAAGTCTGCATGGAAACCAATAGCCTCATGAAAGTTGAGAGCTATGGAGGAGCGAAAGTCAAACCATTCTCGTGGTTTTGTCAAACTTTGCGCTGAGGACCAATCCAAGTACTTTCGCGCATCTCCATCTAGATAATTGACCAATAATTAAAATAAAAATAAAAATTTATTTATTTATTTATTTATTTACGTCAAGTTATATTATACTTATATCAACTAATTTTTTAAGGTTTAAAAAATAATAATTAGATAAGCTTTTTAGTAACTCTGAGAATTAAGGTATTTAAACTTGTAATTTTTAAAAAACACATTTAATATTTAACTAGTTAAGTTATATTTTTTAAAATATTTTAAATTACTGGAAGTAATTGTAAATGTGATTATTAAATTTATAAGTTAATTTTCTCTAAAATAATAATAATAATAATAAAGTCCACAAGAAGTTTATAAAATTTCAAATAAGCTAAAAATTATATTTCAACTAGAAAATAAAACTAAAATTTAAGATTACAAAGGAAAGAATTACAAAATCTAAAATAAGCAAGAAATTTAAAAATAAGAAGAAAAGTCACAAAAATTGCAAAACCAGGAGTGATGGTAAGATTTTTCATATCTAAAAATTCAACAGTCTATGTCTATATAATGGTACCGTGGAAATTATAAAAAAAAATATTTTCTAAAAACTTCTATAAAAAATTAAGCATACTTTTAGATCGTGATTTGTTCCAATGGTTCATCAATGCATTTATTATGCGACCCATATAGTTTTCCTTGGACAAATTTTCTTCTACTTATAACAGATCTACGTATAATGGCTCATAATCACTTATTAACCCGACTACATCATTATTCTAGAAGCCACAAGAATGCAGTTGCTGCTGCCGAGTATGGAGAAAAGATCATGAGCGAGGCACCATGTTCTCGGGCTATCTCCACCACTAAATGAGCACAACATCAGTTATTATCCAGTCTGGTGATTGATTGCATACAAATTGCTTGCTTAGAGGAGGTTGCAAGATATTGATGCAACTTTCAAGTGCTGAATTTCTTAGCTGGTAAAATCTGTGGTGTCCTGTATGGATGTAGCCTGTATATAAATTTGGAATTATTCTTGAAATGGAGATCTACACATTGCTCTGAACTTTATAATCAGTTGATGACAGTCGCACAACTAGTTTTCTAGTATCAGCTCTCGAGACTGCTCAGATGTAAGAAAAAAAGTATCCATCCTTTATTAAAGGCTGGTGGCTTCACCATATAATGTCCTGCTAAGCTTACAACAATGATACAGTGTTACGTATTTAAAAAAACTTTTTTAAAAATATATGTTACACAAAGTGGAATAGACACTTAACCACGAAAATAAAGTTACTCATAAATTTCCTAACCTAATAAATTAGATTCCTTTTCTGTCACATCCATCTCTAACTTTCACGTTTGTGTGAAAAAATTCTTGCAAAGCAAACTCTCAATCATACGAGCTTGAATTGCTTGTCTTTTTCCATGGACTAAACGCAAAGGCACATGCTTCTTGTCTCGAGATGGCTTGGTGGTTGGTTCATGGCGCATATCTGAATTGTTTCCGTACCTGATAAACACAAACGACAAATTCCATGATGTGGGCTTTTAATCCATAGGAATTATAAACTCTTATCAGATAGGGATTGTATGGTTCTTGTACATAGGCAATTGCTAGGTCTTGTGAATTGATGAGTTCAGATGTGCTGATAAGATTGGTTTCTCTCTTGTTGATGTTCTTATAGAGAACTTTAAGTTCAGGTCATTTACTTTTATGTGGAAAATGATTGCTGCAAACACCATAATATAACTATGCTTTAGTTGCTGAAGAGATTACTTGAGGTAGATTCATCAATGGCCTACTACAGTTACAGCTATGAAGATGATTATCAAGGTGAGTACTATACCGGACAGTACTCGATAACCCCTTATAATAGCAGCTATGATCCTTCTCCAGATCATGATTCAGTGGCTTATTCCAGCTACAACTACAATGAGCACCAAGTTCTTGCCTATGATCCACCTTCTTATTATGCTGCTTATGATCCTGTCTCAAGTTACTCAAGAACTGCTTACTCTGCATCTACATTCAGTGAGCCTATGTGTATTGAGTATCATCCGGGTCATTACCATAATGAACAGACGCGATCCATTGTCTCGTATAATGTCTCAGAGTTTAATGAGCCTGCGTACGAAGAATATGACCCAACTCCTTACGGTGGTGGCTATGATCTCGCTGCAACTTATGGAAAACCTCTTCCTCACTCGGCCGAAACTTGTTATCCTCGTTCAACGCCGGATCCGAATGTCTCATCACTGAATGGTTTCTCTTATGGATCGATTAAAGCACCTTATGGAAAAGATGAAGTCAATGAACCTGCTGCAAAACCGCAAAATGAAAGCAAACCAATTAGCCCTCCCGCTATTGAAGCAGCGCCGGTGCCCGCGCCCCTTGAACTTAGCAACGGCCGTGGAAATTCTCGAGAGAAGTTGCAGAAAGATGAAGAAAGTGAGGAAAAGGGAGTTGATCATCCTGATCCCTCGCCTGGCTATGATACCGGAATTGCCAATGGATCATGTGGACAATTTGGTTATGAGTATGGCGTGCCAGGGCCACAAATTCCACCAGGATATGGCTTGGAAGCAATGGACCTTTGTGAAAGTTTATTTGGTTACTGGCCTTGTCTATCTCGGTATGCTAGGAATGTCAATGACTGTCAAGAAGCTGCTGATTGTGGAAACCATGGGAATCAATGGAAAGGGACTGCTGATTATCTCTTCGGAAGCTCAAATCCTTATGGTGAAAGGGATGATGGAGGCAACAGCTACGGGAACGCTATATATGGCTATGAAAGGCATTATCGGGAGGAACATCTACTATCAGGTTAAGTATGTTGAAGATTCATGGTCATCGTAATCATGTCGGGCATTCATTTGTATATATATCTTCTTGAATCACTCATCAATTCCGTCCAAAAAGGTGGACACAAAAATGGGTCTTAAACAATGGACCTCGATGATTTGCAAAAGCATCATCATTGATCATCACATCTTCAAAATCCAACAGTGGAAAAGTTGAGGTTGCTGTATGCATTTCCTTTGCTGGCTTCTGTAATTATTGCTGTGGTGATTGCTGTTTAGGCATAGGCCAACCAATTTTCCATGGATCACGAGAATTGTTATAATGGAAGCATTCATCATTAGAAGTAATCGATGGAAGCATTCATCATCATAAGTTATAGATGGTTCGGCACATAGTTGTCATTCCAGGATTTACTTCGAAAAAGTTCTGGCTTGTTAGGTAATTGGCTTAATTTTTATTAAAACACAGTTTTTTTTTTCCTTTTTTTTTCCCATTTGAATCAGATTGATCAATTCACTAAAAACTCGGCCGAATCGGTAGTCTTCTTTCTCACCCAACAAACCTCCAAAGAAGAATTTCCAAATGAAATTTGGAGATTATACTGTTCATAATTCAACCTACATGGTCTTAATTGACGAAGAACAACTAATATAATGATAAAATTGGCTAAATATTTTCAGAAGTGAATCATTTGTGGAATTGATACAAATACGAGGATTAAACTATAGGTTTTTCCACAAACCTTACCTGACATGCAAGGAAAAAGCACGGCAGACAAAAGATAACCTCGTAATATCCACCATGGTCTAAGCAGCAGTTTCTCTCCTTCTCCTTCTCCTTCTTTTTCTTAGCATTGCTGGCCGTCTGCCAAGTGTAAGCTGTGAGGTTGGATTCTTCTGCCTCTTCTGTTGCCATGCACACCAGAAAACTCTTTGGCCTCAACCTCACTTGCCTAGTTACCAAATTAGCTAATTTTGCATTTACCACAACACCCCTTCCTTTTTCTTTATTAGTTATGTTGCAATTCATCTCCAGCTTTGTTTTATTGACCTATTTACCCTTCTAATGCGTTTGATTAGTGTTAGAACAACAATTTAATTTAAATTCGATGAATATTAACTTAATCTAATCTAGATAGATAAGTTTGTTTTAAATAAAGTTTGTTTTAAATAATTATCTTATATGATGAGAAATGGATAAAGTATAAATATTACCTAATCAACTTGTAACTAATATATATCTATATCTTTTGTTAAATAATAAATAATAGTTGGATAATGAATGTTCAAAACTTGATAAATAATGTATTAGTATTGAAATTTCTTATCTTATAATTATTGAGTAAAATACAAATATAGAAAAATTCAACCCAAATATTTATTACAATCTCTTCTTAACATGTCTCCAATTATTATTTTACTAAATGAGAAAAATATTATGTCCATGCATTTCATTTTTAGACTCACCTATGACATTCACATGAAAGTTGAAATATATGTAATTTTATTTTTTTAATTTTTTTATCTAAACTAAAACTAATATCATTATAGATACTATTAATAAATAAAATGAGTTTGATTTTTTTCCTCTAATTTTATAATTATTATAGATTTTAATTGTAGAGCTAATACTATTCATCCATATCCAAAACACTATGGATAGCGGTATGTGTTTTTTTATAATTCATTTTGGCACTTAATATTTTATTTTATGTAATTTGATATTAATTGATGGTTAATTGCTTCTAATTTCTTAGTCAAGAGTGAAATTAAAAGAACAGAGACTGGAATGAAAAAGACATCAAACATGGATAGCGTGCCAAAATTTTTTTTAAAATACACATTGGTCTTCGAACTTTAAAAATAACATAAATTATATAATTTTTGTACCTTAATAGTTTTCAAATTCAATTTAGGTATCAAAGTTCATTTTTGTTCTTTTTTAGTTTTTGGTTGAGAAGAGAGAGAAAAATATTGCTGACATCGATTTAGACAAAAAAAATAGTCAATATTTATGTCAAATGTTTACATTTGATGGAGGGTTTGTATTGTGTGTTTTTTACTTTTAAAGTTCATGAAAAAAAATTGTTTTGAGTTGATTTCAATTTTTAGGATAGTTTTTTAGGCTATGAATAGATTTATCATGGTTCATAAAATGTTTTGGGTCAAAATAGGTCGAAAAACATTATTTAAATAAAAAAAATAAATCTTAATTGTTTAGCCTCTGTAATAACTGAAATTTGATTAAATTTAGATGATATATTATTTGCATCAATGGATGATATGATGCAACAACAAAAAAAATCTAAACATATGAGCATGTTAGGAAAGACTTGCTTAGGCCTTAACAAAATGAGCTAGATCCAACAATAGCTGATCTCTTTTTTAAATTGTTTTTAATTAAAGCTTCTTTTTATATTTTTTAAATTTATATTGAGATTAATACTTTTTTTTATTTTTTTATTTTATTTAGAGTCTTTTTTAAATGATAATTATTTTTTGGTTATGCATTTAATTTTTGAAAAGGTTTTTTTAATTCATCTATAATTTTTCTTAATATTTTGTATAAAGAAACTTTATTGTTTAATACAATTTAACATATGTATTTATTTCTATTATTATTTGTCGAATAAAACATTTTAGCCATACATAATTTATATAATTAGGTAAATGTCTTGTCTTATAAGATTAAATATCTTAATTTATACATATCCATTAATTATTTTATTTTTTTAAGTTATTATTTGTGATTTATTTATTTATTAACACATGTAGCTCTTAATTTATTTAATTATGTAAGCATAGACTTTTTAATTTTCCCTTAAAACTTTTGTAACTACAAAAATGTTTTGGAAAATCCTATGTATAAAAGTTTTTATTAAAAAAAATATTTAATTAGTAGTAAAATGCGGGTCAAATATTTAATTTAGACTAATATGAATCATACTATACGTAACCAAGTCAAATTCAAACCTTTATAAAACTCACACGGTACTATTAGGTTTTTCTACCACTTATAATATTTCTTTTACAGTTTCATGCAAGCTAAAAATTATTATATCTAATAAAATTTAACAACTTAATGCATGCATGTATGTATGTATGTATATACATAATAAAAATAATACTATTCTAGTTGGGGTGCAGAAATTAAATCTTGTACTGTTAGTGCATTCATAAAATATTTTTAATTTTTAATTATTTTTTATAATTTCAAATAGTTTTGATGAGATGATATGACAAATAAATTTTTTAAAATAAAAAAAATTTATTTTAATATATTTTTAAATAAAAAATATTTTAAAAAATAACTACTATAATAATTTTAAATATTACCTTAAAGTCAAGTTGTTCTCGAATTTCGAACCAAATCATAACAATAATAAAAAATTACGATCATTTAAGTAATGTTTTACAATTATCATTTATTAATCCACTCAAAACAAGGTTTATCGATCAGGGGCAATTTGGACAACAGGTTTTTCCGGGGCCTCAATTTGTACTGGTCCTGCGAACCCTTCACTCGCTCATCATCACCTCAAACGCGCACTGCCCCGTAAAACACAAACTGAATCGAAAGTTCTGAAACCTTAAAAACCTCAAACAACATCCATCAAGTCACCTGTCTGTCTCTCTGATCTGTCCTTCAGTTATAGCCGTAAACCTTAACAATGTCTCTGACACAAAAATCTTTCCTCCCTTTCTTTCTCTCGCTCATTTTCCTCCTCTCCACCATCACCACAACCACTTCCACTTTACAAAACCTCCTTCGAAGTCAAGGCTTACCAGGTGGTCTGTTTCCAAACAACGTCAAGTCCTACAATCTTGAACAAAATGGTCGCTTAGAAGTGCAGTTAGATGGCCCATGCATGACTAAGTATGAGGCAAGAGTGGTCTTTGACAGTGTGGTTAGAGCTAATCTTAGTTATGGTGGACTTATGGGGCTGGAAGGACTTATCCAGGAAGAGCTTTTTCTTTGGTTTCCTGTTAAAGGTTTTTTAGTGAATGATCCATCTTCTGGGTTGATCTTGGTTGATATTGGTCTTGCTCATAAGCAGCTCTCTCGTTCTCTCTTTGAAGTTCCTCCTGTTTGCAAGCCTCGAGGTAATTAGTTGGTTAATTAATTAGACAATTTATCTTTGATTTCTCTTAATGGGTTTTGCTTAATTTATTTTAGTTTTGATTGGATTGATTTTGATTGTGATAGGATTTGATTTTGAGGAATATTTTCCTTCCGTTCTGCTGTTTTTGTCTCATTTTTTTTTTAATCTTGATTTGGTGGCTCGAGGAGAAATTAAGATGAAGAACAGTAAAAAAATAAATAAATTATAACCATCTAATTCTGGATCATAAAAAAGAGTATACATTTAACTTGATGTAATCAAGCAATTACTTGTTCATTTAATGAAAAAAAGAGAGGAAAATATTTTATTTTTATATTTTTTTCGTCCGGGGTGGGGGGTGGGATGCAGCAACTTTGTTCATTTTGAAGGAATAAAAGAAGAATTTCATTATTTTTCTTCCAAAAAAACATTTTTTCATATGAATATTGGGAATCAAATTGAGAAATAATTAATGTGAAATATTGCAGAGGCTGATCTATTGGAGAATCTTGGAAGGAAGATGGGATTTCAAGCTCAGAGATGAGAGCAAATTCAACTTCATCAAATTGAGACAGAAGTTTTCCATTTTTGTTTCTTGTTTTTTGTTATCTTTTTTTTTTTTTTTGCCTGTATGGATGTTATATGTATATATATAGAGAGAGAGAGGGCTGTAAAAAGGAAGAAGGAAACATGGGGGATGAAATTAAGGAATCAAATGACAAACTTTCGGGATTTATAGAATCTTATCAGTTAAATATTTATTTACTGAAAAGATATTAAAGGATTGTGCTAATCTGTTATATATCTTCCTATCTTTTGTTCAATTTGGTAGGAAAGGTTGTTGTCGACTGAAGAGAGGGAAGCCGATTGAATAGGTTAAATTTGGTGCCCTGTATACCTAAATGCATTTACTTCTTAATTCGTATGATAAGGATCAATCTTGCTTCGTTAATTCAGCCGGATATATATAGTCTCTCTCTTTTATTTTTTATTTTTTTTTAATTTCTAGATAAATTTTGATTATTATCTCAAAATAAAAGAAGAAGAAGAAGAAATAATATGGACTAAGAAGACATGTTTTTATGCACCTCTAGTTATGAAAATAAAAAAAAAATCATTTAAAAACCTTCTTACAAACAAATTTATTTTATATTTGAATTTTTTTAACCAAAAACTTATCTATCATTTATTTATCTATTTTTTGGTTATGAATATTAACTACACACACTCTTAACAAATTTTAAACTATAAATTGGAGTATTTGCTCTTTATTTATAGATTTCTACTCCTTTTTTTTTACATAATTATTGATTTTATTAAAAAACCTGACTATTTAGGTAATAGTTATAATAAAAAAAAACTTAGATTAAGACATGAATAAAAAAATAGATAAAACAAATCAAAACATTAATAAATTTTATATTAGTTTATCCAAAATTTAATATTATCCACATTGGATTAACAGATCAAATTTCAAAAGTGATTAGATAATTTCAGCCAATAAAAAAAAACGGAAAAGTATAAAGTTAAATTAGAAATTAAGATCTGTAGTTCCCTCTTGAAAGAAGACAATATTATTCCAACATTTCTACTGTAAGATTTGGTATTCACTGAGAGTTTTAGAATCAAAAACCTAATTTTGATTTGGAATATGAACGGCAGCAATGAAAATTGAGTTACAGTTTGGTTGAATTTAAAATAGGTACAAGGTTTTGCCAATTTATGGCAGAAAAGGAGGCATGGAGCTCTCGAAGTTCAACAAATGTAATGATTGTTAAAGGAAAATAAATAACAAATACAATTAATTAATTAGAAGAACAATTGCCCTGGATCCAAGTGTGCTCTTCCAAGACCATTTCACCTGCATAGGGCTAAAGAAATATTTCATGAATGCGAGATATTTTTATATTGAAAGAAATTATATGGAGTCCATAACGTACGGTTGTTGCAGTCTTGTTTTGTCTTATATTTTGAACTTATCGGTTTTTTTTGGATTGTTATTGCACTATTATGGTCGATTTTTGCCCTTGGTTTTCACTGAGATATACTCTCTCCTTACGTTCTGTATTCCTCACATTTTTATAATATGTTTATTTGGGGTTGGGGTGATTTTTATTTTTTATTTTTTTAGAAACACATTTACCTTGAAAATTTTTTTAATTAATATTTTTTAGGCTTTTCTATATTTTTATAATATTAATGCAAAAAATAAAAAAATATTTAAATATATTTTAAAACAAAAAACATATTACTCCATGATATTAAATGCATACTTAGTTTTTATTTCAAAATTTATTAAGCTTTGTTGCTGCATATGGTTGCCGACAATGAAAGAGCTATTTTAACAAAAATAAAATAAAATAAAATAAAATGCAAAAACTTAAGTTACTGAGCTGAGTATTAAAAATATTTTTATATTACTCTTTTAAGTAATCAACTCAAATTAAATAAAAAAATTAATCATGTTCAAGCAGTAAATACTTACAATATATAAAAGAAATAAATATGTATCAAGAGAAGATCATATATAGAAACTTATTTTTTTTTATTAATTTAACTGGATAGAACGAATATGATGATGTGCATAAACCACACTTGGTTGTTCCCCTTGCCCTCAATCTGGGTAACTAGTTAAACTAATAATTTTCGACATTCATAGAGATCAAATGCAGATTTAAATTTTATTTTCTTATAAATAGAACGAGTTTTTCATGAATAAAAAAAAAAGTATTTTACTGCAGATAGATTGACAACAACATTCACATTCAAATTTTGATTTAAATTTTCTTGGTGTTATCTTGAATATTATATGTGATGCATAATCATCCACCAAAGTATGATGATTAATTTGAGTAATTTAGTCCCACAGCTGGTCACATTATTAATATTCATGCTTATCCAGCACAATTTCCTAATTGTCAAATTGATTGTCCAGGTCACTGTATACACTTTGATTGCCCCTGCGTTATGCCTGTCACTTCTTCTATATATATATATAAAACTTTAACAACTTGTAATGTTTAGAGCATACATCATCTTGGTATCAGATTCCCAAAGGTTTCTGGGGAAACCTTTTCCAAAACCCTATACTTAATTCAGTTTTTGCTGAATCTAACTACCCAATAGATACTTCCCGACTTCCAAATCCTTTAAAGATTCGATAGAGAATAATTCAGTTTGTCACTATTTAACTTTTGTTAAGATTTTTATAAATTCTTCTAAAATAAAATAGATTTGATAAATATATTAGATCCAAAATACTGAGTTTAAAAGTTAACAAAACTTCCGATAATGTAAATTTGATAAATATACTAAGTCCAAAAAATTTAAACCAAACAACCAATTAAATTCAAAAAAATATAGGTTTTGAGAACATATTAAATTAAAAAAACATGAATTTGATAATTAATCAAGTTTTAAAAAACATGAGTTTAGTGAACATGTCAAACTTAAAAAACTTCAATATTATCAAGTTTTAAGATTATATATATATATATGATGCTGAATAATTATTTGCAATATAAATATTAAAAACATGACAAATTACCACGTTTTTTTTTATCTAAAATAATAGTTCATATTAAAATAATAATTTTCATATAATAATATATGTATACAAGGTCTCTTATATTTATCTTTCATATATATATATATATATAATTGTTATCTTCCCTACCCATACAATTAATTTTTTATAATTTTATTAACCTAGTTTACTTATTATAAAATTATAAAAATAGTTTTTAATATTTTAATATGTATCTCACCTCGGTTTTCCTTGCAACATGGTTGAGGGAAAAAAGATAAAGTCATGAAATGAATATATCCATAAAATGGTTATAAAATAAATTTTTATATTTTTAAAATAAAAAATATATAAAGACATAACTCCATTATTTTTGTCTCTTCTATTCTAAAATAGTAACCAAACAATTCTTTATCAAATGACTTTTGTACTTCTCCTAGAGATTATTCATAAGAAGCAAGCCAAGTGTCAGACTAAAAACTTTCAGCATAAAGCTTAAATTTTAATTTTCCTTTTATAATTACCTTCATTTTTTTTTTGTGAAATACGCTCATTATTTAAGTGTTTCCAATAATAATAATAATAATAAAAGAAAAAAAAGTTGACGCAATCTAAATCTACTTAGTCAATACTAAGAAAAAAAAAGGGTAGAACAAAATATTGTGTCTTAATAAAAATGACCGACAAGGTGATATAATGATATAGACTACTTTTCCAATTAATTTTCGGATCGAATATTGTGGCAACTACATTAAAATACAAAAAGCATACGACAAATGAGATTCTGCCAGCATCGGGCAAATTAAATTCCTTGGTGGCTTTAAATCTCTTAATTTTTAATTAGCAATGTAATTAAGACCATAAAAGATTATTAGATAGCTTGTAAATTTCTTATTCTTTGGGGGTACACATGGAATTATAGGGCTTCTTGCCCACACATATAATTTGCAAAAATCAGTTTCATAATCTATTCAATCTTAATAAATATATTTGAAAATGAATAGTGTGCATAATTCATGAGCAATATGTGCTTTCCTAGTTATAAACTCACATAATATCAAATATTAAAATAATTTTGAAGATCATTGCTCTATGATTTTCTTCCAAAACAATAAATTTTATGATATTTGAGAGTAATTAGAATTATTTACCTCATATTTTACTTTCAATAAAAACAAAGAAGGGAAGGAAAAAAAAGTGAAAATAGAAAAATTATTCTTAGGTGTACTTAGTGATCTATTTATCATATGTATTTATTTCTTCAAAGTATGCGTGAAAAGCAACTTTTTAATGTTATTCTTGACGTGCTTTAATTTTTTTTTAAATAATATGATTTAATCATGTTTTAGTCTTTTTTAGAGAGAAAAAAATGATAAATCAACAAGAATAAATGGTAGAATTACACTAGTTTCTTATTCTCTAATCCAATTTGGAATTATTATATATAGTTCACTAAGAAAAGAATATGGTATATCATCTAATATATGATTATAACTTTAGTACACACATGACATGTTCTATGGTATTAAGTTTCTTTCTTCTTTTTTTTTTGTGTATTGATTTTCATCCCCAATTGTAGAACCTAGAAAGTAGTTGCTTTATGAGAAAAAGATAATATCATTGTTTTTATACAAATTATATGTACCATAATAATAATTATAATAATAAATAATTGGTAATAATTTATTATTTAGTGGATTTATTTTGTATTTAATTATTAAATATTTAGATTTAATTCAGAAAGACATTAAAAACTATGCTGGTTAATATAAAAACATTGGTGTGAGTTCAGTGAAGTTTAAGCTGAAATTAGAGAATCAAGCCGAAGTCCAAAAGGATCAAACGACATGCTTTCAATGAAAGATGAAGCGACAAGTCGTCTATTTCTTTAAGGGTCAGCCAGAGGTACTCTACAAGCGACCTCGACTGCACTGTCCAAAAACACCCCCAAGACAAAAGAAAGGGATGTCGTCTCTTTCCCGCCTTCTCCGCCGCGCATTCTCCACCGCTGCTACTGCTGCCACAACCATCACCTCCGGCGCAGCCTCTGAAACCGCCAAATCACTCTCGTATCTAATCTACAAAGAACGTAACCACAAGAAACTCGTCAAGAAATTCAAAAATGCCTCTGTAAACGAGCACTTTCGCACCAAAGTTGCCATTTACAAAGAAACCATTCGCCGTCTCTCAGCTTCGAGGAAATTTGACTACGTAGAAGAAATTCTAGAGGACCAAAAGCAATATAAGGAAATATCAAAAGAGGGTTTCAATGCTCGTTTGATTTCTCTTTATGGTTCGGTGGGCATGTTCGGTCACGCACGCAAGGTGTTTGATGAAATGCGTGAAAGAAAATGCGCACGGACTGTCATGTCTTTTAATGCGCTGTTGGGAGCTTGTCTTAGTTCGAAGAATTTCGATGAAGTAGAAGGCTTGTTTAGAGGGTTATCGAAGGAGATAAAGATTGAACCAGACTTGATTTCGTATAATACGTTCATCAAGGCATTCTGCGAGATGGGTTCATTGGATTCGGCAGTTTCGTTGCTGGATGAAATGGAAAAGAAGGATCTTGAGCCTGATTTGATTACTTTTAATACACTTTTACATGGTTTTTATGCGAATGGAAGGTTTGTTGATGGGGAGAGAATTTGGGACCAAATGAAGGAGAGGAATGTTGAACCAAACATAAGGAGTTATAGCGCCAAGTTGTTTGGAATGGCATCAGAGAAGAGAATGAAAGATGTGGCTAGGGTTGTTGAAGAAATGCATAGTAAGGGGATTAAACATGATCCCTTTAGTTACCATGCTTTGATTAGAGGGTTTGTTAATGAAGATGATTTTGACAAGGCTAAGCGTTGGTATGGCGAGATGTTGAAAAATGGGTGTCAACCGCATCGTTTGATTTTCGAGACATTGATTCCTTTTGCTGTTGAGAAGGGTGATTTAGCTTTCGCTTTTCAGCTTTGCATGGATGTTATCCATAGCAAGTTGGTCGTTCAGGAGGCGTTGATACAAAGTGTCGTGGATGCATTGGCTAAGGAGTCAAGGATAGCAGAAGCAAAGGAGCTTGTTGGTCACGGGGAATCAGGTCGTGCCCATTCTTATAAGTTGAAATTGCCAACGCCAACTTGCAATGCATAGACCTCTCTGGTTTCTGTTTTTCGTCGGGTATAGCTGCAAATGTCGATGAAGGAGGGCTTTTTGGAGCTAGGCGTTAGAAAACTCACAAACTCGTAGCTTGGTGATGCTTTTTGATCAGTGATACTCCCCACTACTTTCTTAGTTTGTTCTTTTCTTTTTTCTTTTTAGCTGCAGTGGTAGTCAATTTGTGTCCTCACTTCTGATCGGCATATGCATGCTTCGTTCATTTGATGTCAAGTTTGTAACCCTGATGTGTGAAAAGGCTCTCATTTTATAATTAAAGGGATATTACATTTACAAGGAGAAAAGAGATAAAATCAACAACAAGAACTAGACTCTTTGTCAATTCGGAATTATTATTAGAATTCATTTATGATCGCGTGCCCTCTAATGCATGATTGTGATTGTACTTATTTATAATAAAAAAGGTTATAGCTTTTTTATTTAAAAAAAAAACATCATTTTTTCATTCATTGTATTAACTTAAGAATTTCTATACATGGTGTTTTAGGTTTCATCCTCAATTTTAGAGAGTAGTTATGTGTAAAAGATAATATCAATGCATTGGACAATCATTATTGGACATTTTTTTTTGTCACAATTTTAGAAATTAGATATTCAACAATATGAAATTATTAAAAATCAAAATAATAATAATAATAGAATGTCCCAGAGATAATAATTAAAAATATTTAAACATTTGAGGTGAAAAACAGGTGTTTACACTGTTCATAAAGTAAAGTACTTAACCCTTTCTTTTCATTTAATTTAATCCTCTTGTAGCGTTATTGCATGAAACTAGTTTTGAAATTATTGTAAAACTACCAAATTAAAAAAAATAAAGCTTGAATGTAAAACTTAAAGAAAATATGTCTAATTTTAAATTCTTAATAGTTTTTAATCTTATCCAAAAATTTATTTTATATATTTTTCAGTTTCTAGTTTCGAAAAAGAAGAAAAAAAATCGTCTGAAAATAGCAAAGAAAAAGAAAATGATCAATTCCTTACAATTTTATTTATTTATTTATGAAAAGACTATATTATCTTTATATAAAATATAACACTATAGAAATTTGGTGATCTTTTTTTTTCATTTCTCTATGTAGAAGAAGATCGAGATGTACTCATAAGCTTTTTTCTTCTGTATCTTGTAAATGACAACCACGCCTCCGATGGTGACTCCTCCGTTGTAGCGCCTGGAGATGGAGCGAGAGGCGAGTTGGGTTTCTTTCGATGATAGTTCAAAAATGTTTTATTGATATATTTTTTCTTGAAGTTGTTTTTTTTTTGTTTGATTTTTCTTGTAGAATGGGCATAGTTAGGTTTTTGATTCGGTGAAATTTAGGAATTCAGGTTTTTTGGGCTAACAAGGGATTTTTTTTCTTTATTAAGTTAGGGTTTGTTTGTTACAGTGATTTAAAATTTGTAATTAACGATGCTTACTAAAATTAGATTTTTTTTTTCATGGGGATTTACAGCGGGAGGAGTAAAAAGGAAAATTCACAGAAAAAAAGGCTTTGGTAGTTATTAGGAATGGAAGGAAGAAAAGAGGGAAAATGAGTGTTTCTTAAGATAAGATTCTCTAATGGAAGATGACATATGCTAGGATGCTGAGAGAGGAAAAGGGAAGAGAAACTTTTGGATATAAAAAAGATGCATTAGTTTTTAGTAGGCAAATGGTAGTAGAGAGATTAGAGTTTTGTTTGTGCTTGTCTTTGAAGTTGATGCATTATTTTTCAGGTATTTCAATATCTACCGTAATTAATGTACGTATTGAAATTTAATTTTTCCACGCAGGTCTTGGTGATCCACAAAAAAGAGCAGTATATAATCAATATGGTGAAGAGGGTTTAAAGGATCAAGCATCTCCACCTGGTGCTGGTAGTGCTGGAGCTTCATTCTTTTCTGCTGCAGATGGGCCCACATCATTTAGGTTCAATCCTTGAAATGATGATGACATTTTTGCTCAATTTCTCAAGTTGTCAAGTCCATTTTTGTGGGATGAGAGGTGGCAGTAGAGGGATGAGAGGGACAAGGTTCCCAGGTGGGATGTTTGGTGATGATATCTTTAATTTTATGGTGAAAGTGGAGGGTCAGTGCATCAAAAGCGCTCCTAGAAAAGCTGCTCCAATTCAGAATAAGTTGCATTGTAGTCTTGAAGAGCCTTACAAGGGAGCTAGCAAGAGAATGAAGGTATCTAGGGAGACTTTTGATGCTAGTGGGGGGCGAGTATTAAGAATTTCCTTCTATGTTAATTACCTTTCTCCTTGGTTTCTATCTGAAGTATAATCCCTTCTAGTTTGAATTTCTCCAAGGGGTTTCTTTTTTTCTTTTTCTTTTTCTACCAATTTGAGCATCGACTTCCCATTTGATTTTCAATAATTCATTGCCTAATGGGATTTACTAGGTAGATTAAAGAATCAAATGCATGTTATTTTATGAGATATCACTCGATGTTTCTCTTTCCAAAGCTCTAGTTGCTGCTTGCTAGATAATTTCACTAAACTTGTACTCTTCTTGTTTTGCAGCAAGCTCGTGCCAGTGTAGGAGATTCTAATCGTTGACATGAACCCAGGTTGAAGATGGGCACAAAGATCACCTTCCCTGAGAAAGGGAATGAATAGCAACATGTTATACCAGCAGATCTAGTCTTCGTTCTTGATGAAAAACCCCATCCCCATGTTCATCCATGATGTTAATGGCTTTATCTGATGCTAGGTTCAGAGTAGAAGGATTGAATCAAATCTCTCATGGGACCTTGAGATCAATGTCAGAATGCGATGTACCTACCTTGAGATCACTTGTTACTTATGGCGTCAGCTTATGACAGTTTCTGTTTTGGTAATTCTACAATGCCTCCTCCGATAACTTTAGAGTACTGCGTTTGTTTTTTCTTTTTACGTTAATTTCTTTAAAAAACTCAAACTTGAAGCAATTACAATGGAGTTCAAGTTGGTCAATAACAAATAAAAGTAAATAAATAAATAAATAAATAAATAAAAGTAATGTTAATTAACATTAATAAATTGTGATTTTGTTCAAAATAAAATAATATTTAAATACATATTAATAATGATTTTCTGAAAAAGAGTTTATTCATTATATTAAAAATAAAATAAAATAATTTTTTAGATTAAAATATAGGTTACAGTCCACAAGATAAAAACTATTATTATCACTACAGTAAGATAAAAACTATTATTATTACTACAGTACAGTATGTTGTTCATTTTTATTTAATATCGACCATAAACTATGAAAACTTATTCAGTTCAATACACTTCAAATATTCATCAAACATATTAAATATATATATATATATATTACAATTTAATATTTTTAGAAATCTTTAAATGTTGAGACGTTAATATAAACAATTTAATTATAAATAATAAAAAAATTGAAATTGTAATATAAAAATAATGTTATTTTATATTTATCAGCAATAGTTTATAATAATAATAAGAAGAAGTAGAAGAAGACATGGAAAAGGTTTTTTTTATTTTTTAAATTAATATTGAAAAGGTTAAACGACAAAACATTTAACAAAGGAAACGACGGGTCGTGTATTTCTTTTTTGGAGCCCCTTAAAACCCTCTATAAACCTCTACAGAGAACTCTCCAACACCACACCCACGAAATAGAGATGTCGTCTCTCCGCCGGCTTCTCCGCCGTACATTATCGACCGCCACCGCCACCAACAGCACCAAAGCCAAATCTTTCTGTAAAGAAATATATAAAGAACGCAATCTTGAGCAACTTGTCGAGAAATTCAAAATTGCATCTGTAGACGAGGATTTCCGCACAAAACCTTCCGTTTACAAAGAAGCCGTTCGCCGCCTCGCAGCCACCAGGAAATTTAACTACGTAGAAGAAATTTTAGAGGATCAGAAGCAATATAAGGATATATCTAAAGAGGGTTTTAATGCTCATTTGATCTCTCTGTATGGTTCAGCTGGCATGTTCGATAATGCACGCAAGGTGTTCGATGAAATGCTTGAAAGAAAATGCCCTCAGACTGTCTTGTCTTTTAATGCGTTGTTGGGGGCTTGTGTTAACTCGAAGAAGTTTGATGAAGCAGAAGGGTTGTTTAAAGGGCTATCCAAGGAGTTAGAGATTGAACCAGATTTGGTTTCGTATAATACAGTCCTTAAGGCTTTTTGCGAGATGGGCTCAATGGATTCGGCTGTTACATTGCTAGATGAGATGGAGAAGAAAGGTTTGGAGCCTGATTTGATTACTTTTAATACGCTTTTACATGGGTTTTATGCGAAAGGAAGGTTTGTTGACGGGGAGAGGATTTGGGAGCAAATGAAGGAGAAGAATGTTGAACCAGATGTACGAAGTTATAATGCGAAGTTGCTTGGATTGACACTGGAGAAGAGAATGGAAGATGCGGTTAAGGTTGTTGAAGAAATGAAGAGTGAGAGGATTCAACTTGATACCTTTAGTTACAGCACTTTGATTAGAGGGTTTGTTAATGAGGGGGATTTGAAGAAAGCTAAGCATTGGTATCATGAGATAGGGAGAAGTGGTTGTAAACGGGATAAATTGACTTTGGAGGGCTTGATTCCTTTTGCCCTTCAGAAGGGTGATTTTATGTTTGCTTATGGTATTTGTAAGGATGTTCTCTGTAGCAAGTTGCTTGTTCAAAATGCTTTGATACAAAGCGTGGTGGATGCATTGGCTAAGAAGTCAAGGATTGAAGCAGCAAAGGAGCTTGTGAATCTTGGGGATGCACATCATACCTATTCTTACAAGTTGAATTTGCCTTCTATTTAGCTATGTAATGTCCTTTATGGTTTTGACTTTTTATCTGGTAAAGCTGCAAATGTTTAGAAAATAAGTAGTTTACTAAGCATTTGGAGTTAAATAATTCCAAACATTTTAGCTTGGAGATGCTTTTCAATTAGTACTCCAGAATTTTCTTTTTGTTTGGTTTTGTATTTTATGGTCGTGGTAGTTAATCTATCTTTTAACTTGTCAATGATATCTGCAAGCTCTGATTTTAGTTATATGATATTTACAAGCTCTGATTTTATTTATATCAATTTTATATTGTTAGATTTGCTAGATTTTGTTTTCATGTTGTTACGCATCATTTCACAGTTGAGTGCCTGTTGTGAATGCACCAATGAAGTCCTAAATATTTCACAGTTGAAATTGCTTTGAGATGCAATTTCTTGTATTGTACAGTTCCTCAATCTGTCTGAAAATTCATCTCAGCAATGAAGGCTTTGGATGGTTGTCGCCTTTGTATATGAGCACTAAGGTGCTCAGTCTACATGATTTTTTAATATTTAGTTAAATGTTGTTCTTTATCACTATGTTTGCCACAGATCATGGAGCAGATTTAGAGTGTTTACTCACTCGCATTGAGATGAAGCTGAACATTGAAGTCTTAAAAGATTTATGATGCAGGAACAAACACATGCAGTGCGTTTGAAGCGTATATTAGAAAGTTCTTGAAATACAGGGGAGTGAATAGCCTTGAGGAATGCTGAAATCTACCCCACAGCCCCTATATTCTGTCCTTTCTAGGATATGAAATTTAAGATCCATTGG
This sequence comes from Populus ilicifolia, assembly GCA_015708895.1. Taxonomy (NCBI): domain Eukaryota; kingdom Viridiplantae; phylum Streptophyta; class Magnoliopsida; order Malpighiales; family Salicaceae; genus Populus; species Populus ilicifolia. The sequence goes on from SRLM01014035.1 coordinate 133,994, forward strand.
AAGGGCAGCTGTGTATGATCATCTGTGCATTCTTAGGCATATAATGTGTTCCAAATATGTTTCCAATACAGATGTTAACTACTAGTTTAACAAAGTTGGAAGCTTGGTAACTTCATGGATATTGTTTAGAACTGATAAAGGGAGTGAATAGTCTTTTTCATGGAACCTTTATATTTGGATGGATGTAATGAACAGGTTCGCAGTTTGCAACAATGGAACAAATTGGATGGCTGAAATTACCCAATACATTTTGTGTGCATTCTGCAGGAAATTCATTGAATCCATACTTGATTTAGGGTTTTGAACTCGTGAATTTTTGGGTGTTAGAACTTATATGGAGGCTCACTGCACAAAAACTAGTCCCTCCTCCCCTCCCATCCATTGTCTGAATATTTACTCGAATCCATGTCACTTGAAGAACATGGAAAATGACTTCACACTTGTTGTCTCATATGCTAAGGTGATTGGTTCCCATACCATTATCAAGGTTGGAATTCAAGGGAGATTGCTGCCTTTTTCATTTTCTTTTAGGCATAAGCAAACAGGTGTGAGTGTGTACAATTTGTTTAAAACTTGATTAGAAAATCTGATCATCATTTTCTTACTAATTCTCTCGCCATTAAAACCTACGTACACTAATCATGGACAATTTGTTTAAGAGTATGATGCTTATCTTAAGTAGATTATACCCTGTTCTACCATTAACAATCAAGGTAGGCATTTTAGGCTATACTCTTCTACCGAATTTTTGGCACAAAATTTGAGCTCCTAAATTTTTTTTTGACTCTAAAAGCTCATATCTAGGTGTAAGGAGACTTGATGAAAAGTCTCAAAAGTATTGGATTCAACTTGATACCTTTAGTTACAGCACTTTGATCAGAGGGTTTGTTAATGAGGGGGATTTGAAGAAAGCTAAGCATTGGTATCATGAGTTAGGGAGAAGTGGGTGTAAACGGGATAAATTGACTTTGGAGGGCTTGATTCCTTTTGCCCTTCAGAAGGGTGATTTTATGTTTGCTTATGGTATTTGTAAGGATGTTTTCTGTAGCAAGTTGCCTGTTCAAAATGCTTTGATACAAAGCGTGGTGGATGCACTGGCTAAGGATTCAAGGCTCGAAGAAGCAAAGAAGCTTGTTGGTCTCGGGGAATCATGTCGTGCTCATTCATACAAGTTGGAATTGCCAAAGCCACCTAGCAATCCAACGACTTCTCTGGTTTCTGTTTTTCACCGGGTATAGCTGCAAATGTCGATGAAAGGAGGGTTTTGCGGAGCTAGGAGATGGATAACTCACAAAATCTTTGTTTGGTAATGCTTTTTGATCTGCGGTGCTCCCCACTTCTTAGTTTAGCATTGTTTTTTAGCTGCAGTGGTATTGCATCTATGTCCTAAATAGATGATGGGCCTCATGTATTTTATTTGCTCTTCACAACTTAAGCACGTAGATTCTTCACAAACAATTGATTGCTCGTGAGTGTCTCCAACACATTTCTTAGATGACTAAGGTGTAATTCCAGTGTTAAGCTATACATTAAGATGTTATCAAATGAAACCACCACAAACCTCCTCGTAAAAGGTTCCGCTATGTGATTCATCGAAGCCCGAAAAGTTGCAGGAGCATTAGTCAAGTTAAATGGCATCACTCTGAATTTGGAACGGAACGCCTTTAGCGAGTTTGAATGTTGTTTTTTCCACATTGTTGTCATGCATCCTTGTTTTTTTTTTAAATTAAACTTTTACGGGGAAAAAACAGGGCCGAACTTGCTAATGTTAGAGTTATTTTTTGGTGTTCATGATTAAAACATTTTCCACCACATATGCAAAAATATCACGCCTAGGTTTTTGTTTTGAATATTAACGTCAAATCATTTTTTTATCAGCGAAAGAGACGTGGAAGAGATTGATTACATAAAAACCTTGGAAACTAATATATCAACAAGATATGAAGAAGAGAGGTGGAAATTAAATTGGAAACTAATGAAAGAATACTGGAAGGAATTTACTCTGCTGTAATGTCTTTTGTTTCCATTTTTCGTACTATATTTAATAAAACCAGGCAGCTCATAGGTTGCAGCATAACCATACCCATGGTCCCAGGGACGGAGCAAGAAAAAAAATAAAATTAAAGGGGTCAAATTAAAAATTAAGGGAAATCAAGTTAAATTTTTAATTATTTTATAAAAAAAAAGGTGGGAAAAAAATTCTTGCATCTTAACAAAATACAAATATTTGAATAGTGTTTTTAAACAAGTGAAGAAATTATAAGAAACTTTAGACGTTAACATCTTAACAAAATATTTTACTAGTGATTTTAAAAAAAATTATTTTTTAAAATTTTAATTAATATATTTTTAATGCTTTCAAATTATTTTGATATGTTAATGTTAAAAATAATTTTTTAAAATAAAAAAATATTATTAATATATATTTTAATAAAAGTAGAAGAGAGGTGAGATTTAATTTCATTATTAATACTCTCGTGGTAAACAGAATATGAAAAGGGCAGCAAAAAGCAAGTTACTTTTTGTTTATATTTCTTGAACTGTACATATTAATGAACGCAGCTAGCTCACAGGTTGCCTAACCATGTCCATAAGATGAAGTCGTGGGCTTCTTCTTTTTTTTTTTCTGTTTTAACCGACACATTTCAATGGAGGAGATATTTCATATGCTCCTCAAGACTCGGAAGGCGATGTTTGTCATCGTAATCATACATCAAGGGGACCATTCTCGCAATATTTAGAGAAGCCTTTGAGAAAGTTGATGAAAATGGATTTGGAGAGAGGCATTCCTGGTTGAGTTGTTTCCACGTGTCAGAAATCATGTGCAGAACCTGCTTTCGAGCGTCTTCGAACGATGATCCTTCGTTTTCTCTCAGGTAGCATTCGACATATGATCCATCATGGCCATCTTGATTCTCGTCCTGTAATTTTGTTTACATACGCTCTATGATTCAAAGAGACTTTCGTCTGCCAAAATCACTGCTCCGGCCACTTGGTCCAAAAAAGAGAGAATTAAAATAGGAAGATGATAGACTTTGATGTTACCTTGGCACTTCCCAAGTCATCCCACAGGCGCAGAATTGTGGCAGTGGATGATATGATGGGTGGAAAATTGCTGATAAGTTCTACATTTTCCTTGCTAATATTTTGGCCCAGTAGAAAGAAGATGTGAACCAGAACTACATGGACACCAGAGCTGACAATCCCATTCTTCAAGTACTCCTCACCACTCGGAAAATTCCCAGAGGCAAACCATCTTGCTTCCACAAGAAAAGCCCTGCACAAAGTAGCCCACTGCAGCAAAATCAACCGAACAATATTCATTATGTGTGTTAGAAAATTAAAAATGAACCACGACAGTCATTATGTTGTGGGATATTGTACTGCTTTTCGGAGAGAGTCAACTGGGTTCCACCCGTGTTCCTTGTAGATCTTGTAGCTGATTTCGTTTGTGATATTGTTCAGAGCCTTGAAACATATCTTCATGCAGTCCGGTAATTGTTCAGCGGCAGCAATGTCCCATCTAAAACGATGATGGGAGAGAGAGAGAATTAAGGAATCAACTACGCACGTTCAAACTTGATGCATGTGAGTAATAAATCCTACAACTGATGATGACCTGTTGATAACTTCTGTGAAGCAGACGAGCTCATCGAGAGTGCCATTAACATCGAAAATATCGTCTATTATGTATATCATAGAGAGGGGTTTAGTGAGCGCAATCCTTTGTTCTGAAAGACTTGGATCCGTGAGGCATGACACTGACCACATATACCATTTAAGCGGCTGATCTCTTGCAAATCTCAACTCCGTAGACAATCCGAGGTCTTTCCACCATCTAAATGAGCAGATTAATGTGAGAAATTACGTGAGAAGGATTCTATGAATGATATAAAATCAGTAAAGTCACAATCAAACTCACTTCAAGATCTCAACGATTTCGTGTTGATGTTGGGATTGGACCCTTTTAAACTCGGTCTTTGCAAGTTCTTGTAGCTCACCAATCCATCCATTTGGCTCATCATTAAAAAAGTATTTGGCCGTGAAACTCGCCAGGCTTTTGTGATGTGGATGGTCCAAAGCATTCCTAACTAATCTAGCTTGATTATAGTCTAGATGTTTCAGACTTGAACGTAGAAGCTGATAACTATAATCTCCAGCTTCATCCAGCACATCTTCCCCTCCTACACTTAGCTGTGAAGCTTCATATAAACTCACTAGGCCCATGATGTCACAACTTAGTTTTTGCTTGAATCTTCCCTCATTGTCCTTAAAGTTGTCAAATACTCCTATCACATGTAAATTTCGAGATAAACAAGCAATCGTAAGGATCATAACCTCACATAGATAGCATGAAAAGAAGATGGGATAAACGTTAAAAATTAGCAACCTGCGGATACGTGGTAACCTTGCTGTCTCAACAATCGAAAGCGAAGTGCAACATCATAGAGATTGTTATCACTATGAATGGTGCTTAATAACATAGATTGCCTTGTTAGAATTGAATCAATCTCCTCTTGGAAATGATAGTCAATGCTAAGGCGTTGGATAGCATCAATCATGGCCAGACCTTGAATTGGCTCCTCTCCTTCTTTCCTCAAAATATGCTTGAATGCCTGCAACTTTTCTGCATACTCGGTGTCAGAATCATCCTGCAAGAGTAAAAAAGCAGTTCCAATGACATTAAGTTTTCATAAAGCAATATAGGCCGATTATTATTATTATTATTATTATTATAAAATGACAAACATTTCGTTAAAAATTCCTTGATAAACACAGTTACGAGTGCAAAATCCATATATTATCATTACATTATTAATAGTTATGGGGTACTGTTTTGTGGGACTAAAAGCCAATGTCTGTTTCTCTGAAACGCTCCATTTTTGAGTGCTCGGAAGGGTAGGCTTAAATTCTTTGAGGATGGGCTTCACTTTTTCTGAATTTCGGTTTTGAGGACATGGCCAGCCAGAAGCAGCTGTCAAGGAAACAGTGCAAGACAACGCCATTGAGAGAGAGAGAGATTATTCTTGAGGGAGTGATTGTGTTCGAGCACACCACGAGATTTCAAGCTATCACTACTTATAAGATAATGGTCGGAAAGCATGCGGCCCTCACGAGTCTCACAAACAGTAGCTCAACACGTTTTCCGCATAAAAAACATTCAATGATTAATTCTTTTTAAGGTTTTTTTTTTCCTTTTTATTTCTTAAGGTTATTATATTAGATGAGATTTCCATGTAACCCTTTACATTTTTAACTATGTATATTATAATTTTTAAAAGCTAAATCAAACGAATTGATATGTATATATATATAAATTACCAAATAAAATTATAACTACACAAAATAAAAAGGCTAATTAGAAAAGTTATATATATAGAGAGCCCATCGAGTTACTAGATTTTTTTTATTTCAATTAGATCCAATCTAATCAGATTACATGAAAATAAATATTAAATTATCATAGATATTATAAAAGCAGCTTCTAAACTATATTATTATTTATTTCCTTGACAGCTAAGCTAAGATTAATTTAGATTTTAATAATAATGATAAGGTTGCCAGCAAAAACTTTATGAAACCTAAACTCCAAGCTAGTGAGTTCGGTTCATTAATGATATGATTCCTTCCCACCTTTTCTTTTTGTTAGATGCCTCGTCATTAATAAAATGAATTTATTGATAAAACTGTTTAATGATATAGTAATTTTTTCTAGTTATTTAATTTTATCAAGTGTTTTTTTAGAAGGGATTGAAATGAAATGGATCTTATTTTTATTATAAATACTTAATATTTTAGTCAAATCAAAATACAAATGACAAAAAAAGAGAAAAATATTTTTATTTGATGGAGAAAACCTAACAATCTGTGTCGTTAAAGGGTATTTAAAAATAATAATAATTATTTTTTAAAATATTTTTTACTTGAAAATATATTAAAATAATATTTTTATTTTTAAAAAAATTATTTTTGATATTAATTTATTAAAATGATCTAAAAACATTAAAACATTAATTTAAAGTAAAAAAAATAAAATAAAAATTAATTTTTTTAAAAGTACTTTTCAAATGCATAGACAAATAGGTCATATAATAATTAAATCATGTTTGCATTAAATAAGTATTCATTTCCTTCCCCCATAAACAAAAATTATCAAAAGAAATATCAAGAACAGCAATTCAACCATGGAACTATGTTTGTCATTGTAGAATTGCACAGCCTAGCTCGTAAGGGTCTCACTGGGCTGGACGTAAGCTTGGATTTGTAGATACTAGTTTAATTTCCTTTCAATCCTGTAAAATTAATTTCCCTTTTGCTGGACTAGGTCAATTTTCAAACTCGTTTGTATCATTTTGTTTTTGGTTTGCATTCTCTGAAATAAAAAATAAAAAATAAGAAATTTGGATTAATAAGTATAAGAACTTATCACTTAAAAAAAAATTAATTATTTGAAAGTTAGGAAGACAAAACAAACATTAAGAGAGGTTGGCAAGTGTTTTTGATTAGTCAAGGAGTAATTTGCATAATTAAAAACTTCTAGGACTAGAATATGCCGGTCCCTTTGTGTGAGATGCATGCAAGTGAGGTGATAAGGGGATCACTTGTGTTTTTGTTTTTGCAGTTGAATTTCTTCTTTAAATTATTTTCCAGTTAAAACAAAAATAATTTATTTTTAATTAAAAAATATTTTTATAAAAACAGAATAAATTACAACCCCCGTGGGATCTTACATGGGATTCATGTAAGGTCGTTGTCCTGTGGAGACAAAATGTTGTGGTAGGACATGATAAAAAACAAAAATCTTCGTGAATTGCAAGTGTATAAACAGGGAACTACGCACAAGTTAGTTGATGTTATTTGTTCATTCTGCTTGAAGATATATGGCTCTGTGGATGTCTTAAAATCTCTACTGTAATTTTTCTGTATTATTTAGGCCTCTCCGATCTGTACGTAGGTTATAAATCTATCAATTGGATCTCAAATTTTAGCCTTACCAATAGCGTTGCTATTTCTCAACCTTTTCTTTTCCCTTATAGGGAGATTTTTAAATAATATATGAAAAAAATATTTTAACCACTGAAACAGTTATGAACAATGTAAAAAAAATATGCATATATATATATATATATTACATTGAATATCATGAAATTAGAAATATAGCGGCTTGAATAGTTTATATTTCTCAATAATTTATTTAAACTTAATGCTTATAAATAAACAATGGTGAGGATTGCCGTACCCTCCTTGTGTGGTGCCATATCACAATGACTCTTTTTATGAAAAACAAACTCTAATTTTTAAAGTTAGAAAAATATTTTTAATTATTATTATGGGTTTTTTTAAATAAATTTATAATTTTTAACTGTCATGTTATTCCAAATAATATTTTATATAAAATTTCTTATTGTTTTTTTATTTTTATATTATAAATAAATGAATTGTATTACTCTCAATCATGTTTTGAATATTCATCTTGTATAAGGTTTTTATTTATTTTGATATTAAAAGTAAGTAATATCAAATTATTATTTCTAATAAAATTTTGGATATTAATTTTTTTATAGATTTTTTATTTTTTTATATTATTATAGAAATATATTTTTAACAATTTTAAAATATAAGTAAAAATCCTATAAAATTTTATAAATTAATTGTAAAGGTCATACAAATTGTAACCACCGATTTATTGTTTCCAGTATTTTTTTAGAAACACAATGTAAATTATATTTTTTAAAATTTTAAATTTTTTATTTAAAATATTTTTTTATATGTTTTTAAATTATTTTAATATATTTATATCAAAAATAATTTTTTAAAATATTTTTAAATAAAACATATTTTAAACCACTAGCATTCTAGAATCTTGCTCCATGATTCTCACGTGTCGTACGCCCTCCAGGAAGCCACAAAAATCTTTTCTTTCCTTTTGTTTTTTTCCATCTCCACAAGAGTTGTTCTCAGACCAACACTAAATACTCCCATTGAATAATCTCAATATTACATATCTGCCTTCATGACTGCACCTGGAGAGCAAATCCTTTTTATTAGAAAACCAATTTCTTATTTTTACTCATTGCAATAAAATTGTTTCTTATTTTATGGATTATATAAACTTAAGAAATTGAGAGAGAATAAGCATTTCTTCAATTCTNTCTGCCTTCATGACTGCACTTGGAGAGCAAATCCTTTTTATTAGAAAACCAATTTCTTATTTTCACTCATTGCAATAAAATTGTTTCTTATTTTATGGATTATATAAACTTAAGAAATTGAGAGAGAATAAGCATTTCTTCAATTCTTTGGATTTAAAGTTTTCTCTTTTAATTATTATGTTCATCTCAATCAATTTACACAAATCTTAATAATAGTAATTATACAAGTCTCTAATAGTTCTAAAAGAACTTGAACTCATGATCAGTAATGAGTAAATACAAGATTTGATTACATAGATTATCCTATAATTTAAAATTATTTTTTCTTCATAAAAAATAAAATGTAAAATGAATATTTGAATGAAGCTTCAAAAATAATTTTATATTAATTCTTTAACTCTCTACCTCTCAAAGTAATTGTTGGTCCTTCACACAATTAACCAGCATATTCCATGTTTTACTTTCTTTTATAAACAAAATCTTTGTACTTTTTTGTTAAATTAATATATGTAAAATCTACCATTTTGTTGTAGACTTTTATCTCTACCATTAGATTTATAATAATTTTTTTTTCTCATTAAGAAGGTTTTTTTTAGAGTTTTAGTTTTAGTTTTAGCATTATTTATTAATTAATAAGAATTTATGTGGAAACATATTACATCTCTCTAAAAATTGACTTTTTATATGTATATTTACTGTAATATTCGACTTAAATAAACTCACCATTTTCAAATAAACTATAAGGACATGATGGGAAAATATACTAGTATGTTACAAATGGGTCCCTAAAATAACAATAATGGTAGCTGCTGGAGATCATGGTGTCGATAAGAATCTAACTTTCCTCGTCAAAGGGCATTTTCTCCCAAAAAAGGGTCCCATTTTTCATCCAGCTCTCTAAAACAATCCAAAACCCTACGCCTACTTGAGATCCCCCTCCCCAAGCTTCTTCAACCCAAAGTCTCCGTTAAAACCCTATCCCTTCCCCCGCATGCATTTTATGTTAAAAAAATTAAAATTAAAATTGTGATATGCCAGCCTCATTTTTGGAAATCCAACCCCTTGTCTTCTTCCGTAGATTTAATGAATTCCAATCTTCTTAATATATATATATATATATATATATTCAGTTATCCTCACTTTCTTTAAAGGGATGAGACTAGTTCAAGAAACTATATCTCTATATAATAAGGGGAAGCTGAAATTATATAATAGGGAGGGTCAAAACTAAAGATATAATTTATTATTAGAAAACTTATTTATTTAAAATAAAAGTATATTATATTATTCTATATTTAAACACTAAACATATAAAAATTTAAAATATTTTGCATAAATTCAAGTACCTGCTTGTCTCCCCCACTTCCGCTCATACATATAATATTAATGAAACTAAACACTAAACATGTTTTTTTATGTTTTGACGAAAACCGAGTATTTTAATATCTGATTTGTATCCTTATAAAATAAAAATACAAATCAATACTGATCAAAATAACATAGAAAAATACACAAAAAATCACAATCTTTTTTTTTAAAAATTAATGGAACTAGTCCAGACTCCGTCCACTTATATGAGTTAGTCCTATATTAGCTCAGCTATAAAGCTAGACTCAACCCGGCCGCGTGGGCTAGGCTGATGTTCCAACCCAAAATGAATATAAGGGCCGGTTACCATGCATTGCACAGTAATCAACCGAATATAATTAGCTAGTTATTGTGCACAGTATAATAATTAGCTAAATCTTTATTTGTTGCAAAATATGAATTCCTCATGTTCTACTTGCAAATGAAGATGAACAAATACAAATGACAGGGGAGGGGAGAAAGTTACCTGGAACGAGGGAGCGTGGTTGCTTTCTTTGAAGACATGTGGTGGCGGTAAAGATAGTTAAGGCGACGATCTTTCTTCTTATTCTTGTTTATGTCTCACGCTTCTCTATTCCTTTTTCCTTTTCCTTCTTACTTTTATTTATTTTTCCTTTTTTCTCTTTTTTTATACTTTTTTTTAATTTTTTACTGCTGTAAATGGAACCATTATTATTATTATTATTATTATTATTATTTAATTTTTTTCCTCTTCTAATTCTTTTTTTATTTTATTTTTATTTTTTTGTAGCCATAGTTTTTTTTATTTTTTTCTGTCACACCCAAACATCGCAGCGACCAATTAAAAAATTAACTCGATTATAAAAAGAACAGATATCTAGCAGCTTGTTCTTTTAGAAGAAAAGATATTGTTCAAGGAGTCGCCAACTAGTATTATGGTCACTAGGAACTCTAACTGGTCAACAAAGTTTCTATGATACGGGACTGGTTACACAAAAATGAAGATACTATCACCCCTTAATCGTCCTACCTAAGGCAGGCTGCATTGCTGGTTTTGTCTAAAATTACTAAGAATTTATTCAATTTTTTTCCTGTTTATTTTTCCTTTCATGTTCCTGACTCTAGTGTCAGTAAACAATTCCTATGAATATTTTCAAATTTGACATTGGTAAATATTACACAAAACCCAAAATACAATACTCCTGACTCTGACGTCAGTGAATATTTTTGTAAAAATAAATTTAAAGAAGAAACTTTTTATGTCTTTTTTTTTATTGTTTATCCTTTATTATTATTTATCCTTTTTAGATGGAAGTTTAAAAAAAAATTGCACGACATATTTGCATTTAATAGTAATAGTACACAAATTGAGCACATCTATAAAACATACAAACATAAAGAGAGAGAGAGAGAAAAAAGGTGTAAGGGGTCCACAAATAAATCAATGAAAGCCCTAAATATTTTTGGAATTTTATGTTATTAGAAAGGCATTCGTTTGTTCAAATATCAAATTAAAATGAGCATAAAAATTATGTTTGTCAAGCACACCCCTAGCAAACACAATAATTAGTTAATTATTTTAGCAAGAAAGGAAGGAAACTTACCTAGACGTGTAGCTACTGAAGGCGAAATCAAGAGAGACTGAAAAGAAAAAGGGTTGGGGGGGGCTAGTATAAGGTTCGCCGCCCCCTTCCTTTTTTATGTTTCTTTTTTTCAAGGTTTTTGGTAATGGCCTCCTCTTGAAGTTTCTTTTTTAGGGTTTTTCTCTAATCATCTTCTTCCCTTCTTCTTTTTCTTTCTTTTCGTATACTAAAATCAATATTTATAGTGTAAAAGTCTCATCACTTATAATAAGTAAAGTCTCAATCAAACTCATTTTTTTTTAAGTTCGAATTAGAATCGAATTTAAAAGCAGACAACTATCATTATCTTAAGGATTATCTTGAAAAAGATAAGGATTATCTTGAAAAAGATAAGAATTATCTTAAAGAAAATATAAATTATCTTAAGGATAAAGATAGAATGACAAAGGCATGTTGTAGTTTTTAGTTTTCACACAAGTAGACAAATCATATTTTTTATAAAAAAAATTATCTAATCTTTTAATTTTATATTTTAAATTTTATAAAATTAAATTAAAAATCAATAAGCTAAAATTGGGTTACAGCAATAGTGACATAAGAAGGCTGACTAATATAAGATAATAAATGTAATTTATAGTGTTTAATCATATAACGTCAATTCTTTTATATATATAAAAAAAACACGTGTTCATATGAATCTGTTATGGTAAACGTTTTACACGGGAGGCGGTATTTTATGGGAAAGAATTCAAAGCTGCCTTTTTCAAAAAATATTAAATCTTTTTTCAAAAGATAATATAAGCCAATGTCTTCTTGACCACGCTTTTCTGAAAAGGAGGAGATGAGGTACGTAATTTGAAAATGTCTGGCATCGTAGTCTATGTACCATAAATTTGCCCTCGTTTAGTGGTCCACTAAATATTTAACTTGCATGTTTTTTTAAAAAAAAATTAGGTATATATATTATTTTCATGTGTTGTTTTATATTAAAAAATTTAAAATATAAATTGAAAAAATTATATAAATATCTAATTAAATAAATTGAAAACTACTTATGTAAATAAATGAAAAAAATAATTAACAATAACAAAAAAATAAAAATAAAAGATGAATGTAAATCAAGATATCCATTGAAATAAAATAAGACATTTATCATATTGTATTTACTGAATTTATTTATTTAAATTCAATAAAAGATAAATCTACACACTAAAAAATATTTAACCCAACCTTAAATATAATCACAAATAAAATTAATTGAATAAACTCACCCCCATTAAAAAATTTTCACGCAAGGCCCAACACATTAACAACATTATTTAAAATGAATATTTTTTATTTTTAGATATAATATCTTCAAAAATCAAATACAAACAAAACAAATCTAAAATTCATATTAAAAAATAACATGTAAAGCTCGTAACTTAAATTATAAGATAATAATAAACCTAAGTTATTAAAATAATAAATGTAGTTTTGTTATTTGAAATTCTTAGGAAAAGGTGTTGAATATAATGCAAATATGTTAATAATATATGTTTTTGGTTTTTTTATTGTTTTCTGCTATTTTTTTATTTGTTTTCAAGAATTATTTAAAAATGAGGTTAAAAATTGAGTAGCAACAAAATTAAAAATATCAAAAATAAAAAGAATTAAAATAAACTATTCAAATTGTTTAGTTATTAAATTCTTGATAGCACATTAAACAATTATTTTAATCCAAAAGGTGCAAACTATTTACTGAAATTCAATCAATAACCTTATATTAATTTTTAACAACAGCAAGCAATAACATTTGTTGATGAACAACAATAAAAAGAATCCTGAAAGTTCTGCGAAGAGGCAAAACCATCATCAACTTTACCATAAAATTAGGTAATTTTAACATTTTGAAAAGTCTAACGTTAAATCCTGGTATGGAGACTGGATTAACTTAGGTTAATGATTTTTATTAAAATTATATGATTTTTCTTTTTTAATAATTAACTCAAATTAATCTAATCAACTAGATTACTGAAAACATATTTAAGTCCATCACATTTTATCGAGTTAATATTTTTTATTTATTTTATTTAACTTGAAACTCAACACAAATCTAAGCTTGAGGTCAGGTTCACTGAGTCAGAGATAAGCAAAGACCATCATGAGACTTGAGTTAAAAATACTACTACAAAAAAGTTTGCTCACCATATGTGGAGGAGGATAGGGCATGTTAAACGAATTTATTAACTGAAGCTTCCGAAATTGAGATGATAAATTATAAATTAATTTGTATAAAAAAATATAAAGAAACAAAATAATGGAAGATCGTGACCTTTGCTTGCAATCTAATAGTGGAGGATGGCAACCTTCGCTTCTTATAGCAATGAGAACTAGTCTGACATGGTGCACAAAAATAAATGAGATTACTACTGCGGTTTATTGGGATTATAAGCTCAAAGATGTTATCAATTTTCGTGAACTAGAACTCTTGTTCTTCTGCATGAAGCTTGAATTCTTCTATAGAAAGACATGAAGATGAAGACTGTATATGGAGATTAAAAGTATTAAGCCTGGGAACAAATACTGGAAAAGATTGAGCCACTGGAAAACGCAGAAAAGCAACCAGCATAAAGTTCATGCATGTTAATAATATAAACTCGTTTGTCATTTCTAAAGGTGCTCAAAGAACCTCCGTGACTTCAAAAAGTCTCTCATTTTCCACACAATTCATTGTCTAGCAACAGCTTGCCAACATGAAAATCATTGGCTGCTAATGATAGAATGATCAAATATGCACCATTGTTTGAGGTTTTGAGCAAATAGCCATCATGCAAACAACTAGAGATGAAGGCTCAGACTTCGTTTTCCTTTCAAAATAAATAAATCATAGACAATACAGTAAAGAGAGGAGAACCTGCTTTCGAACCATTTGAGAACTCTCTTTCACTCAGTCTCATACCATAAAGTAAGAAAATTCATGTTGTACAATGTCACCATAGTTTCTATAATATAACTTAGTATGGATGTAATGGGGGAAAGGAATTTTATCTCTAATCAAAATGTGTTCCATTGACCTCACACAAACAGTATTACTTGAAATATATTAGGGAGATTCTCTCAAACCTTTATTTATCAAATTCATGCCAAGGAATTTAATTTCTTTTCAAACAATTTGGATCGTCGGAGAGCATCCAAAGCTTCAGCTTGCTTCCCTGCACGTTTCAAAGTTACTGCCTTTACCTTCTCTGCCTTGATCCGTTCTTCCAGCTGAATTCTTTCCTGGCTATTGCTTTCACTCTTGGTAGGACTGACTTTCATGGGCCCTCGTCTCTCTGAACCTTGTGATATGGTACTGGTATCTTCAATTCCGACTGCTTTCAAGGCAGATAGAAGTTGAGGATCGAGAAGATCTTCAACAACTACATCATCTACTGGTTCTGCTACATTGTCAGAAGACATCTCATCCAACTGGGCTTCAAGAGCCTTGGCCAATTCAAACTCAGCTTCTGCTTCTTCCACCCGGCCTTCTCTTCGCAACTTCAGGGCCTGACGTTTGTGACTCAATGACTCCTGTTGCAATTTAAATCGATCACGCCCAGACAACGGTTTTGGAGCCAAATTTGGGGCACTAGGATCCTTTTGTTGAGCAGATGGAGCATTTGGTGCAGATGTTGACCCATCATGGCTACCACCCACAGGTCCAGGTATCTCTACCTCAAGACTCTTCTCCAACAGCTTTGCCTGCCGAAGTTCCTCTCGAGCTTCTCCCAGTTTTCCTTCTCTCTTCAAAGCAACTGCCTTCCTCTTACGAGCCAAAACTTCTTGTTGAAGGGAAATTTTGTTGTTCTGAGAAATCAATCCTTGAACAGAATCTGTTTCATCTACACGTGATTTCTTGCCTACATTAACTGTTTCTTCTCTCAGTTCGGTTCTAGCATTTTCTTTGCTTCCAAAATTTTTGGGTGCATGCACATGACCATGGGGCTCGGAAGAAAGGGAAATATATGAAACAGAACTGATTTCTTCATCCTTGCCTCTGACCGTATGACTTCCCAAGGAGCCAACATGAACATGATGCTCAGGCAGACAGGATGCATCGGAACCAAAATTGACTTTATCTTCTGGTTTTACAGCTGGTATTTGAGGACTGTTCCAATCATCTCCTGTCAGCAAATCCATTACATTCACAGCCTGATGAGCAGGAGGAATGAAATCATTTCCATGATTTATTCCTGAGTTGCTTAGGGATCTGATTTCACCCATGAGATCCAATTGTCTTACAGCTGGATGCTTGCCTTTGTTGAGCTCGAATGACACTGAATTGACAATATCAGGACTCCTTAAAAGAGGAGCAAATGTATCACTTTCCTTTCTTCCGGAACAAACAAATGACTCCACAACTTTTTCAATGGGATCCCCTGCTGCTGATGCAAACTTTTCACTAGTTCCCAACGCAATTTTCACATTATTCTGCTTTTCATGGTTAATTAATGATCCAGAACTCTGAGGTTTTTTGTCCTCAGAATCATCAATGAGAAGCTCCTTAGGACCTTCCAGTTCTTCCATTTGGGACTCCAGTACATTGGCCATCTTCAACAATTCCTCGGCTTCTTCAGTTTCTCCTTTCCGCCTAAGTGCAAGGGCCTTTCTTTTCAAACCCAAGAGCTCTCTCTGGATTTCACCTCTGCTTCTTTGCCTGGCAGCTGAAATGCTGGATGAGAATGGAATTGAGGATGGATTAGTAGAATTCACAGAGCTATCTGAAACTTGTTTAGATGGCTTTGCTTGTCCAGTTACAGCTTCATCTTCATCATCCTTCCACCCTAAATTAGTTAGCATAGAGATAAGTGATGGGTCATGCATATCTTTTTCTGTAATATCATCCATATCTCCTTCATCCGCTGCACTGATAACAGGTCTGATAATTTTGTCCTTGAATCTACTAGACTCGGTCTGAATTTCTTTCTTGGGTGTTTCCATCTCTTCCATCTCAGCTTCTAATGATTTTGCTGCTGTAAGAACTTCCTCTGCCTCATTAGTCTTTCCTTCACGTCTTAAAGTAAGAGCCTTTCTTTTCAGGCCTATGAGTTCCCTCTGTATTTCAGCTTTACTTCTTCTTGGTATCTTCATCAAGATATTGTATGGAGAATGAGTGACCAAGAGATTGGTGTTATCATTTTCTTTGGGAGGGTTAAATGAAGAGTTTGGATGCTCATCATCATCATCTTTCCAACCCAAGTTACTTAGAAGGGAAAGGTATGCTGGGTCATGCATATCTTGATCTGTTACATCCTCCTCCTCTCTAATCAGTGGACCTCCAGAAATAACAGGATGTTCATATTCCAAATCTGGGTTCTTAACCCCACCAAAGGCCTGTTTCTCCTTGACAATTGAAGCATTTTCCATCTCTTCAAGTTGTTGTTCAAGAACCTTGCCTTTCTTCAGCTCTTCATCTGCCTCATCCGATCTACCTTCTCTTCTTAAAGCAAGAGCCTTCTTTTTCAAAGCCAAGAGCTCTTTCTGAATCGTTGATCTACTCTTTGGTGCAGGTTTAGAACTCACATTGTTCTTTTCCTTGGTATTTTGAGAAGGTGAACCTGTCTTCATTATTGTGGGATCATGTGCAATTAAGCTGCTTACTTCACCCCCCAAGCTTTCCAAGTCTCTCTCAAGTAACTTTGCCTTCTTTAGATGTGCCATAGCCTCTGTGACATTACCTGCTCGTTTGTGATTAAGTGCTTCTCTTTTGAGCGAAAGAATTTCACTTTGTAGTGTTTCCCTGTCAATAGGGACAGACTGAGTAGCAGTGGTTTCTGAACTACCAGAATCATCAATCCAGCCTAAGGATTTAAGTGTGGCAGATAATTCTGGATCCACCAGATCCTCGTCAGTCACTTCAAAGTTACTATCCACACCAAGATCATCAGATGTGCCAACAAGGAGATCAAAATTAAAACCATGATCTGGCACTCCCTCCGCTAATAGTGTGTCTTCTGGATCATTGTCCATACTACGGATTAAAGCAGATATCTCATCATCAGATTCTTCATCCACACCCAACAGCTCCTGTTCTTCAAGCTGCTTTTCTAAGACTTTTGCTTTCTTCAATTCTTCCTTGGCTTCACCAAGCTTTCCTTCACGTTTCAAAGCTAGCGCCTTTCTTTTAAGTTCAACAACCTGGGTTTTGTCAATGCCACTGTGTCCCATGTTCTTATTAGTTCTACCTGAGATTTCTCCGAGAAGAGAAGATAGTTCACCCTCTAAACTCATTTTCACTGGATTTTTGTCTTTCTCATGGAGATCCATGTCAGACCACCCCAGTCCTCTGAGTTCAGCAGTAAGGTCATCCTTTTCATTGACATGAGCAAGGCATTTACTTTTTCTGACAGATTCTTTGATGCCATCTTCATTCTGAATCTCAACTGTGTTGCCAGAAGACAAACCCTTCCTACGACTTTTTCTAATGGACAATTCCAAAGCATCAGCCTGCCTCTCAAATTCCTTTCCTCTCTTAAAGGCTTTCAGAGCCTCCTTGGACTTCCCCTCTCCTTTCAAAATTTTATACCTCTTCTTTTCATCCAAAGCTTGTTGACGTAGTTCCTCAGGAGTGGCCGATCCCACCTCACTATTTACATGATTGTACTCATCAACAGAATGACTTATACTTATATCTCCTCCACCATCCAGAGCAGTAACCTGTTTAGTGTTTGAGTATGAAGCGCTGCTACCTGCCCTTTGAATGCTAGAAATCAGGTCAGTGTTGAACTGTTGTCCTGATGAAGAAGATTCCTTTCCATCATTGTCTAGAATCTGGTTTAAAATCTCATCCTCGTTCTTTGATGTCATTCTTGAACTTCCTACACAAAAATATATCTAGGTTTAGACAGAGTATCATTTCACATGAAGATGCTGCATTCCAACAAACTACTCATTGTTATTAACATTTCAAAAAGAAAATTGACTACTAACAGATTTTCCAAAGAGATTCAAGGATGGAATGAGGAGAAGAAAATTAACATTTCTACAAACTTGATTAGCCTACCAACAATCTTTATATATATATATATATATATTGAATGAATGAATGAACTAGAACAACAATGAGAGTTTTGCTGTGAGGCAACGAGGGAAACAGTAAATGATCGCCCCATGTAATGTAGAAAACATTAATAATCAAAATAAAAACCCAAAAAAAAAAATACCTTTCGCAGCTCTATTCTTGTGTCCATACCGCATCTCAAAACGTGCAGCTTCTTCTAACTTCTTACATGGATCGCAAATACGCACAGGTGAATCACCTTGACCACGCAAAACCATTCTTTGCTGAGTGCAATTTCCGCAAAACAATCCCCCACATCTTCGGCAATGATGCTGAAAATCCAATTACACATCAATAACTTGCAAAGTCTAAGCAAGATAATCCCATGTTGAGATAAACAAGCATCCCATTACAAAATCCTCCAAACAAACTTACATACGCACTAAGAACCAATAATAAACTTACAATAGATCTTTAACTTACAATTAAGTCAAGCGCTAAAACTGATTACAGTTGACAATCTACGACTAGAACAAGTCCAAGAATAACAGAGAAAATTCAAATTATGATCCGAGTTATCGCTAACAAACCATAAATGATCATTAATACTTAAAAAATAAAAGAACTAAATGATCATCATCGGGTGAATATAAAAATATAGAACAAAAAATAAAGGATTTTGAGACATGGATATCGAAGAAAAATCTAAAAACAGAGAAAAGATTCAATTTTCACTTGAATTAAAAAAAATAGCAGATTAAAAAAAAAGAAATAAAAAGAAACCCACCTTGCGATTGATGAAGGTGAACTGAGAAGAACATCCTTGACAATGTGTAGAATCGACAACCCAATTGTTCCCTCTCAATGACGGCTTTGCTGGTAATCCAATCTTCTCCAACATCTCTCTCTACAAGTACAAATACAAATACAAAATATAGATCAATCTCCCTCTCTCTCTCCCTCCGTTCTCGTTAATGGTTAAGAAAACATCAAAGGCAAAAGAGGCCAAAAGGGCTATCTGGGTCTTGTTTATCTGTGGTTTTAATGGAGAAGTAAAGGAGAAAATGGCAGTTTTACGTGTGCGACTTTTCCTTTCTACGTTTTGGACATTGATGAATTGAGGAAGCTGGCGAGAAAAAGACGATGTCCTGCTAAAGCAACTACCCATATGAACGACTTGTCGTGCAAACGGATTAATGACATCATGTAGGTTTTTCATTTAGTTTATTGGTATTAATTATTGACTAAACTTTTTATCATATTTTGATAAATAGGTAAAAAGAAAAATTATCCTTTGAAGATAATAACATTTATGTAGTCTCAATTTAGGGTTTGAGCTCACAAGAATCATAAATTGAGTGATTTGATCAATCCAAACCCTAATTTTTTTATAAAAAAAATCAAATAATATTATTTTAATAAAAATAAATTAGATTAATCAAGTATCAAACTAGTAAATTATTAGGTTAATGAAATAAGCTAGATTTATAATTTGATAGATTATTTATAGATTAACAAATGGTGAGTGATGAAATTGAAAAATATTTGTAATTTTATAGATTATTTAAAATTAAAAATATAGTAATTAAAATGATAGGGACCAAATTTAAAGCAAAAATAAATTGAAGGGATTGGTATAAATTGTTTAACGGGAAAAGGGAAAAAAGAAATGATCTACATTACCACACTTAATATGTGTTAGGGCATGTGCTGTCTCATCGTGTTGGTGACATCAAGATCTTTCAAATACTGCCCTTGAAAGTGGTGTTTAAAGGTTGCATAGCCTTACATCTGCTGTCTAAATAATGCAAAGGTCGTTTACACGCTAGTATATGCTACACACATCCCAATAGCTTTTTCTAATAATATTTAATGTATATCAATTGCAATAATACTCTTGATTAAACTTTAAATTTACAATAAATTCAATATAAAATGATATAAAAATTTTTGTGAGAGTTACGTTGATTTTATCTATAAAAGCATCAAAATAATTACAGTGTTTTGAAAAACATAAAAAGACTAAAACATCCCTTAATAATAGTCATTATGCTTTTTATTCTAAGGTTAAATTAGTAATTTTAGTGTGAAAAAATAAAACGATTAATCTAATCTCATATAGATTGTAAAAAATAATTATATTATAGTGAAAAATATTATCTTATCTAATATTTTGTTAAAAACCTTAATAACTAAGGTGATAATTTCATCATCACATTGTGACCATTATAATAAATAGTATTTGAGTCTTGGTGAAAAGTAATGAAGGTGAAGAGCAATTTCATTAAAAGAATTAGGTTTTATTTAATTGATTTACCCTAATAATTATAGGATTTTCAATGAAACTTAACCATAGTAGAAATAAAACAGGATGCTCACCATATTGAATTTGAAGAATCAAGCAATCTGAAGTTGTCATCTATGTTATTTAAATTAAAGAAAAAAGTACCTAAGTTTTAAAGTTTTGAATTTGTATTTTATAATTAATTTTTATGAAATTTAAAAGTAAAGTGAAATTGTTTGTTTATATGATATCGCCAAACTAAATCTTGTGTTTCTTTGTTAATGGAACAATTTTAAGCAAGTATTATTGATAAGTAGATAGTATTAAGTACTTTAATAGTTAGGAATATTATTCTTCCACTAATATAAAATTGAAATTCATTATGATAACTATAACTTTGTTATTATGAGTGGAGAACTGTATAGTTCTTAAAAAACAAAAAATAAAAACACTAAGAGGCTTCAATGTTTTACTATACATAAATATTGTCAATTGTTATAATATAATTAATCTTATAAAAATAAAAATTAAATTACTTGTTGGGGATAATAAGATATATTTTTCAAGGTTTATAGTCAATATCAAATTGGTTGGGAATAAATCAATCTTTTACTATTTTTAAAGCATGATGAAATTATTTTAAAAACGGAGTCCATGAGATTCATCTTCTTTTTTTTTTATATATTTTCATTCTAATTTTTTAATAATAAAGTTAATTGGAGGCAATTTGAGATTTTAATAAATATAAAATATAATAAAAAATAGTGGCCTATAAGTGTGACATGTACTAGCATGTGGAAAGCCTCCATTGTTTTTTTATAATGCATTAAGTTATTGGAATTTGAACTTTATGATTGTTTTTATTTTTTTTCTATAAGATAATTTTGATCTCATATTCTGAGTTATGAGTTAGTTGAGTTAACTCAAGTTTATTCGAGTTTATATATATATATATATATATATATTTGTTGATTTATTTTTTATTTTGCTTTTATCATTTAGTTTACTTCAAAGTTGAGCTCTATTATTTTATTTAATTTGTTTTGTACAAAGTTATTCTAGTTTTGTGATATAGTCACAAATTTAGCACGCTAACTCGAGTTAGTTTTTTTTTAAAAAATTAATTTTTTTCACTTCATAATTCAACATTTGATTTGTCAATCTTTTCTCAATTTTCTATTTGTGAGGTTATTTTGTTCATATAACATTTTTTCTTTGTTATTAAATAAGATTGTTGAGAACTTTAAAGAATATTTAAAAAATATCTTTTTTATAATATAGGTAAGTGTTGATTTTTTCATTAGTCATTATCGTTTTTTTTAATACAAATATATTATTAAATTATCCTGAACTCATTCCAATTAATGACTCTAGTCTCACGTTTTTCTTACTCCTTTATAGATATTGTCATTGTTTGGGTGTGCTTTAAAAAAAAATAGAAGAAATTTGATCCAACTTGTAGGATAGCACAAGTTATCTATTTAGTAAAAACAAGATTGGCTCAAGTTCTGAGTCATATGATGGATGGGTTAATCTTAATTAACCCGAGTTAATTTAAAATGAAATCATTTTAAGATTTTAAAAAAAATATCTTTAAATGATTTGAAAACAATATCATTTTTAAAAAAAATCAAAAACTAGATGTTACTTGGGTTTTAATCTATCTAGTCGATTGGTTGGATTTAATTAAGTTTTCTTCCATCTGGTTTAATACAAAATCCAATCTAGACCAGGCTCTAAAACGATAATTCACTAAATTGACCTGTTAGTTTAGAATAGTGGTTTTAAAACATTGGATGAAATAGAGAAATGGTGCTATTGAAAAACCATCTTATGGCCTCATTTTTATTCAAATTTACCAGGCCCCATTAATTGTTTCACTTGCTTAGTGAATTATTAGGTAACTGAATAAACCTATCAATTTATCTATCAATCATTGTCCAAAAATGTTAGATGCCTACAGCTCTAAAATGGTTAGAAAATGAGAGCTAAAATCAATTACAGAAGTCCCAAGAGCCGAATACCCCGAGGAAAAGCTTCTTCACCCCTCATAAATGCTCACTGCTTCCCACAAATTGGTAAGCTAAAAAGTGAAAATTTACCATCTTCAAAGATGTTTTCACGTTACAAAGATACAGTGATGGTTTCAAGAATGTTGGCCTCGCCTCAAGAGCTCATGGCAAGGTCATGATCTCAACTAGCCAAACATCTAGTAATGTTCTTGCGCGAACCCCATGACAATTAATTGCCACAATAAATGCTCTGATATTTTCTAACCTTGACCTCTGATCTGTGTGCTTGCCACAGTGGTAATCATTAAATCATTATTTTTCACACCCTAGAGAAGTGGGGGTTGAAAAGTTTGTAGTTAATTACCGAGGCATTTTTGTCAAAATTATTAAATTTAGCATTGCCATGAATATTCACAAGTTAGATAGGTTAATTTAGGTCAATTTAAATTAATATTATTTTATTTTTTTCAATTAAAACAATATTATTTTAAAAAATAAAAAACAAATTAATCGGATTTTAACTAAATCATATATTAACTTATATCAACTTTTATCAGTTTAGTTTGAATTAAGCAAGAGTTATCAAGTCAACAGTGCTGTGAAAGGTGAGTTTAATAACATTATTGATTTTTGTTTTTACATTTGTCTTTTGCAAGAAAAACATGCATAGGGTTCTGGGACCCCATTACTATAACTTGGTACTTCGGGGTAAGTGAAACGAGCCTCTCAATTAGGGTTCTATAAGCCGGATAGGTCGCTGAAGAAGTCCACTGTGAAAATTCTTTAGAAACATCCATTGATTTTCTTAATGCCCATTTATGGTTCTTGGTTTACGCAAGGGATGCAGAGATGCCTGCATTATCTTGGTTTGTTCAATAAATTCAAAATAGAATATTGTCCTCATTTGACATAACTATGATGATAACGAGCATTGAATTTTGCAATGTGCAACCCTATTCTAAATCTTGAACATGGTAATCAATGTCACTCTAGGGTTTTCCCCATCTTTTCTCTATTTTTTTTCTTTGTTTTTACCCGTAATGTGATATTCTTCTTTGGCCAATTTTTATATACAAAGATTATGTTAATATTTCTGATATAGTCAAAGTAAGGTCATCCTATTTATAAAAATAAAAAATAAAAAAAATTCCCTCCAACTAATCATTGTAGTTAATGGATTGAATTGCTAAATCTATGTTTGCTCGAACTAAATTTAATTGATTATAACAAGCAAAATAGGCTAAATTAAGTAAAATTGCGGAAATACTATCATGACTTTAGGAAGCAATTCACATATGCTTTTGAGTGTTGGGAGTGTGGTAGTTTTTGTGTTTAAGCATGTTTTAAAAGTATATTTTATTTAAAAATATCAAATTAATAATTTTTTTGTGTGTTTTTGATAATTTTAATGTATTGATTTAAAAAATAAATCATTTTAATGTATTTTTAAATACAAACATTTTTAAAAAGTACTCTATATCACAATATCAAACACAACCTATTAGATTTTTTATGTTGTTTTTAATAACAAGGAATGCAATAGTTAAAATAAGAATGTAATTTCTGTTTTCATTTCGAATGGAAAGGAAAATGAGAAATAACAATGAAAAAAAGTTCTATTCCTCTCTCTCTCTCTCTCTCTATATATATATATATATATTCAACATAACTTAAAAATAAAGACATTTTGTTATTGACAAACTAGAGAGTTTGTTCCTCGTAAAGAAAGCTTAAGTTAAACCTCTCTGTAAAATAATATAATGGTAGCAAATTCAATTTAATATGGACTTAATCAAGCGATGAGCTAAAATGCTAAGAGCACCTGTTCTAGAATGAATCCTTCTTTACTTGAGCTTGGCCTAGCACTCAGCTCAAGTGCTAATAGAGGCCTCTGATATATGTTAGTTAACATGATTTATTTTTATATTTAAAGATCCTTAAAGAACGAGAAGAAATCCTCATATCTTTTCTTTTGATATGTAATTTAAAAATATTTGTTTTTTTATTAATATTAATATTAATGATATTTATATCTTATTAATATAATATTAAAAATATTTATAATTCATTAAATGTTTATATATGTCAGGGACATTTAAAATTAATATTATTGTGAAAATACACATTCCTACTCTTACAGTAAAAAAAGGATTAGTGGATCTAAAGAATATAAATACCTTCAGACCATTCAGTTAAGAATTTCAAAACTTTTATTCTAAAAAGATATTAGAATATTTATTACATCAAAAGAAAAACAAAAACCTTTGTTATTAAAATTTAGTGTTTTTTATTGTATTTATTACTTTCTCTCTTTTAAAAATTACTAATTTATTATAAAAAAATCCTTAAATATTCTAGAAAAATAACTTTTTATAGATATTAAAGACATTCATTATCAATTTTTATACTGTAGAAACTTTTGAACAACAATATTTAATTGATTCATAATCCAACCATAAAAAACTCTTATTTCCAAACATATTAAATTTTAGAACTTCTTTGTTATTTTTCAATGAATAGATTAATTTTTATAAATATCAAGTAATAAAAACAATACTATTTGGATAAAATATTAGTAATGTTACGAGTGAAGATTTTTAATATAAAAAAATGGTCATTTTTTAAATGGAACAGAAAGACTAGTGAAACACCGTAAACTAAACATCTCAATTCATTTCAGCTCATTTCAAACGATATAAATTGGATAGTTGAGTTTGAATATCTTTTTCCTTTTTTTAAGTGGTATAAATCATCAAACGCAGAGTCCCATTACAAAATACCTCCATAAAAAGCTTCTCCCTTCATAATAAATGTCCCAGGTTCCAATAAATTAGAAATATGGAAAGTGAAAAATTACCATCTTCATGGATGTTTGTCCTGATAAAGCCATGTTTTGTGCAACATAGAAGCAATGGTGATATCAAGAATGTTGGTCCAAGGAGCTCTAATGGCAGAAAAGAAGTCACCCTCCTCGCTAAAAAAGAAAAATACTATTGCTTAGCATTTAATACGCAACTAGTTCTCACATTTCCCACACCAAAAAGACATGCAACTTTCTTGAGTATCTCGTAGTTTTTTTTCAAAATTGACTTATGATACTAGCTTCTGCACTTGCTATTTGTTTATTCTTTCTTCTTCTTCTTCTTTTTTAACCACTAGTGAGTATATATGAGTGCGGAGATTTTTTATTTTTATGTATTTTAAAAGTTTATTTTACTTGAAAAAAATATTAAATTTATTTTTTATGGTTTTTAACTTGTTGAAGTTAAAATTTGAAAAAAAATAATTATTTTAGTGTATTTTCAAATAAAAAAACTTTTTAAAAACATCATATATCATAATATAAACACACATTAATCATTATTTTTGTCATTATGGTTAAAATATTATTAGGTAAAAAATATTAACATTAAGATGGTATTTATTATACATATTGGTTTGTTGTTCTTGTAAGTTGATCATATTTTAATTCAATTATTAAAATAGGTTGATAAACAATTAAATTACCATTACAAAAAGTATATCGTCCAATAAAATCATATAAAAAATAATTATAAAGAGAAACATGTTTTTTCCTACTTTTCTAGTAATTCACCAAAATTATCATTTTACATGTAAGTACATTAGTGTTAGTTATATGTTTTAGAGCCAATCAATCCGATTACATGTGTTATTATTATATTTATAAAAATAAATATGTATTATTAATAAAGACTTAATTTATCTTTAATATTCATATAATATTGGATTAATAAATCTAATATTTGATTTATGAATTTAAAGTAAAAATAAAGTCTATGAGACAAAAATATTTTGCCAAGAAAATTATAAAGTAGTTATAATTATAAGATTGTTATTACATCAAAACATTCTTCTTAAAATATTAATGGTCATTGATCTCTTAAATACTGGATACTTATTAGAGTTGTAAAGACTGATACATATTGTATTTTTTATGAAAGGAATCAATTATTCTCATAAACTAAGGTATAAAAAATACTGGAACTAATATGTAAGTACTTGTCATAAGATATATACATTAAACTGACTCGTATAAAAATTTTATATAGAGAGATCATCTATATATATAAAAAAATTCACATAACAATTGTGTAAGTAATCCATAAACTTAAGAACACAAAGTTACCGTATATAGATAATATAATGCTCTCATCCTAATACATGTTATCTTAATCGAGATTATGAAGGAGTAGATATTGGGTACAATATAAAGTATATGAAAATACTTGAGTGACCAAATGACCCCAAGTGAATTTAAAAAAAAAATGTTTTATTTATTTTCAAATAATATTAACTAAAAAATGTTGACTAAGAATAATATTAACTAAGAAATGTAACAACTCAATATTTAAATGATTATTTAAAACCAAATAAGATCACATCTTTAGAAAATAAATTCATAGATAATTTTAAATCTATCTAACAAGATTCTAGGGATTCCTTAATAACTTTATTGTATTGTTTTTAAGACTTATATGATATTCAAAAACCCAATAATTAGTACCAGATAGGCTCTTAATGTTGATCAAATTTTATATTAGTTATCCATGTTCATGTTGGTATATAAAAAAGATTTTCTTAAACTGAAAAGTAAAAAAAAAAAAAACAGAGAGAGAAAATAAAATAAAAAATAAGAAGGAAAGCTTAATTTATAATGAAGGGTGTAGATATATAAAATAAAAGCATGGGACATTTTTTATTTATACATTTGTCTCGTGCAAGAACAAAAATGTATGGTAAAACATGCTTTAGCTTTTGGGAACTCCATTAATATGTCTTCTTGTTTCTTCGGGGCTCTCAAATTATTGTTAAGTGCAATGAGCCCCTCAACTCGCATGCTGTAAGCCGCAGAGGTCGCTGATGCAGTCTACTCTCAATATTCTTTAGAAGCATCCATTTGATTTTCTTAATGTTCAAAGCGATAATGTCCCATGCAATTGAGAACGAAAGAAAGAAATGTCTTATTTACATCAACCCACCCATGTTTCAAACTATTAACATAATTGGCCGAGGCAATAAGAGATAAGCATAAGAATTTTGAGGCCTAATTCGTATCATGAGCAGAGTTTTGGCAATGATCTAGCCTTTCCAAGGCCATGCAAACTTGGTTTTGTCACAATTCTCTTTTCTGAACACATCATTGCACAAACTTTCTCCCATTCAGCCACCCCTTTCTGCATTCCTTGCAATTCTATTTCAAGATTGTCAATCTTCTTTGAATGTCCATGCCTTCTTGCATAAATAAGGATTTGTTCAAGGTCCTCTTGCTCTCCCTTCGCATCACTATGAAAGGTAGATTGACTCGAGTTTTTGAGAAAAGAGAAGTGATCATGGATTGAGATATTGCTCCTGGACTGTTGAGTATTGAAACTTTGGAGTGTTTTTCTTGATGGAAAGTTTGAGTTTTGAGCAAGGTGTTCCAAAGCTTCAGCAGAGAGCTTGTCGCGGTTGACTACGGAGCAGAGTCTCATCTTTTCCTCTTCAGATAATTGAACATGGACCTGTGTTAAGCCAAAGTCAATTCAAGCATTCCAAATTTGAAAAAAAAAAAAAACCATATAGATTAGCTCAGACAAAATTTAGATAACTTTATGCTTTTTAAAAGCCATAATCTAACTAGCATACCTGGAGATACATGTCAATGGCTTGATAGAGTCTGTCACTGGATTCTCTAGCAGAATCTGGCAGAACCATTACTAATGCTGCAAACTTGGCAGGTTTCAGAAGGAAATCTGGAGCCACTTCTATAAGGTATGAGTCCATCAAGCTAGCAACCTTACTCCATTGATTTCGAGACATCTTTGAACCTTCAAGGAGAAAGGCTTTTGCAAGCCTCAAAACGAAATTCACATCATACACACGATGCTTCCTTTGTGGAGATGGAACAAGAAGATGATCCAAAGTTGATTGATCCAGCATTGAACCTATCAGATGCTCTAACTTGAGTTTATAGAACTTGCTTAAATTTTTCAACCTTGCTGCTAGTAGAATATCAAATAAGCCTTTGCAAGAAAGAGAACTCCTATCGAACAATGAAAGCAGATTGATTGAAACCTCTGTGATTTTGCATTCCTCAGCTGGTTTGACACTGAGATATATCGATTTTAGGCGAAAAACAATGAACCTAAAAATCGTAGCGTGCTGGAGTTTTTGGGACATCATCATCCTGATCACCTTGTCAAATAAATTGGCATTCAAAACCAAAAGATCTTCAAACCACCAAGTTGTTTGTGACCAGTTGTTCCTCATACTACACGTGCTGCTTGTATCACAGGATAATTGAGAACTTGAATTGTTTGACGAACATGTAAATGGGCTTGCCAGAGTAGGCAAAGTAAGCCTTCCTACAAGGCAATCCAAAACTTTCTCAAGCAAAAATGATGAATTCGTTGCCGGTAGTAAATCTTGGCACTGTTTCAGAGCTTGTAGGAGCTCAGACCATGTCCAGTAATTGATCCCTTCAAGAAACTTCTCGGTCTGATCAACTAAGTTAAGCTTTTCTGGGCTATTACTGCCAATCTCCATGTAATGAGCAGCACAGTTTAGCAGGACAACGTTAGAAGGAGTAATTTCAATGGTGCCATTGTTGTAACAAATCCTTGCCATGAGCTCAAAAACATGTGAACCTCCTGGAAAGTTGTCAAATATTACTTTCAGTTTTCTTGAACTACTAGCCAAATTACCAAATAATTTGCCGAGTCTAGCAGAGAAAGATGAAAGAATTTTCTGCAAAAAATTACACGCAGTATTAATCACATGGTTAAAACATAATATTTGTCAAATTCAGCAACAAATTTCAATGAGAAAGGGAACGTTGTATGCAAATCAACCAGAAGATATTGAAACTTTCTTTGACCAAAGCAGGCAAAAAACAAGAAAAATTGACAGCAAAACACTTCGTTCATTGGATCCTTCTAATCCCATGTGGCTGCCATCAAGAGTCAAAAGCATTAAATGCATCAAACAGAACTATGAAATCCTATACGACGACACTGTGGATTCCTGTATTTATCAGAAATTATGGTAAGAAGTTTCTGTCAACAATTAATGATGAAGGCCCTATTACAATTTGTGGAAGGAAACGAAAGCGTGAGTGAAATAATCATTAATGGAGACTTGAAAAATCATTAAAAGCCCCACACCACTGTACAATAGTTTCAAAATAGACAGGCAGCAGAAATATTTATTGAGAATAAGTACAGGAAAAGTTGCAAGTGACCCCATATATTGTTTTCAATAAAATTACCCCAAGACTTGGTGGTAACTCAATGCATAGGATCAAGCATTGAAAATTGCCACTATTCAGTGCAGAAACCACCATGAATATGGAGAGAGAGACCTTGATAGTAAACATGAAAGGTAGGCAGAGGGCAGTGAAGTGTTCTTACCATGTCCACCATGAAAATTTCTTCTCCATTGACATCCACTTCAAGACTGTTGCCAGCTTCCATTGTTCGCTATAAAACAATAACAAGAACCTCCTCCAATCAGACTGACATGCAGCTGAAAAGGCCTTTTGCCAGCATAACTCAAAAGGGATAGCTGAGATATGATTATGAAGAGTTCATTCTCTGAGAAGGGAAAGAGGAAAAAGTAAAATGGGTGGTCAATGGGCATGTAGACAAATTATTTATAAAGTAATTAGACAGTGAAGGGAATAAGAAGCAACGAGGTACTTTAAAATAGAAGAAAATCAACAAAGAATTAGAGGTGACAGCAGAAAATTTCAAGAAAAGGGGAATTGTCTAGTTTGCTATAAAAGCTCTCGCAACTTTGCAGGCGCCATGGCAACAAGCATTCATCACTGTAGTAATTATTCTCATGTTCTTTTTATGTGACTATGTCAACTTCCTTTAAGACATGATATAAATAACTAGGGATAGCTAGTATACCTACTTTAAATTTTATATATATAATATTTGGATAAAATTTGGTTACTTTCTCAAGATAAAAATAAATAAAAACGATATAGATAAAAATGATATTCTCGAGTATCTTATTTTAAAATAAACAAAGTATAAATTAATTTGAAAACTGTAAGAAAAATATATTTATTCAACTAAAAATGTTTCTATATTTTTATATTTTCTGTATTGAGGAATTATTTGAAATGGGGCATGCCCAAGAATGAGTTATGGCTTAGGCTCGTGAAGTACGGTACAAATCATTTTTTTCATATTAGTTTAATTGGACTAGAGCTGCATATACTTTCGCATTAAATTCATAATAATAATTAAAAAAAGAAAAAAAACCCTTTTTGCGTTGCATCAAACGGCAATGTATAGGACCAGTGAATGAAACTTGAGAGTAATAAATCCTTGCTTGTAGAATTGTGGTTGGTGGGGGGGGTGGCCAAGAACATGAAGAAGCTCGAAATCCAAAATTATTTATCCCGAGTCTTTATCGGCTTTCCTCAAGATCCATGATGTTGTCTTTATTTTGTTTTCCGATGTGAAAACCTTACTTGACCTAATCGCCTTAGCCTTTTCCGTCACTTATGGCGTCTGTTCTTGTAATGGCTTGACTCCAAGAACTCCATTTCTTGAAGGATATTGGATCCACAAAAAAGAATGGAAGAAGAAGCTGACCAGGATCCAAAAATTCAACTGTAAGTGCAGCATGCGCGTTTTTGGATCCTGCCAGCAAGAACAGAAGAAGAAGCTGACCAGTATCGACAAATTCAACTGTATGCGCAGCACGCACGTTTTCTCTAGTTCCATACCCCCCATTGCTTGAGAAGAGAATTAAACTGGGCGAGTAGAAGCTGTGAGCTCCTCCTGGACAAACCTTCACTACAAATATCAGTTTATCCAAATTTTGATAAACCTTACTTATAGGGCCTGGTTTTCCCAAATTTGCATTAGGAATTTTTAGTACATGAGACAGTGTTGTCCAGTCTAGTGCCATCCTGTCTCATCCATTCTAATCATGTCCACAGTTCCATCTGCTTACCAAACCCATCTTCTATGAAGAGTATCTAGTATGATTTTTATAGCTTATGTTTCTATTATAAATGGAACTCCATGCTAATAACCACTTGTGCTGAATATGAAAGTAATGATCATAGATAGTCAGCAATAAACAGCAAACCATTATTTTGTCAACCATGCATTTTATTTTTATTTTTTATCCGAAGATTTGCAAAACAGCCTCCACTCGTATAACCATGCCACAGAACGCCTTTTCCTCCCAGAAAAAAATGAAGAATACAGATGTCAATAAAATAAACAAAAGGGTGACGAAATTAAGGATATGGACCCAACACAATCTATAAAATTGCAATCAATTTTGAGTAGTCATCAATATTCATTCCTCGGGAATGTTGAAATATCAACAGCAAGGACTAATCCATTGACACTATCTTCTTACTGCAAACCGATAATATCAGTCGCAAATTAGTAGCCATTTATCTGAGGCCTAGGGGTTGGGGCCATCAGTCGGGAAAAAGGCATCCTCACATTGCCAGGGAGGTTCCTTTGGCCAGAACATCGATCAGCTAATTTTCGATCAGAAAATGATCTTGAGAATGCTTGGGCAAGCTCCAGAGCTGAAGCTATTTTCCCATAGCGCAAACCTGTAACAGGGGAGGCAGGTTTTGGTTGCTCGACATGTTTGCGCCAGGTCTCTGGTGAAGGCTGTCTTTCCTTCTGCTGCTGATTCTGCTGCCTCCTCCCAGTCTCCCTATTGTTCCTCCAGTTCTCATTATGCCAGTTTCTTCTCCGGTCATCCACTCTCTCAGTGTCTACCTGCTGATCCTTCCGCTCAAATTTCTTTACAATCCTTTGATCCGGAGGAAGAGTGTCTGTTCTTTGACCATTACGTGAGGGAGTTGCATACTCAGTAACTCTCAGAGTCTTAACAACACCATGCTTGGTCCTTCATGCATAACATGAATAATTGAGGAAACAAATGAAACTTACACTATTGTTAGACAAAATAATAAAACCTAACCACATGAGAAAAGTAAAGCTGCTAGCCAACATAATCACATTATAACACTGAGAAAGGTAATGCTGCTACCTGTCTAAATGCCGAACCAAATCATGGCTGATCATGGCAGCATCATCTATTCCTCGCTCTTTCAAAACCTGAAAAGTGTATTGGCAATGGCATCAAGCTCAACATGAGAACTAGAGATGATGAAAAACAAAATTAAAGGCTTTAACAAATAAATTGGCTGAAGAAAGAAAGGGTTTCTTTAGGCTTTTCCCCTTTATCTTTCCTGTGTAATGAAGGTAGTAAGTGCAACCCAAAAACTATTCAGGGCAACATTTGAGTCGATAATAAACAGATCAACTATCTCTGTAAAAAACAATGTTAAAATTGATCATGAATTTCATTCCTGAACTCCCGGCATGGAGAAAACAAATCAACTCACCACTTCACGTGGCCGAGCACCACCAAATAACAGCTTCCTGCATCAATCAAAGATACCATCTGTTACTGCTTATTAACAGAAAGCACCAACCACATGATGAAAGATACTAAAAAGCCATGGAAACAATAGAATTGCATCAAACTTCTGTGAAATGGAGATGCATATGGGACAGCGAATGAGTTCAACCAAACCAAATATTGGGATCATCACATTCAGATTGGACACACTAAGATGGGATTCAAGCTCTGCTCACGTTCGAGTTGAGCTCAAGAAAATCATAAGCTCTACTTCTAATAAGAATAAAATTATCATTCAAAACAGTTTGAACATTTAGTCTTTTCAATAACAGACAGGGCAGCAATAATACAACAATACAAAATGAAATCCCTACCTTTCCCTTTCAATGTTCCCATCTAATTGTTCAAGAGGTTGTGACCGTGGCTTCAAATTCAATTTTCGCCGCTCTACCATTTGATTCTCAATCTCAACACCAACTGAAGGAAGTTTTGCAGCATTAACATTTGGGAGAAACTCTTCACTAGTAATAGCATAACCATGGGCGGGGTTGCTTGGCAGTTGGTTCTCCTATATTCAACAGCTTCACAGAAGTTACCAGAGTGAACTTAAAAGTAAACCCACCATGGCTAGGATGTTATGAATCTACCTGCATATGATGAAGTTCTGAAACCTCCAATGGCTTTATTCTTGGAAGCAACTTCACCTTAGGTCGCCCTGATGCTTCAAGGCAGACAGGGGGCTGCACTATAGACCCACCAAATTTGGCATGCGAACATGGCAGTTGAGCCCTGTCAACATGAGTTACTGGGTTTCTCTCTTTCAATTCTGAAGGCAAAGGAGCCCTGTCCCTGTCACGATCAGCAAACTCCTTTCTATGACCCGGGATCCTATCTTCAACAGTCAGACCCCTTTCTACATGCCTTGACAACATTGCATCAGAAATTTCTGTCTCACCTGCCACGTTCATCCTATTATTTGAATAACCATCAGAACCCGTGTTACCTATATCTTTCTCCGTTTCCAGATGTTCAAAAACATCAGCATTTGTCTGATTATGCATTGAATGGTTTGTCTGCCATCTTCCTGAAGAAACCTTTTCCAATGCACTTGCATGAGCCAACTTCGACACGGCACTTGTTTCTGACCAGGTTGACTGCAGTGGCTCATTAATGCCCGTGACCAACTCCTTCCTAACTGTCCATGCATTTGCATATGACCCACCAACTCTCAAACCAACAGTATCTCCTACATTGTGTGAATGCAACTCCACATGAGCTCTCTCATGAACCCTCCTTGCATGTGACTCTGCAGTTGAAGCTGCCATATATGAAGCAGTTACCTCCCCACTCAAAGCAGCCTCTGGCATCAACTCTACCTTACCTGGCGCAACTCGAAAACTCTCATCACTGAAAGTCCGGCGTGGACCTGAAAAACCATCCAAGGGTTTCCTTTCCTCCTCATCAAAGTGACGACCAATGCATACATTACGACTAAGAAACGGAGTTTTATCATCCCAATGCCTGGTGGCTGGGGATGAACGGGGCCTCACCCAGTGATCAGGACGATTCATTCGACCTCCCCATGAATTCAGCCGGTCATGACCAGGCCAATCTTTAGACCTAACAATTCTTATCGAAGACAAACCAAATCAATATAAAGATTGCAACTTTCACATTCAGCGCTTACAATTAGTGACAACTAACAATAAAGACTCGACATTTATGTGAATTCAACGTCAAATAACTAAAGATCCCATCTGGGTTCACCTCAAGACTTCAATAACATAATTACAATGGTGACAATAAAAAAAAAACACAGCAATAATTTAATTAAAAATAAGAAAGAAACAAGAATTGGGACTTACACACCAGGAGCAGAAGGCAAAGGGAGATTGGTAGGGATAGAGCCACCATGAAAGTCCTTAAGACTCATTGTATGGCCACTAAAAGGTTTCTTCTTTGACATTATCTCTCTGTTCCTTTCGCTCCCAATTATATGTTTTTGTTTATGTAAAGATGCCAAGGCCTTTCTACCACAATTTGAATGGTATCTTTAACAATTTATGGGGCAAAAAAAAAAGAGTGCAGCGAAGAATAAGAAGAGAAACCCACGATTCTTTAGGCAAGAAACTGTGAGAAAAGCAGCAGGATTTCGAAGGTTGCCTTTGCCTGCCCACTATCGACGAACCACGTGGTTGCTTGCTTTTAAGCTTCTTTCTGCTGCTTCTCTCTAGATTTGGTTTCGCTTCCACCCTCTGCCCGTACAGTTTTTTGGGATCTGATTCCACGTTTATACACACACATATACATTCAAGAATTTTGACATTTCTCTTTTTTTTTTTTAAAAAAAAAAGGAATTTTGACATTTCAACACAAGAAATAAAAAAAAAACATATCCTTGATATATTATTAAATTCGGCTCAATTTATTATCAAATTAAAGTTTAGATTGCGGTTGAATAGATTATATATTAAATAATAGTTTAAATCTTCAATAATAAATTTTATTTGATTCAGGATATAAAATATAATTTATTAAAAAAATTATATCAAACTAAATTTTTTTTTCAATTATTCATAATTTTTTTTTTAAAAAATACTATTTAAAAAATATAAAATTAAAGCAATCTTTTTTCCCCTCCTGCTCTTCATCATCCTTCTGGAAATTTGTTTCCTATTGTTTTAATCCTTACATCAGGAATTTGTAATTTGTAAAAATTGAAGCCCATTTACATATTTCAAAATGGAAGCCCAATTAGTAATAACAAAAAGAAAGTGGGCCTAGCCCACTCAAATGCAACCTCTATATACGAGGGCCCGACTCACTGAACCTATAAGAATGCGAATCCCTAAGAGTATCCATGATTAAAGTTCATAGTCGAAGTTTAATTGTCAGTCTTCCACCTCCCGAACATGCACTACCATATTCTATATTAATAAATAAATAAAATAAAATTATCAAAATCATTGTTATTAAAAGAATAGCAGATCGGTCCAAGATCTAATTAACTCATTACGCTAAGTTGAGTGTCAAAAATAAATTAACATCAAAGTTAACACGGATAATCTGATAAATCAACTTGAGATTAATTTAAAATAAAATTTGTTTATTTTTTAAAATAAAAAAATGTTATTTTTACTCTTTTAAAATATTGATTAGCCTAATTATAGGGAACTCAAGATATATATATTTTTTTACTAGATTTTAAAACTTGATGGGATGTAAATTTAATGAGTTGTATTTTGAATTAGTAGTTAGGGATATAATTAAAAAAAAATGATCAAACTAAAACACAGAAGAAAATCATGTTGTCAATTTTCATAATCTCCTTTTAGATTATTTTCAAATCCATTTTCTTTCTTTAAAAAATAAAATCAAATCAATATCATTTTAAACAACATTATTTTCCTTCTTCTCCTCCTGTGCATTGTGCATGTAGAGGAAAGGAAAAGGAAGATTTTAAATCATTTTTTTCACTCTCTCTCTTCCCCTACCTTGACCACTCACTCGACACAATTTATATCCTCACGTACCCTACCACTATGTCGAAAAAAAGACAAGGGTAACCATTTAGGTGGTGGCCAAGTGGTAAGGATTTGGGATCAAGGGGTTTGCTCCCTCTGTGGTTTCAGGTTCGAGTCCTTGGTTGCTCATATGATGGTCACTAGAGGCTTACATGGTCGTTAACTTCAGGGCCTGTGAAATTAATCGTGGTGCGTGAAAGCTGACCCGGACACCCACGTTAATAAAAAAAAAAAACAAGGGTGCTATACCGTGCAAACGTACTTTGAGGTGGCTACACATAAACCTCCTTACACCACCCTACCCTGTAGCATGATGAGACAGGGCAGGGTGACCCTCTCTCCCCCTACCTATAAATATTAAAAGGAAAAGGAGAGAAAAAAACCGGGGGGGGCGGATTTTGGAAAGGATAAAGACTAAAAACAAGGGGGGGTTGGAGAGAAGATTTAGGATGAATGAGAGAGATTGAAAGAAGAAACAGAGGGAGAAATAGAGAGAAAGAAGAGAGGGAAGAAACGAAGAAAAAAAATAAAACATAAAGAGAAGAGATGAGACTAAGAGGAAGAGAAACCAGAGTTGTAAAACAAAGGATGGAATGAAGGAGAGGTAGAGAAATTTTGGGTGAAAGAAATAGAGATGAACAAAGGCAAGGGAGAAAATAAGAAAAAAAATAAAGAAAAGAAAGAACCAAAAAGGGAAGGGGGAAGAACAAGAAACAGAGGGGGAGATTGTTTTTGAAACCAGAGAGAGAAAGAGAGAACCGGGAAAGTAACATGAGTAATAAAAGAAAACAGGGGAAAAACCACTACAAACTGCTGTCTACCACTACGAAGCCGCCACTGTGAACCACCAAGAATAGCAGCATCTCCATAAAACCATTGCAGAGAGGGGAGAACATTATTGATAGATAAAAGAGAAATAAAAGCAAAACTGAGAATGAAAAGGAAGAACAAAGAGGGAAAAGGCAAGAACAGAAACAAATGATAAGGAAAATGTAGAGAAAAAATTATTTCTTTTCAATAATTTTAAATATTTTAATCATCTTGCTATTTTCTTTTTTTTATTTAATTTTTGTGTGTCAAAACATCTTGAAAAATCACAAAAAAATACAAAAAAAATACAAAAAAATAGTTGGGGTTTGAAATTGAACCAATAATGGAGGTTTGAGAATTATTAGGCCATAATTAAAGAGGAAATTTAGAAAAGGGCACAATTTGATTTAATACAGCTAAGAATGAGAAACATTTGAAGTCCAAGGATAATTTTTAAATAAATAGCCAATCTAGAAGTCAATTAAGGACCTAAATGGAAGAAAAAATTATTTTACGACAAATAATTAAATCTAGAGAAATTAGTTGATTCAATTAAATACACAATCAAAAAGAAAAATGAGATTAAAGGATTTTGAAATCCTAAAGGCTAAATTGAAATTAGAAAAATTAATTAATTTAATTTAGAATTTAAATTGAAAGAAATTTCAAGATTAAATATCTTAAACTAAACGAGATGAGCGTTTTACCATACTTCTCCTCTAAAATATTATTCATCGTAATAGTATTTTGATTATTTTTAATATATTTTTTTTATTGAGTTATTACACTCTCATTATATGGATCATGAATTTCACAAGTTAATTCGTTAACATGATTTTTTTAATTATTTTTTTTTAATTTTATCTTTTAATATTGAATTGATTAATAATTATATTGTATGATTTGTTTTGTTTGCTTTTTATTATGTTATTTTGGCCACATGACTCAAAAATATTATTTCAAAGGGTAACTTAAGTAGATTCGAGTTGTTTTTTATGTCTTAATTTTAGTTGTTTTTTTTAATTTTATTTTTTAATATTAATTTGATTGAGAATTATATTTTCGACATTTTGTATTTTTTTTGAAAAAAATCTTGTTTAAAAAAACATCCTATGATATTATAATTATTAAAAATCTTAACCACTCAGCAAAACTTTTATAATATAAAATTAATTATATAAAATAAAAGGTATCAACTTCTTAAACATTTTAATTGAGATAAGTTATATTAATAATTTTATTTTAAATTACTAAGGGTTTATTATGTTTTATCTTTAATGGTTTGCCTATAATATTTCTGAGTAAATATTTAGTTACGAATAGTTTCAACTTTAGTATTTATAAATGTTACATAATTTAAAAAACATATAGTATTTTTTACTCTAGCAGTGTTGAATTTAAAACAAAGCATACATATTTTTTTATCTTTTTTTTAAGAAAAATATTTGTATTTTATAGTAAAAATTCACATATCAAATATACAATAAAATACCCTAAAAAATATAAGAGATTTATAAATAAATTTAAAAGGATCCACAAATTATTTTATAATTTTATAATATTTAAAAATAATTTATTTAATCAAATATTAAAACAATAAAAAATAAAATAAAAAAGATAAAATTTAAGGATGTATTTTATCAACCACGGCCTTATCTCAAAATCAAAATGAATTGGTTGGGCTGAGGCTCAGACTTGGGCTACCAGCTCCTCTTTTCTGTTTTTCTTTTTTTTTTTGGAGCTGGGTCAACCTGGTTATTAGCCCAAGCTAATGAACCGGCACAGTGACCGGGGCTGGGAAGAGCAGCAATCATGCGTGAATCATTCATCCGTGCTGCACAGTGCAAAGTTAATTATAATTACCTTCGCGCTGTGTAATGTAAGGGAAGAGGCTTACTGGCTTCAGAATGAAGACGGTGGCAATGGAAGGAGTGAGGTGCTGGTCGTATGGACACTCTCTCCTCTGCTTCTTCTTGCCTTCACTTTCTTTGGTCACATGTTTTCTCTCTGTCTCTTCTTTCTGATTCTTCTCTTCCTCCCTCTGGTTTTCCTGTGTTCGTCCGTGTCTCTTCTGTCTTGTTCGTCCCTCTGTTTCCTTGTGTTTTCGTTCTTCTCTGTAAATCCTTGTTTATAGTTAGTTTTTTCCAGCTGTGTTCTTTTCCTCTAGTTTTCACCAGTTCCCGCTGTCGATTTTTCTCATCTTGGTAGCCTCACCGTGTTCCCCAGTCTTCATTTTGTTCGCGTTTTTGTCCTCTTGTTCGTCCACTGTCTCTGTTTGTTTTCACGTCCCTCTCTGTGCTTCTTCTCGTATTCTCCTTCGCTGTCGTTCCCCCGCTCTTTCTGCCTCCCTGTCTCCCTCTGTCCCTGTGTTTCTTTCCCACTGGCTTTTTATAAAGCCAGGGAACGTGGGTAATAATCATGGGATGGCGTTTGGTGGCACATCGTGGTCCGTGATTCCTTTCGGTTACATTGCCTGTTGATCTGGTCTTATGGTTGGAGGAAGAGACCGTGAACAGTGTTTTAAACGGCGTCGTTTCCATCAGAAATGGCCATGTTCAATTTAGCCCCTGAACTTCTGACATTTGTGATCAAGCACATATGGGTAAATTGTCATTGGAACCCTGTATTTCAGTTTTATTTACAAAATGGTTCTTGGACTTTAATTTATTTCAAGTTTAGTTCGAATCAGCCCCAAACGTTGGTATTTCTTCAATAAAGCCCCTGATTTCATTAATCAAACTAATTCAGAGTTCAATTAAGTCCCCAAAGTTATTAAAACTCCAATTAAGCTCTTGATTTGATTAATTCAAGCTAATCCAAAATTTTATTAATT
This sequence comes from Populus ilicifolia, assembly GCA_015708895.1. Taxonomy (NCBI): domain Eukaryota; kingdom Viridiplantae; phylum Streptophyta; class Magnoliopsida; order Malpighiales; family Salicaceae; genus Populus; species Populus ilicifolia. The sequence goes on from SRLM01014035.1 coordinate 173,959, forward strand.
CCTCAAATTTCTAACTTATGTTTTCTTGATCCAAATTTTAAATTATTCTTTATTCATTTCATTTTTTATTTTTTTACCATCGTTTTTAATTTTTATAAATAATAAAATAAAATTAAAAAAATTAGGTCATGACAATACTTGGAGCGTACTCATTGACTGCCTTGGTACGTTCCTGCCACAACTGAACTTGTGTTGTTAGAATGGTAATATCTTGCAATTGTTAAATTTCAAATGAATGCGTTTCTTCTTCAATGTTATGGTATCTTCTGGGGTACCAGGATTGCTAGAAACAGATTGATTTTCACCATAGAGAAACCATAATGGAATGATGTTTATGAGATAATTCTTCATTGTTTGGTATCTTGTGGAGAAACTTCAATAGTAGATTCTTCTATAGAGGTTCAGATCTATTCAAGGGTCTAGTAGGCATTCCAGTTTGGAATACCTGATGTTTTAATTTATTTTCTTTAGATTTTCCAGTTATTTCTCTTTGGATTTGGTTTGTAATATGTGAAACTCTTTCTTTTTTTCACATGACCATTTTCTTAATAGCACGGGAACTTCAATAATACATCGAACTTTATCCAGAAAGGATTAGTTAATTTTAGAGAGATTATTTGAATGAATGCTTAGATAAGTGAAGTGCCGGAGATGGAGTGATGAACAAGAGAGAGCCATAGGTGTGAATACATGCCCGAATCTACCAAAGGGTGAAGACCCAGTGCCCAATCCTTCTATTATTTACTGTCATTTCTTTTTCAGTTGACCATAATGATTAGCTTTGTTACCAAGTACGTGTTGTAATTTCTTGGTACCTAGCTTGGGTTAAGCACCCTAATTCCCAATAATTGCACTCTTAAAAAAGGGAAAATAAATTACAATCACTTCATTTAAAGGATACATTGGCTCATCAATAATGATATTGTTGATGAGTTTACTCCTAGGTTCTAAGCTATATGAACCATCTAGGTATACGCTCTACTTTAGAGGGAAAATTCTGGTAAATTGAGCTTGAAAGGTTCAACAAGGAGGGTGAGAATCTGCTTTTTATTCTCATGGCGATCTTGAACACCAAACCCATCGCCATGTTGGTAGAGGTTATGGACCACCCGCGCCATATTGGTGTTGATATTAACAAGCAATTGCAGCATAGGGGATTTTGTGAAGCATTGTCCATTTATTTTCTTCCATGTCTTCTTTATTATGTTATTTATATGATTCCTTGCAACTTCCTCCGAAACATTCATTTCTCGCATGTAGCACACTACTGATGAAGCAGCATCTCCTCTCTCTTGCTCTGCCTGTAGCAAGACATTGTACGTTTTAATGATTAGTCCCTCTCCTGCTCGTGTAATTTTTGTTTTTCAAAATTTCCCATGGTGGGAATTCTTGAATAGCTATATAATTAAACTAGGGGCTGCATTTGTAACTAGCCCAAAATTTGAAAATAAAAATAAAATGAATTCTAGTATAGCCTTTGGAATTAATTAGGAAATAATGATTACCACAGAAGTCCCAAGATCATTGCAAAGCCGAATTATGAGAGAAATGTTGTACACCAAATCTTGATTTTTCTCGAGAAAATTCGATATCTCTCCTGTCTCTAGCTCAGTCATTATAGAGAAAAATGAATGAACTGAAATCACAGTGCCTGATGATGAAACCCATGCATTGCTCAAATACTCTTGCAAGGAAGGTGTGTATCCTTCATTGAACCATTTTGCCTCCATGAACATGGCTTTGCAAAAATCTGCCCACTAAAAAACCATAAAGGAATCAAATGGTGCCGATGGACATGGAAATGATACGAAAGCTTAGATTCCGTTTGTTTTTGTGTAAAATGTTCCACTTATAGAAAATATTTTATGCAAAACATTATGTTAGTGTAGATAATTACCACTTTCTTTAGGTAAGGTAGAACTTGACTCCCATCTTTCTCCCTTTGCATTTCAAAAGCCATTTCATTAGTTATATCATAGAGGGCTTGGAAACAAATCTTCATACATTCTGGCAATTCCTGAACTTCTCCGGTGTCCCACCTAATCAATTTATAATGAACGATTAGAATTAGGAGAGAACCATAAACATCATCTATAAGTTCTAATTCTGTGATGATGTCAATACTAACCTGCTAACAGCTTTGGTGAACTGTTGCAGCTCGTGCAGAGAACCATAAACATCATAGACATCATCTATGATTAGTATCATGATTATAACTTTAGTGAGCCACTTCCTAAAGCTGCTGTACTTAGGCTCAAATACAAGTCCCACAGTGCACAAAAAGCTCTCAACCAGTCGGTCCCTTGTGAAGCTTAGATTCTCTATTATACCCAAATTCCTCCACCACCTACAAATGCAACAAGAACAACGAAAACCTTAATTTTATTGCGCTTTTGTAATCACAAAGTACCTTGTGTTAATTTTGTATAACAGCCGTTCTTGCACGCCTGCCCTTGCGAGATTTGCATGCACTTGGATTTTTTATTTTTTATTTTTGCCTCCTCCGGGGTTATCCATCGAGTCTTAGTTATGACGCAACAAGTTTCTAATTAATTTTGCTAAATATCACTTCATCATATTATAGATAATATAAAACCCTTTTTAGGAGTTCATCGTAACCTGGTCTTGGATAGAAAAAAAAAAGGAGTTATGGATATGATACAAAATCATTTTTAAAACTTAATCCCTTTATGTGTGCCTTTCAAAATTTAAACTTGTAAAACTCTAGAATCTTTAAATGGTTCCATGTATTTATATATGTACATTAATAATTTATATGATAATTATTAAAAATTTATGTAGTCATTAATTTTAAAATTTATAAAATTAGTTAAAACATATACAAACTCATCTAAATATCCAAATTAATAAATAAATGAAAATAGTCTACCTGGAAACATCCCTCATATCTTTTTGGAGCTTGGCTTGGACCATGTTGAAGTTCACTTTAGCCAAAGCAATTAAATGCCTATTTGTTTGCTTCTCATTCTCGTACGCGTTGATGTGCCATTTGACATCAAACCACAACACTCTCCAGTGGGAAGGAAGTTCTAAGACATGCACCAATTGTTTTGCAAGGTCGCTTTCAATGGCACTACAATTAATACCAGTTAAAATTCTAGTTGAAAAGGTTTTAGCGTCATCCAGCGTAGCTTCACCCTCGTAAGCTAAATGTGAGGCCTCGAAGAGCTCGATCAAGCCCCTAACATCTGTGCATTCGCTTTTGTCAAAAGTGCCGTCGAAAAAGCCATTGAAGACACCTGAATTCCAGATAATCAAATTCAAGTTAGCATAATTGAATAATTTCTCCTTGTTAATTAATATAATAATAAGACTATATTATGATGACGTGAAGGATTCATAGATACCCCACTAGTCTTTTGAATACATGATAAAAGACATAGATATCTATGGTTAGTGTTGAGAACGAAAGGAACCTCTCCCAGTATTTTCACCTTGTGAAACTTCATATCCGTGCAGCCTGAGGAGCTTGAAGCGCAAGGCAGTGACATAAAGATTCTCTTCTACTTTGAGATTTTTATTCTTGATCGAAGCTGCTATGATGTCTAGAGACTGTTTGATTTCTTCCTCAAAGTAACTTCCCAGGCCGAGCTTTATGACGCCATCGACAAGTTTCAACTTAGCCAATAAGTCCACTGCTTCCACAAAAATGCTCTTGACTTCCTCCCTCAGCTTCTCAGCCACCCTTCGGTATTGCTCTACCTGCAAAAACATCACATTCTGAAGCTTAGTCTTGACCATTATTTGATTTAATTACACTCATAGTCTTTAATCATTTAAGACATTAAGCTTAAGTAAATGCAAATTAATTAAGTTCTATAAATATAGGCATCAAGAATTCTTTCTTTTTTTTTATAAGATGACGTTTTCCAATATTTTAAAGGAGAAAATGGATTCAGATCTCACATCATATTTGCTAGAAAGAGATTGCAGGAAATCATATTTCCAAATATTTGGTTTATAATTGGCAGACCGCCTTTCTTGTCTCGTATCAATGTCTTCAGAGTTGTTCTGGCATTGCAAATAATTTTGCTCCACTTGCACTTGCTGCTTGCATTCCATGATTGTTGGAAGGAGTGTGCGAGGAATCAAAGGACACGAGAACAGAAGTTTATATACTGGGAGAAAGAGTGGTTGGGTTGAGATACTTCAATCTTCGAACGAGTATATATAGGCAGTGAAGGACCCGCAGGGACAAAACTGAATTTTGCGTCACTACATGCTTTTTTAGTTGATTAGAGACAAGACATCAGAACAACTTGCAAAAAGTTTATTTTGTAATTTTTAAAACAATAAATTAATAGAAATTATAATTAATCATTATTTTCACTTTAGTTTATAATGAAGATTGATACTGATTTAAAATTATGAATTATCAACTGATTAAAATCATAATAAAAAGGATTTGTGATTATTGTAAAAAAATAATATTCACTTTAAAAAGATAATATAATTAAATTATGATTTATTTCAATCATTCAATTATTTCTTCAAATAAATTTAATAGTAAAAAAAATTAAACCAATTATATGGCAAACAAAATATTATATATGCTTTAATAATTATATTCATTTTCTTTTATAATGTTAAAAAAAAAACCATTCGTTGTACAAAAAGAATTCTTCATATGTTTTCTCAGTAAAAAATAAATCTTTGATTAATTAGTTTTATAGAAAAAAATCATATAATCTAATTCATAATTTTAATTGTTATAGATTATTAAAAAAGTTGACTAAAAATCATATAATCTAATTCTAATTAATTCTAAAAATCATGACATCAGTGTTATGACCTCATTCTCGTGTTGCATGCGTCGTGGAATTCTTGTGATAATGGAAAGAGCGACAGTCATTTGTTTTGAATGATAATTTTTTTTATTTAAAAATATATTAAAATATTATTTTTTAATTTTTTGGTTATTAAAATAATAAAATAAATACTAGGAAGGTGTATTTTTTTTTAATAAAATGTGCTTTTAAAACACACTAAAAAAATAAAAGCTATTGTACTTCTTAACATTAATAAACTTTGATAGTCTTTTAATTTGATTAACATAAAAGTTTTCTTATTTGTTAAGTAATTAACTTTTTAATTTGATTGGAATTAAATTTGGAGAGAAACAAAAAACCATCCTTCTGTTGTTTAGTTTTCTAACTTAAAAGTGTGTTTTTGTTATAGGAAACACTTTTTCATTTTCATTTTCTGTTTTTCTTTCCTTTTTCTTTTTTAGTAAAAAATTAAAAAATATGTTCAAATATTGAAAACAAAGATAAGTTCTTCCACACACAAAAACAAAAAAACAGAGAAAAGAATTACATCAAAATCACAACTATTTTTCATAAAAAAAATCATAATTTATAATAGTTATATTAATATTTTATATATACGATAATCTAACTGTATAATATTAATTTTATATCATTCAAATTAAAAACTATATGAAAAAAATTATATTGTTAACAAAAAAAATATTTATATTATAATTATAATAAAAATTAACTTTATGACAATGATTAAATAGGTAAATATAAAATAAATTAATAAATATTTTATATCATTAAAAAGTACTTGTAAATAAAAGGAAAAAAAGAAGAAGCATTGTTCACTTTTTTTTTCATTTGAAAAACAGTGTTTTAAACTATGGAGAACCTTTAAAATGTGTTTTTCAAAATCACTATAAATTTGAAAGCTAAAAAACTAATTTTCTAGTTTTTTGAATGAAAAAAATATTGTGTTTTTAAGAGGATTTCAGGTTTTTTTATTATAACTTCTATTTTCTAGAAAACTTGATTCTTACTATTTTTTAAGTAGTTAATAAGTGCATGTTTGTTTGATATGGCGCTTTCAAATATATTAGAATTATATTAGAATATTTTTAAAAAATATATTTACATTGAAAGAGTATTAAATTAATACCTTTTAATGATTTTTGATGATTTTAATATGTTAATATCAAAAAATAAAATTTAAAAATTTATTTTAATATATTTTTAAATAAAAGATATTTTAAAAAAACATATTATACTACAATGTTAGCCACCCACTAAACCATCTATAATGATAATGTTTTTTAGATGATTAGACAATTTCGAAGATCATCTTTGCTTAAGAGCATCTAAAAAAGGAGAAGCTATTTAGAAAAACCAAATTGCTATTATCGTTTTTTAAATCAGGCATTCTCTGAGCAAATGAACCGCAAATCATTTCTATATCTCTACCCCTGACCTTGCAATAACTAAAGACGTGACCTCAGGCATTTTTTTCCTGGGAATAGAGCCACCCACCATTCATCAACGCACGTCGAAATTGACAATAAAACCATTCAATTCCAAGTTCGATAGGTTCAAATCAAACAAACGCATGCCAAAATGTCAACATCAATCAATTTCACAAGCTAACGATGCAGATGCAAAGTAAAACATTGTTTGTTACAAGAAAAATAAATTTTTAAAATTTATTTTCTTTATTTTTAACAATATAAAAATAATAATTAATAAAAATTTAATTTTAGTCAACATAGAAATATACTTTGTAAAAGAAAAGTATTTTTCTCCTGATAAAAAAAGAAAAACACTTTTTTTTTGTCTAACTTTACAAATCACGATCTATCTCTTTTTTTCTTAAAACATTTCAAAATTATTTCTTCTATGGACAATTGAAGCATTTTAATTTCAGGTATATTTTTTTATTTTCTTTATGTTTTTATCTTCTTCATATATCTGTAAAAATTATTATATAATATTTTCATAACACCATAATTTTTCCATGATAATTTTCTCCTTCATCACTCCATTCAGTAGTTTATTATACCCAAACAAACACTATCAAATGCAGAGAGAGAGGCACTTGAAAATCCCCAAACTATGTTAATCAATCTTCCCTGGTAAAAAAAAATCCCCTACCTGTTACCCCATCCCTGGAAGCATTGAGAATCAACCTTTGCTCTTTCATTTTTTTAACAATAGATGGGGGAGAATTGGGAAGGAGAAGCTATGTTGCCCCTTGAATGTTTGATATTTGTCTTGCTTGTTTGTCTTAAATATTTGTTTCTTAGTGCATAAATGGCGAGAGAAATAGAAAAGGAACACGGGGAAACCGACAGGGATAAAGGCATGAGAGATACAGAAAGGGAGAGTGAATAGGGGAAGGGGAATTAGAGAAATCGAGAGGGAACAGGGGAATGGAGGAATGAGAGAAACTGAGAGGGGAATCGACCGAGAGGGAGAGTGAACAGTGGGAATCTACCGAGAAGAAGAGGGGAATCGATCGAGAGAGAGAGGGAACAAGGGGAATTGACCGAAAGGAGAGTGAATAGTGGGAATCGATTGAGAAGGAGAACGGAATCTGTTGGGTATACGACCAAAGTCCCACATTGGTTAGAAATGGGGAGGATCAAGGGTATATAAGGATGGACAAATATCTCTATTGGAATGAGGCCTTTTGGGTATAGCCCAATAGCAAATCCATGAGGGCTTAGGCCCAAAGTGGACAATATCATACCAATGTGGAGATATGTGGTGTCTGTAATCCTTACAAGTGGTATCAGAGCCATACCCCGGAGTTAGCCATGATGGATGAATTCTCGGAATGCCGAACAAAAGGTGGTGGGCCCTAATTAAATCACGATGTAATCCATGGATCAGCTCTATTGGATAGGCGATGTGCTCCGGATGCTTCATGGACGTGTCCTGATCTCAACACGGTGAAGAGGAGTTGACCTACAAAGAGCAAAAAAAAAAAAACTCTCAAAGTCAAGGTAGTACTCTCCGGTACTTCATGGACGTGTCCTAACCCCAACACGATGAAGTAGAGAGAAGTAGAGAATGAAAAATTCTGGTTGGCAGAGAGTGGATGGATAAATGATCGTTTGAGGAGAGGCTCGGTGGTCCTTTGTTCGAGGGAAGGATTGTTGGGTATACGACCAAAGTCCCACATTGGTTAGAAATGGGGAGGATCAAGGGTATATAAGGATGGACAAATATCTCCATTGGTATGAGGCCTTTTGGGTATAGCCCAAGAGCAAATCCATGAGGGCTTAGGCCCAAAGTGGACAATATCATACCAATGTGGAGATATGTGGTGTCTGTAATCCTTACAGAATCAACCGAGAGGGAGAGTGAACAGTGGGAATCGACTGAGAAGGAGAAAGGAATCAACCGAGAGGGAGAGGGAACAGGGGGAATCGACTGAGAGGGAGAGGGAACTGGGAGCAAGGAACATGGAAGAGGGAACAGGGGGAATCAATTGAGAGGGAACAGGGAACAAGGGGAATCAATTGAGAGGGAATAGGGAATAGGGAACAAGGCAATGGGAGAGGGAGCGAGGGGAATCAATTGAAAGGGAATAGGGAACAGGGGAATGGGAGAGGGGGGGAATGAAATTATAAGCCATTGAATTTAGGCAATGAATTTAGTCTCACGAGCATATACAAAACATGGGTTATGCTGCATGTTTATTAGAGAAATGCAAGAGATGATTAGAGTTTTAACCAGAGAATATGAGCTCCTATTTTTTTCTGTGTTTGAGCGAGAGTTAACGAATTTAGAAGGTTTTTTTTTCACATGTAAAACTCGTTAACAAGCTTATTGTTTATTTTTTTTTATTACTTGGTGATTTATACATTTGTTTATTGTTATGTAATGATGTGAAATGAGTACCTTAATTACATATGGTTATATTATTATTGTGAATAATTACACCATTACCATGTGAAATAAGATGTTTAAATACATTCTAGGGTTTGGCCTAGTGGTGGAAGGGGCTTGTCTTCTTCTACTGCACCTGGGTTCGAGCCCTGGCGTGCACGTCTGTCACCCCCGCGGTGCCTTACATGCCTACTGGGTTTGCAGGGTATTCAGTGAGCCGTGGGGATTAGTTGTGGTGCGCGTAAGCTGGCCCGGACACCCCACGTAAATCAAAAAAAAAAAAGATGTTTAAATACATGTTACATTAATAAGGGGAATTATAAAAAAACAATAAACATAAATTTGTGTTTGAGTTTGCTTTGATTAATATATGATTAGTGTTTGATTAATATATGATGTTTATTGTATTGAGTGTAGAAGTATTTTATATACTTTTTTTAATATTTATTTTCCTAAATTTATAGGTTTTGTTATTAAAAAACTTCACTTTCATGTTATGAATAGTAAGATAATTCATGCAGAATGTATGAGAGCAGCTGTTACTGTGATAGCTACAAGGGTAGCTATTATTGAACAAGAAAGAAATAGAATTTATATACCAAGAGAACCATGTATCAATGCAATTGCTCAACGAGAATTCTATATTGACAGCATTTTGAATAGAGGTGATAGACATTGTGTTGAACAAATTCATATGAAACCCGTTGTCTTTTCTAGATTGTGTGATGTTCTCACAAGTTGTGACCTATTACGATCAATTCAAAATGTATCTATTAGGGAGCAAGTAATTGTATTCTTACAAATTGTAGGCCAAAACCAAAGATTTCGTGTTATTAGTGATATATACTATAGGTCTATTGAAACTATCCATCGTTACTTTAGAATTGTTTTAAAAGCAGTTCTTAAGTTTTATAAATATCTTATTAAAGATCTAGAGGATACAGTTCCAGCAGAGATAATGAATAATCGAAGATTCTATCCTTATTTTAAGGTATAAAAAAAATATCAATATTTTTATATGTTAATTAATTACATCTAGAAAAAAAATTATTTTTTCATGTTTATATAGGATTGTGTGGGAGCAATTGATGGTACTCATGTTCCTGCAATGTTCCTGTTGAGATTTAAGGAAAGTTTCGAGGTCAAAAAGAAGGAACAACACCAAATATTTTAGCAGCTATAACTTTTGATTTGAAATTTATATATATTTTAGCTGGTTGGGAAGGAAGTGCCCATGATTCACGGGTTTTAGATGATGCATTATCAAGATCTAATGGTCTAAAAATTCCAGAAGGTATATAATAAAGTATATATTATATGCAATAAACATATAAAATGTTTTATTACATAAAGATAGTAATAGGTTTGTTTTTTAATTTATAGGGAAATATTATCTTGGTGATGCGGATTATGATATTCGAAAAAGAATCATTTCTCCTTTTCGTGGAGTTTGATATCACTTGAATGAGTTTACATAATGTTCACCAAAAAATAAAAAGGAGTTATTTAATCTTCGACACTCGTCATTGAGAACCGTTGTTGAGCAAGGGTTTGGTATTTTGAAGAGTCATTTTAGATCAATTTATGAACAATCTTTTTGGTCTTATGAAACACAAGTAGATGTTATGCTTGCATGTTGTGTTATTCATAACCACATAATGGAAGTTGATCATTATGACTTTCTTATGGAAGAAATATGTTCGGAAAGTGAACCAATTAGACGAACAATCAATTTAAGTCAACGGGAGGAAAGGGAATAGAATAGGAAGTGGATAACAAAAAGAGAAATGATTGTATCAACCATGTGGAATGATTATAACACTCAAAGAAACTAGTAATTGAGTGTTAATTATATATGTTTGTTTTTATTTTGTCTTAGCTTGAATTTGTATTATCCTTGTTATGTATTTAAAGTAGATGTTGAATTTATTGTAAGTTCTTATGTATTTTATATATTCTCTTTTAAATATTAATTGTAGATTTTATATGAAATTTATTAAATCTATATATTACATGATTTTATTTTGTTTAAATTTGTAAAAAAAAATTTTATAGAATGAGTTCCAAACAGAATGAAAAATGCAAGGGCAAACACTTCACATGGTTAAGCCTATGTCACACATGTTACGTGAGATATTAGTCGAGGAGGCACTTAAAGGAAGTAAACCTTCTTCCACCTTTAAAGCAGAATCTTTTGTTAAGGTAGCTACAGAAATTAGTCAAAAGTTCAACGTGCAATGCGAGCCTAAGCATGTGGACAATCATCTTAAAACTGTGAAAAAAGAATAGGAAATAATAACCAAACTTAAAAATAAAAGTGGCTTTGGCTGGGATGATTATTTGAAGATGATTACAGTGTCGAAAGATGTATATGATGAAGAAGTAAAGGTATAATAAATATTATACTCTTTGTAATTTTTATATTTACTTTTGTTTCTAAAATGTTATACAATGAACTAAAAAATACATATTCTAAATTTTATGAACAGGCACATCCCAATCATGACAAGTATTTCAACAAAAAAACTTGATATGTATAAGGTAATGACAATTGTTGTTGAAAAAGATATGGCAACTGGAAATTATACCAAATTATATGTTGATATCAACTTGGAAGAGAACACTAAAAACCAATCAACTTCGATTGAAAATGAAGGTGAATATGAAGAAACTTTTAAGGGAAAAGAAACATCTTCCTCTAGTACACAAAAGAGGCAACATAAAAAGACAAATCACATATATGAAGATGATGATATTGAAAAGTTGTCTAAACAAATTGGAAATGTAGCCTTTTCAATTCAAAGCCTCAGCAAAAATCAACTTGATGTTAACACGCCGTATACGGAAGTGATGAAAATTGAGGGTTTTGATGAGATCACTCTTAGGGATGCATTTGATTATCTGGTTTAAAATGAAATGTTGGCAAAAGCATTTATGGCAAAAAATGCTAATTTGAGGAAAATTTGGGTTCAAAATTTTGTGAACCAACACTACTATATGTCTACTAGCTAAGATGGTTTGACTATGTTTTTAATTTGGGTTCAAACTATATTTGATATTTGACAAGTAAGTTTACTTGTTTAATTTGATCTAATATGTTTATGTTTGTACTTTGAACTAATATGTATATATATGACATCTTTTAAAAAATTCTTCATACAAAAAAAAAATTCTCAAATATATAACTCTTACCATAAACTAATTTGACTTTCTTCACATGAAAAAATAAAAACATATTATAAGCTTTTAAAATTAAAAATATATATATATTAATAGGTTTTACTTAAAAAAATATTTCTCAAGCTTATTTCTTTATAATATAATATGAAATATATAGTTATATTTTATAAAATAAGCTATGTATGAATATAAGATATAATAAAAAAATTATTCGTTATACTTTTTAAATTTCATTCTTTTAATGTAAGTGATTAAATATTTATATTAAATATTATATATATATATATTAGATAAACTTTTTTAAAAATTAATTCATTAATAAATTATTTTCCAGTTCATTTTCCATGACATAAACAAATACTGGAAAGTGTTTTCCAGTTAATTTTTGATAACACTACTAAATATCAGAAAATATTTTTTTGGAATTCACTTTTCAGGAATTTCTTTTTTCTAGAATTCACTTTAAAAAAAAAACAACTTTCCTGCAAACAAATAAAGCCTCACATTCATAACAAAATCATACAGAGATCAGCAATGATGTCTCGTAAAACACAAAAGAGACCTCGTCCATCTCATCTTCTTACCTTACCTTCACCACCACAAGGCATTGATCACCCTCTCCTTTCTCTTAAGAAAATCTTAGAGTCCAGGGAGTGAACTGTAAGCTTCACATAATGAATCAATTTTTACACAATTTAAATATATTTTCCGTTAAAAAGATATTAATGACATTTAAATATATTTTACATTAAAGAAAAATTTAATCTAATCCGTCAATTATCTAGTCTATTCCAATAATAAATTATGCTTGGACATTTATTTAGCTCAGCTTCACGTCACACCAACTTGAATGGTTTTCTTTTTCATCTGTTCCATTCTTTTCCGAACTACGTTAAGTTTTCTTTCCTTTTCCTCTCCTCTCGTACACCAGCATGTTTACAGCACAGCAAGCAAAACACGTAATGGCCTACGACTATTGGTAATGAAGGCAACTGTTGTTATGCTCTTTTTATTTTGTGGTGCTGCCCAAAAATCAAATATAATCTTAAATTCTTCCAGAAAAAAGAAAAAAAAATCTTCTCGTGTAACACATTCCTAAGGGTGACCCGCTCTTCTTGTCACATGGTCCGGTGTGTTTACTTGCTTAGACATTTAAGAAGGCAAGCCTCAGTTACGTACAGGAGATCTTTTTCATCTAAAGAGCTTACAACTGCATGCATCTTCTTAGTTCTTAACCTAAATCTATGCATTCAAATATAAATCCAATTTCTTTTATCTTCAATAAATATATAGGTAGTATTTAATTATTATCCCTTAATAGAAGAAACAAAAACACTAGTAACAAGATAAAAAAGTAGAAAGAGATATAAATTGTATTTGGTAGTGATGTATTAAAAAAATTATTATTTTTATATCATGATTGGTTATGATGCACAAGAAAAAATAGAAAATATAAAAATATATATTTTACTTTCAATATATATTATTGTCAAACTTATATATTTTAAAAAATAATTAGGTAATTCTTTTTATTTATTTTAATTTATGTTAAGTGTTGGAATTAATAATATCATAATTATTTTATTTATAAAACTAGGATTGACTTGGCTGGTTAATTTGGAGCTTGAACTAGTTCAAGTTTTTTAAAAAATAAAAAAATGATTGACTTGACCTAACTTGGTCAAAAACCCAAGCCAATTTAAGATAAAAATATGGATCAAGAACCTATTAACTTTTTTTTTGTTAAAACAAGGTTGCTTTGATTAACTTTTTTAAAAAATAGATTAGCTATGTTGACCCTCCCAACCAATAACTTGAACATTGCATCGGGTTGACTACTAATTTAGATTTTAAAACAATGATAATAATTATTTTTATTTATATGTTGACTCAAATTGATTCATGTTGACCGTCTTAACCCGTGACTAGATGTTACCCTAGTTAATCCTTAAATTAAATTTTAAAAATATAATAATAACACCTTGTATCCTTATATTAACCTGGGTCAACCCGGGTTGACCTTCTTGATCAATTACATGGGCCTTGTCTTGTATTAACTTTCAAATCATGTTTTTAAACTATGATAGTAACTATTTTTATTTTATATTGAACCGGGTCAACCTGATTTGAACCTCTTGACACGTAACTCAAGTTTTATCCTAAATTGATTCTCGAGTCAGGTTTTAAAACTATAATAATAACTTTTTTTCTCCTTACAATAACCCAGGTCGATGGTAAACCCTACTTTTGACTCAAACCTTGTCTCGGGTCGATCTTTAAATTAAGTTTTGAAATTATAATAATTATTATTTTTATTCTTAAGTGAACTTGAGTCAACTGGACTCATGACTTTTATTTGATTTAATTATAGTCATAATCTTTAATCATTTAAGACATTAAGCTTAAGAAAATGCAAAGTAATTAAGTATAAATAAAGACAACAAGAATTCTATTTTTTTAAGGTAACGTTTTTCAAATATTTTAAAGAAGAAAAGGGATTAAGATCTCACATCATATTTGCTAGAAAGAGATTGTAGGAATCATGTTTCCAAATATTTGGTTTATATTTGGCAGATCGCCTTTCTTGTCTCATATCAATGTCTTCAGAGTTGTTCTGGCATTGCAAAGAATTTTGCTCAACTTGCACTTGGTGCTTGTATTCCATGATTGCTGGAAAGAGTGCGGGAGGAATCATGTTGGAAAGAGTGTGGGAGGAATCAAAGGATAGGAGAAAAAGTTTATATCAACAATGGCTGAATTTTGATAGTTAATATAAACAATGGCTGAATTAATTAATATGAAATAACTATTTTATCTAAAAATTTTAGTTTTTAGATAAAATTTCAAGATATAATTTATATTATTTTTTAACATATTTTTTCAAGTAAAAGCTTTTTCAACTTAAAACTTATATAGGTTTGCATTACTTTATACTTAATTTTTATCAAATAAATAAAGATGGTAAAATTTAAATTCATAATATTTTGATCATCAAAATTCTAACTATTTTAACCTAATAATTTAAACTATTATATAAGATTTTAATATAATTTATATTATTTTTTAATAATTAACTAGTAGGATTGGTTCGAGATAATTCAATCTTCAGACTAGTGTGTGTAGGCAGAAACGGACCCGCAATGAAGAAAGTTGGATTTGATCAAGGAAAAATAGAAGATGTGTCACTCCATCTATGTTCACGTAATTTAATTGAATCCTCGTTTAATTTCTGCAAATGCATTGAGAAGAAGTGTAATTGATGATCACTTGTGGCTGTTAATATTGTTGACTAAAATAAATTCAATCCTTACATTTTCAACTCACCCGTGACAATCATCAAGTTGGATTTAAAAACTATGGTTATAAGGTGCGACTTTGCATATTGTTTAACTTTCCAAACCTCCGCCATTCGGGCCATGAAAACCTTCAGAAAAACGTGAAATGAATGCATGCACAGCGTCAAATGAATGCAAAGCAGCCTGTAGGGTTTACAGCCCTTGATTACACGCACCGGGTCAGTTCTGGTGATGGGAAGGCGACATTGATGAAGATTTCTAAATTTATTAATTGTTTTTTAAAATATATTCAAACTATCTAAAAATATTTAAAAAATTAATTTTTTTTTAAATACAAAAATAAAAAGGTATGAATTTGATATAGTGTTGCAGCCATATCATGGAAATGGAAACGAATGTTGATTCGTCAAGCTTATTATTAATCATGCTAGGGCAACATGAGCCAAGGTCCCAAATTTTGTTTGTCATAGGCCAAGATCTAGATGGAGCTTTCTGCATAGGCTCGCAAGCATAGATTTAATAATGATAAAAATTAAGCACCCACTAACTATTTAAAAAATAATGGATTCCATTCCTAAGAAACTTGCTTGCATAAAAGAGGTAATCAAATCAACACTTCATCACGGTGAGTATAACATTAGTAATTACAAAGTAGAGTTGTAGTTCATTATCCTTTGATCACATCATACTGATTGGAACTTCATCGTGCGGGCCGTGAGCAGCCTGTAAGCTTACAAGAGTTGTATTCGAGATGAACTATTTGATTCTACTAGTGTTGTACTCATTTTTATAAATATAGTTCCAAAAATAAAATAAGTTTAATAAAAAGTTATGAATTTATGTTTTCCTCAGTCCTAAGTTTTTACCTTAGTTTGAGATAGAATCAACAAATGTCTTCCATAACTAAACAACTAGTTACTATCTCTGACCACAACCAAATAGAGCCTAAGTCATCCCAAAGTAAAAGCAGTGGGCATAAAAGTTCATCTCGGCACCTTACCCTTTGTTATATAATATTTATTAATATTAAAATTAAAAATATTTAAAATTAAATATTTATTAATATCATAGTCAGAAATATTAGAAATAAACTATAAAAAACATAATACAACAAGCTTTTAATAATTTAAAATAAAACTAGCAATACAATCTATCTCAAATAAAATATTTAAAGTTTATGATTTTTTTTTCATATAACCAATCTCATATAATAAAATTTCTATTAATTATTTAAAATTTTTAATAACCATGATATTAAATAACAACTTCTTAAAATTAATATTTCTTTATCTAACAATAAGATATCATGTATCTCTTCTTTATCCGTAAACCTTTAAGGGTCACCTAGGCTTTCAATTTTTTTCCGTAAATCTAGAGTTTTCTTTTTCTAAGCTAGGCACGCTAGCTCACCTAGGCATAGGTGTCTTGTCTTGGGATAATTTTTATAAATACGGTTTGAAAAAAAAAACTAAGTTTAAAAAAAGTTATGAATTTATGTTTTTCTTAAGCATAAGTGTTTACTTTAATTCAAGATAGAATCAACAAATGATTTTAATGACTAAACAACTAATGATTGTTTCCAATCACAACCAAGCAGAGCCTATATGCCTGTTTGAAAACGGGCAAGTTATACTAATGATTGTTTCCAATCACAACCAAGCAGAGCCTATGTGCCTGTTTGAAAACGGGCAAGTTGTATTTTTAAAAATTTTGATTTTTTTATTAAAAATAATTTTTTTATGTTACGTTGATACTGGTATTAAAAATAATTTAAAAAATAAAAAAATTATTTTAATATATTTTTAAATAAAAAATACTTTATTATCACAGTCTCAAGAGCAGTGGGCTTAAAAGTTCACACGGTGCACCATTTAACGTGCATGTATTTGCTTTGACTCACTGCCATGTTCTATTCCAACCCAAGTATCTTCACCGGCCATCTACTGGTAAATAATGTCCATACCCTTCCGCGACCAAGTCTTCTTTATCTGTTGCAATATTTGCCGTAACCTGATTTTTTATGCCTGTTTATATTTTGAAAAAAAATGCCTTTTCAATAATCTTAGCTATTTTAAACATTTTGTTTTTTTTCTATGTATTTTAATCTTTTATGTGTCAAAGCATCTTGAAAATCATAAAAAATACAAAATAAAAAAAATAGTTGGGGTTTAAATTTGGATGGATAATCGAGCATCAGAGGTAAAAACAAGATTTGGGGATTTATGGGCTATAATTAAAGATGAGATTTAGAAAGGAGTTTAATTTGAGTATAAGTGAAAGAAATTTAAAGTTCAAAGATGATTTTGAAATAAATAATCAAATTAAAAATTAATAAACTACATAATTGAAAAGATAATTTGAAATTGAAAGTCAGTTTAGTTTAAAAACAAATTATTCTGATTTAGTTCAATTGAATTAATTTGATGCAATTCGGTCCCAAGTTTATTCAATTTAGTCCAGTTATTTCTAATTAATTCATTTTAGCCCACAATCCATTTAAATCAAGCAATATCTGGCAATTAATTCCAGATTTCAAATCTCACAATTGAAGATTTCAATCTCATATTTTGAGCTCCCATGATCCAACAATTCTAGCTCTCAAATCCCAAAGTACCTGCCCAAATCTTCAATCCCTTGGATTAAGTCCCGGAATTATTCTCACCAACCGGGTATTCTCTTTTTAGCATTTCATGAAACAATTCAATCCATCATTCTCACAGCAGTAGACCAGCTCTGATTCAAAAAAGAAAAAAACACCAAGAACAGAACCGAAAAAGATTCAACCTTCCTTCATGGCAGTCCTGCTCTCCATTCACCAATAACCCGAGACAACCACCCGCACCAACAAGGCCGAAACCAACACCTCCACCTTGAACCACACCAAACCTTTTACCCAAGACCACACGGAAGCATAACCATTGACTTCATCTACCATCAGAGGCGAGATTTTCCCTTCATTGATTCTAACATCTGTTTTCAACCATTTTTATGATTAATCCCAGTATCTTATAAAAAAATAACCTATGATCATAACTTTTATAAATTACATATTAACACATGAAATAAAAACAAATTCAATAACTAATCTAAACATTAAAACAGACTTGATTGTCATTTAAACAAGTTATTATTACTATGACGTGTCTAATCTCTTGCAAAACTTTATAATTAGCCAGTTTGACGGGTTTTTTTATTAATTTTTTTTAATGATTTTAATATGCAGGTGTTAAAAAAAACTGTAAAAAAATTGCTTTAATATACTTTTAAATAAAAGTATTTAAAAAAAAAAACACCATGTATCAATGCACTGTTTAACGCCACCCGAACACACGCCACCATGTATCAATACCATACACACGTCACCCAAGCGCAAGCGCGGCGTGCATGAAAGTTCACTCAATGCACTGTTTAACGCGTCCTTGCTTTTGATTCATCTGATCATTAAAATGAATGGATTATAATATTAATGCAACACACGACCATGATTAATTATTCAAAGCAATTTTTCTTCTCCAGCCATCTTAAGTTCAATAATGGTCATACCTTTACTCGAGGGAATCTTCTCTATCTGTTGCCATGGTCAACAAGTTCACATCATCTGAGCTGTGGTCATGGGGTCGGCGGTGGTGGCTTTTACTACTGCAAGTTTCTTATGGCTATAAGAACTTCCGTGGTCCTTAAAGACTCAATTTCTGGTGTCTTTCGTAAATGTTGTTTTCTCGATTAATGTATACTGACTTCGACTGCTCCAACGTGTTGCCCCCTGTAGGCACTTTTAGGATTCAATTCAGGTCTCTTTCAGCAATGTTGGTTTCTCAATTCATTTGTCTACGAACTAATTTGGCTTGAAAAAAGTTTATAACCTCATAAATGAATTCTTGAACCCAAGAAGTATGGATAACAAGTTTTTCATTAACTAAAAAAATAACCAACGAAACAAATTATATTTATCAAGAACAACAAAATCGTATGGATACAATTCCAGTTGAGCATCTTGGCGAATTACATCAGGTTTTTTATGGATTCTGATATGAAACTCTTGTAGATGTGTTTGAAAGTATGTTATTATTATTTCGTCCGATAAGAAAGCTCCTTCAAATCTATTAGTTTTTCTAGAATATTCTTATTTTGAATATCATTTTAAAAAATTTTGAATTTACTAATATTCCACCAATTAATAATCCAATATCCCAGAGCTTTATTAAAGGAGATCCTCAATAGCAAAAACATTATAGATGGAAGATATAAGATATAAAAGGGGAAGTTAATGAATGCTTGTTTCCATTTTTTGTTTCTGAATTTTTAATGAATTTGCTTGATTTATCAATTCCATATGATCTAATATTTCTATCAAGCATATGCTATATTCTAATAGAAATTTTTTAACCTATGAATCCATGTACCCTTTTTTATTTATGAGTAAGTGATTAGTCCTTAAATTTTATGAATGTACACATGTCAAACAAAAATAATATAAGCGATACGATCAGCAATAATGATCTCCCTCAACATATCAAGACTAATTGTAAGCCCACCAATTCCAATTATAGGAGCTGTGTTAGGATGGATAGATGAATGAACTTTTTATTTTAATTGACAATTATATAAAGTGGAAGAGATTTTAGCTATTTGCATCAAACTCAAACTTCCTTCTTACATGTGTGCTCCTCCTACTCAAATGGCAACACACTTGTTTAAACGAGTAATTTTCTTGTTTATCATTGATCCTATAATCTATAGACTGAAAATCATAACTCCAATTGCCACGGGAATGTTATTGTTCAGTTGATCTATACGGTTTGAGTGGTCTTAGTTAAGATCTTTATAAGGTTCCTCCTTTAAATGAATGTCAATGGGATCTGCAGAGAACATGTTCTCATCGATTGGATCCCAAGTGCCTAGATGAATCGGAAATCCAATTCTATCTAAACTATTCATTTTTAAATGGTATTTACACTATTCATAAATATTTAATTTTTTTATAATTTAACTCATAATACATTTCACATTAAACCCATAAATACTTGTATTCTTTTTAGTTATGTCAAGATGATTATAATTTTTTTTAAAGTAAAATTGTTGCGGTTCATGCTAATTCTTAGACTAAAATTCTTGTTTTCACTAATATTTTTATTTTCAACCAAGTAAAGATGTAATTTTTGTTGTAATTTTCACTACCACTTAAAAATAAAACTATAAATCCCAATTTGAGAACAAAGATAATTATTAATGTAATTATTGATATAATTATTCTAACTGTATTTAGTATTAGACAAAAATAATCATAAGAAGAATCATCACTTCTAAACTTTTTATTTAAATAATTAGAATTTTAATTACTAGAAAATCTTTTTTTTAATTCTCTAAGAATATGATTATTTTTTAATCCAAAAAACTAGATATTCAATAACAAATATATGGAATAACCATCTTTTTTATAATCTCCATCCAAAACTAGAAAAGTGTCATCCATGTTTACATTATTAATGTCCCTAACACCAACTAAATGATCAGGACTCTAATTATAGGTATTTTTTATCATTTAGAATTGAGCATTGTTGGGAAAACTAAGTAACAACTAGATATTAATTTATCCGGATCAATTCAACAAAATATAATTCACAATTCATTAGTCTCAATCCTTTTCCATCTTTGTGCAGTGAAAAAAAAACAATGATCAAATATAATACAAATAATCACACAAATCAACACCAAAATTTTAATGTGAAAAACTCGATATGGGAAAAATTACAGGGTCGTAGTCCATATAAAAACTTCCACTATCAATAAATAATGGGTTCACAATTGTTCTTTCTCATATTCAACTAAGATATATATATATATATATATATATATATAACATCCAAGAAGATTATAGAAGAATTATTTGAGAAAAACTCACAATATTGATAGTCATGTTTTCTATCAAAACGGTCAGCTTCCACACAATTAATTTTTTATCCAACTGTTCATAATAAAGAGTAACATATCTAAAAATTGCTATCAAAATCTCAGCCTGAAAATATCCTGTTCATATATAAGAAATTGTTTATATATATATATATATATATGAGCTGGAAATCAAAGAAAGAACACAAACTACTCTGCTACCTCTTCTTCTCTTTTCTCATGTTTTTCTCTGCTCTCTTGTTCAAATTTTATTACTACGTCTACAATACCCGAATCATTTAATTTAAAAAGGGTTAGCTGTCTCTCTTTTCAATTAATGTGATTATCCCACCATCACGTGGCATGAGACCACGCACAACAAGTATTCACCAAATATCTTTGGAACTATCCTTACAAATAATGATTTTCATGATTGATCAGACAATTGATTCACAATGGTCGATCTTTTCCTTCAGTCACTTTTTATGCATTCCAATTGCTGGTTTTGCTATCCCATCATAGATAACTTGCCAATACTTCTTAGATACTAAGAAGTTCTCCATTAGCATGCTCTAGTGATAGTAATAATCATCAAAGCGATGAGTGGCTGGTTGCACAAAGTTTTTAGAAGCCATGGATTAATTTATTACAGCAGCAGCAGCAGCAGCTGTTGTTGTTGTCGTGGAAGTTGATGTTGTCGCTGCGATTGGAGGCTGTTATTGTTGCTGTTGTCATATAAAAATTGTTGTTGTTGCTGTTCTGCGTGGAAGAGAGAACCAAGAAGGTAATTAAATTAGAGGCTTATTAAGGTTGCTGTTTCTGCGAATTCTCGAGTGTTGCTTTCGAAAATCAAAGCAGGTATTTTCAATTAGTATGTGAAAGTGCTGCCTGGAAACAAAAACACAAAACTGCTTCAACATGATAGCATTACTACACTTAACATAAGAGATTATTCTCTGATGCCAAATACAGCCAACCTAGAATATCTCCGCAGTCAAATGCCGATCCTTCTAATGGGAAGAGACATTTAACTAGAAATCTAGACCTCTTCAATTCAGCAATCCATTGGCCTTGAAGTATTCCACAGTTTGGTCATAGATCTCTTCGATTCCATACTTGAAACTGAACCCCTCACTACTAAGCTTCTTTGAAGTGATGATCAGCTTGGCCTTGGAAGGGAAATCCCCACAACTGTATTTTTTTTGTTTAACAAAAAAAGTAAGAGATTAAGATGCAGTTCAGTTTTTACAAAATGGAAAATTTAGGGAGTAAAATCCTGAAGCGAGTAGCTTACTCAGTGGGGACTTGATACTGGGGGTATCGTTTGTTCAAGAACTCGGCAAGCTCAACAACACTGGTGTTTACACCACAGCATTTATATCTACCAGAAGTAGATACTTTCTCAGCTAAAAATATATGGGCGCGACAAACATTCACTACGTGTGCAATAGAGATCGAACCTGACAGCATTTGCATACCTTTCAAACCATTTATCAGGAATTTATTCCCTACAATTTGTTGGAACACCATAAAAAAAGCCAGTTATGTTTTAATTTGAACAAAAAGGAAATCACGTACAAAATGCACATACTTGAGGCTCAGGATTTCTGGCTGGTTTAGCACCTGTAATCAATGACATTGCCAGGTTTATGCTGTCGGGAATATGCGGTGTGAAAGAAGGACCAGTCATGAGACTAGTGATGACAGTAATGAGATCGATGTTATTTTCTTCAGCAAATTTCCAGGCTGCCTTCTCAGCTAGTGTCTTGGACGCAGGGTACCCCTGCATATTTCATATAATTCAATTCAGTAATCTTGGCCTACTGTATTCGATAATCAAAGATAATCTTGCTTTGGACTGCCAAGTATATCGTTAACTACCCAAGTGGGGGTTTCTCAGAAGTTAAGAACTCAACATCAGTCCAGTTCTTCTCATCCATGACCAAACCTGTGCCATTAAGCTTATTGATTGATACAGCTGCAGCAGAGGATGTCAAAATGACCCTTTTAACTGTTTCAGCTTTTGCACCGGCTTTCAACACGTTGTGCACTCCTTGAATTGCTGGCTTGATCAAGTCATTCTGTATTCACAGGACAACAAATGGAAGGAATCTCAGTACCAAAAAATGCAACGAGATTATAATTTCAAGTGTCTGGTTACCAACGCAGTTCTAATATTTTTGTACCTCTGGATCCTCAGAAGCAAAATTAACTGGGGTTGCAACATGGAAGACAAAGTCGCAACATGAACATTGAAGCTTTCTTCATTAGTCAAATTTGCTCCAAAAATGTTTAGGTCCCCCAAATTCTGTAGTGCTATTAGATGAGCAATCTTCTTTTGATTGTCTGCATGCAAAAAGGACTGCGTTGTGACTCTGAAACTTGTAGTGTAGCACAAGTTTAGTTAGGGCCCAAATAACCATATCCCTGCTCTGACTTCTTATTTCAGTCTATGGACTCCATTGATTTGCTGGAAAATTTAACAACTCTAATCCAAATAAGAGGTCAGAGTAGAAAGAACAGAAGCCGCTGATGATAAATACTTTGTGCTTTACATCTTTTTTTAGATACAAAGAAGTTCGAAACTAGAGACTTCTTGAGAAGAGTAAAATATTAATACGAGATGAGTTGAATCGTAATATGTAAATACACTAAGTTTAGACTTGCGATACAGGATCTAGTCTGATGACAAGATCAGTCTATTCAGAATCTGGCCTGACTTGTGGTTAAGTTAACTCAATCCACTAGATTAAAATCTAATTTAATTTAAAAAAAAATAAAAATAAAATCAATTCATCTAGATTAATTCATGCAACCTATAACTCAGACTTTTCTACCACAAATTAGATTTGATAACTAATGCACTACACATAAACAACAAATTAAAGAAATATTAGGACAAAATCTCATATATCTCCAAGGAGTTTGGCAAGAAAAGAGAGAAGATCGAGAAACAAAGGGCAATCAAGAGAAGGGAAATAAGAAGAGAAAACGTAGCATCAACCTGGATCCCTGACTGTTGTGTTAACTGCATAGCCTTTCTCAAGCAACAGCTTGATAAGCAAAGATGCCACAAACCCTGTGCCGCCTATCACACAAGCTGTATTTTTCAAGGTCTGGGATGCCATGCTTGACGAGAAGATATGGATCATATGAGAATTCTTTCTTGTAAAGTTTAAATATGAATTTAATTTGATTTAATTCTTCCACAGAAGGGTGCATTAATTTATATGGACGTTCCATTTCCTAGGCGGAACGTAAGCCCGTTACCTCCACCTACAACCCAAACCAAGAGCTCATCTGTCCACTTGAAAAATAAAATAAACTTGTCGAGGATTTATTTCGAGATTTCAGATTAAAGCTTTGGATTTGGAAAGAATATGGCAAGATCAAGATTTAGGTATGTGAGAGTCCTTATCGCATAACCTAGTCTCCTTTTAACTTCTTACTGTAAGAACACATTCTAATTAAATAAAATAATAAATACTAATATTAGCAAGAGATATATAATAACTTAATGGGAATCTAACATTTTTTTTTTCATGGGTGTTTTCTTTTTCCTATGAAAACATAGTTGTAGGATGATGTTATTAGCAAAGTATCCATAGTTTCCAAGTTATAACTAGATGGTTCTTGAGAAATTATGTTCTTATATCTAATCTAAGATTAAAAGAAGAAGAAGAAGAAGAAGAAGAAGATGCTTTGTCTTTTTGGTAAGAAAGTAGGTTATATCTGTCCAGCTACCACACAAAGCGTGGCATATCCATGAGAGGTTAGGTGCATGATCACAGCACCGATGAATTTGTTGCCCTGCTCTGCATTATTCAAAGAAGCAAAATATTTTGTGTTCAGTGATAATAGGCATAAGGATTATTCCTTTTATCAAACACGTTGTGGTTGAAAAATTGTTAGCAACTTTGATTCTAACTATTCATCCATTTAAATAATCATGAAGTTATTCTTTCCAAGCCCTAAATACATATCTGTAAGGTCTAACTAAATATCAACCCCGGGTTTGGGTTATAAGTTGGGTTGTCATCTAAACTATTATTTAAAAAAAATTATTTTATGATTTTTCTAGAAATAAAGTTGTTTAAGTAAAAATTAAGAAAAAAAAAATCATAACCAAATTTCTTGCACCGTATTCCAAAAAAATTAAAAAGTTTTTTTAAAATAATTTTTTTTATGTTTTTAAATTTAATGTAATAATATTAAAAAATTATAAAATAAATTTTTTTTATTTTAATGTATTTCTAAAAAAAACTTTAAACCATTATTATTATCGTAATATCAAATAAATTCTTAACAATCAACTTAGAACCTATTTAAAAGTATAAGTATTATTTTTTAAAATATTTTTCATACTGAAATATATTAAAATAATATTTTTTATTTTTTAAAATTAGCACATTAAAATTATTTACCATATATAAAATAAACTAATTTTTAATAAAATAAATTTAAATTTTTAAAAAATACAAATACAATTACAATACCAAGCGCCGAACGCCAAACGCTCACTTGACAACTAATCCAGTACAGGTTTTACAGCTATAACCATGCCGAAATAATACTAGAATTCAAACCTAGAACTAAGCCCACTTATCAACCCAAGAGAACATAACAGGATTCATGTTGGGGTGGTGGGCTGTTGGCCTTATATGTCAATGCTAAAGGTATATTTATTCATCAAATCAAATATTCAATCAAATTCATGTTATCATATACATCTATCCAGTCTCAAATAGTTGTACCCTATCATTACGCATTGTGAATGGCCAGGCCAAGAGAGAGAAAAAACGATGAAGGACCAGATTCTGACACGTGGGAAATCACCAGAAGAGGAATATGATATCATGATGAGCTCAAAATCAGCAGACATCTTACATTAGAACATGCACGATTGAGACATGCATGCAACATATGATCAGTCTCACACATTTAGCATTACTGACAGATATCACAAAGTTGGTAGACTTAACATATCAAGTTCCAGCTCACAACAGGGATAAAGCTGTCCGTTCGCATAACAACAGTTCAGAACATAAAGTACGAGGAGCCAAGGGCAGAAGCATGTCTTCTACCCATGTTGTGGCCGCCTCGGAGGCATTCTAGACCAATTACTTGAGAATGATCCACGAAGAGGTTCACCTGAGAAAGAATACATGCTATTAGCAACAGTTATATCAAAGTTTGATGCTTGATTTCACCATATGATTAAGGAGAGACGGAGGAATATTACCTTTGGGCCATAACGTTTGATAAACCAGTCTGCAGTTTTAGTATTTGATGCTTCAAACATGGTCTTCTCAAGACCTAGTCGTCCAATTACTTTTGCAACTATATCTGCTCTCAGAGAATCAACATCCTTGCAGATGTCGTCTGCATCAATCATAATCATGTCTGCCCCAGCCTCTAAGCATCTCTCGGCCATGTTAATCAGGAGATTAACATCTTCAACCAGTTCTGTGAAACAAAGATATAGATCCTTATAAGCTTGGAAATTTACAAAATTTACATTTCTGTTACACGAATATTTCAACTCTAACCCAAGCATCCTTGGAAATACTGCATACTTCTCTGAATTCAGGTGCTTCAATATCTTGTTGTCACTTCAACCACCATTTTACTAGGGCATACACTAGTTTTTTTCTATAATTGTTTGAACAACCGTGTTTTAAAGAGTAGTCATTAACTAATCCATTTTCTCCCAAATTGGGGCAATTTCTTTCCCCCATCTAGATCTCTCTGATGGTAGTTGGATTCCCACAAACAGTGTTCAATACTTCTTTAAATCTGAATGAAGCCAATTTCATAAAGAGAAATTGATAATCAAAGCCCTCAACGGTTTGCAACCATGAAAATCATAAACATGTGTGTGAGCATAGCAGTAACGGATTATTAAATTAAACTTGGAACATTGACTGATTGGGGTATCACATCAACGCCTTCAACAGTTTAACACATGCTATGATACTGAAAACCTTAATTTGACCATTGGCTACAGTAATGACTCAGCAGACAGCAAATGCTTTACACATTCAATCAGCAGTATCCTGCATTACATTTCCAATTAATCAAGTGGAGAGATTCTGAAAAAATACTTTAGGCTTAATTTTTATATCCATGGATCAATTATCCATTTGAGCTAGATGTCTAACTATAGCTCTGCCTGCATATCCTGCAACTGCATGACAATATATGACTTCAGAGTTTTGGATGCACCTTGTTCCCTAATTCATCAGCCATTATGCTAAGCTTATATCCCTCCATTTTCAAGCAATATATTTCCTAAGAAAACAAACAACAAGCTAATTGCTGCTTCCTTACCAGAGCTTCGAGGTGTTGGGGGTACATAAGCCCCAAATGCTCTATGCCCACCAATCGGAATGTCTGAACTGTTAAACTTGACTGCAAATTGAGGCTTGGCTTTCAAACCACCACTCTTAATCAAGCGCACATACCTCAAAAGTGTTTCTTCAGGAACACCAAGAGATCCCACATTCAGCTCAATTGTGTCAAACCCCATACTTTTACATTCCTAAAGAGCATCACAGTAGCAAAACCAAATCACTGTTCAATAAAACATTATAAAACAATTATAAATGTGTGTGCACGCACACTTGTTATAATCAATCTCTCTTCTCTCCCTCACCTCAACATACTCTTTGAAAGCAGTTGGACCTTTATGAAGCAAATGCTCAGCCCAATCACCGGTACTAACATACACATCATGTTTGTGGGCCATGTCAATCACTTCTTTAATAAAAGACTTAGGCATCAAACTATGAGAACCACCAGAGAATTTCAGTCCATCAACAAACTGCCCCATTGTCTCAAAAACATCCTGCCAAGCTCTGTGTGAGTATGCATAAGTAGAAGCAAAGTAGAGACTCAAATTCCATTACTTTACATAGTTAGACTTCTCCAATAAGCATTCTACGAAAAACAAAATGATATATGTTAAACAGTTTCCACAATGTTACCAAATTTATATATTAAAAATATGTCACAGAACGTTCTACGAAGATGGCATTGCAGAAACACCCCTTAAAACAAATCGTAACAAAATGCTCAAAACTAATTTTCAATTCTTAACTTGCAAATCTTTCTCGATATTTCTCACTTTTGAAGTTCCTAGCTAGACTCGGTAATTTTTAAATTATTATTGCTCTAACTCTATTTGGGTCAATCAAGAAACACTTCAAATGATTCTCTATCACCCTAAAATTAACACATCCCCTCGGGGGGAAAAAGGATTCCTAACAAAAAGCCACAGCATATTGTTAAACTACATCAAATACATGGTGATTCCTAGCAAAAATACACGGAGCTAGCATCTCATTTCCTTAAATTCAGTCAATAATAAGTTAGTCCACCAAATGGCAAGATGGACATCCATCAAAACCAAGAAGAGCTAATTGAGACACTGATAAAAGTGTTTTTTAAGAGCTATTTGAAAAAGCATTTGGAACGGTGTTTTTTAACACATTTTTAAAATAACTAGAAAGTATATAAGAAAGATGTGTCAAACCAAAAAAAAATGCAAGTTAAAAGACGAGGAGAAAAGGAGGTAGATTCTTTAAACATACTTGAAGCATGTTCTGGCTTAAAAGAGTATACTGAGGGCCTCTCATCTCTGTAACTCCAAATCTACGAGGCTTCTCTGGTCGATCTTCGTCTTCCTCGAAGCTCTTCCATGGGTAATACACTGAAGATGATGACATCTTCCCTTCTTCTTTCCTTTCCCCTTACTATTGTGAGGCAAAAGAAACTCTGTTTTCTATGATTCTTCCTTGCCGTCTCTGGAGAAGTGTCCGGCTTCTTCTAGAGAGAAAAGGTGGAAACTTGATTTGTGATCAACTCTGTGTGCAAGACTCCCACAGACTGACAAGTGTAAAACTGATGTGATAGCAATCCAACCCATGTCTGGACTTCACTTTTTTGGACAAACCTCAAAAAAGTCCTCAAGCTATAATCTCAATCTTAATTAGATCTCTAACTTATTTGTTGTCTTGATTAGATCCTCATTATGTTAAAAAATTTCAGTGAGATCCTTTTTCAGTTTAAGTTAACATACTTGTTAATTACTTGAAATTTAAATTTAGATTTATATGATTTACATTTTTTACTTTTATTATAAAATCCATCAATTTACTATATTATTATATTGTGCCTATAGGTATGGGATTTTATAATTTTTTATGATACGATATTTACTCAATAAAAGCGGATATTTTAAGAAATTTATATTAAAAATAAAAAATTAAAGGAATTTTATGTGATAATTTAATAGTTTTGTTATTGAATTAAGTAAATAATAGAAATATTTGAATGAGAATTTATTAATATATAAGAGATTTAGACGATAAAAAAATAAATTGAAGCAAAATCTAGATTTCCTTATAAGTTAGGAATTTCAAACTTTTCTATTATTTTTTTTTTTAATTTCCCAATAGTTGAGCGGTTCTTTCCATTTTTAAGGATGACTATGACAATAGCATTCACAATATAAGAAGANTAGGAATTTCAAACTTTTCTATTATTTTTTTTTTAATTTCCCAATAGTTGAGCGGTTCTTTCCATTTTTAAGGATGACTATGACAATAGCATTCACAATATAAGAAGAAAAGACAAATAAACAAAAGTTTTTTTTTAAAAAAAAATAGAGAGATTTGTTGGGAATAGCGGTACCCTTAGTTTTTTTATTTAATTATAGAAATAAAATTATATGGTTAGTTAAATAATTTTCATTTTTTATACTGAGTTTTAGGTATAATTATGTTTTAAATTTTAATTTTGTAAAAGTTATAATACTTGTTTGATTTTCAATTATTTTATATACAAAAAATTGTCTTAAAACTGTTTTAATTAAATATATATTTTTTAAAATGTATTTTTTAAATCTATAATTAAAAATATCTTTCTTAAACTTACTTATATAAAAATGATCGACATATTAATATTGTGTTACGGTGAAGATGAGGACATTGATACCATTATCCTCAATTTTTTTAATTTTATATCAATCTTTTTTTTATGGTAATTCTTTAATTCTTTGTGTTTGTTTTGGTTTTTTTTAAAACAATTATTAATTATAATTTGATTAAATTCATATATTTTAATTTATGAAGAAAAAAGGAAGACAAGTGGTTATTATACTATGTAGTAAAAAATAGTTTTTAAGCGAAGATAAAAATGAAAGTTGTTTAGATTTTTTTATATAAATAATTTTTTATTACATATCCAATCTTATTAATACTAATATTATTTTAACCTTTTAATTTAATTTATATAAAAGTGTAAGGATCTTAAAAGCACAACAACAAATAAAGATAAAACACCTAGCAACAAAGATTGAATGTGTAAAAAAAAAACACCTAGCAACAAAGCTTATATATCAATCCGCTAATGCTAAGGAAGCATTCCAAATACCATGCTTAATGCATCTATTTTACCATATTTTAATAGATAGATGTTTGCAGAGGATGCTCCATAGGAGAATACTTTTTTATGTATTCATGGAGAAGCCAAAACTTTAAATTCTTTTTGTGAAGTAAATTAATCAAATTAGAAATTGTATTGAGTCATGAAGATCTAAAATATCATATTTCTGCTTATAATTTGATTTAACACATGGTTTTGAAGGATTAATGCTAGTTGATCCACGTAACTTTAAATTAATATATTATTTTAAAATTTATTTTAGAAAAATTAAATTAGCATTATTTAAAAAAAATTATCAAATAAAGTTTTGATAAATTTTGAAAATATAGCTTAATGTTAAAAAAATAGAAGTTGTAATACTCCAAAAGATTCACAATCTTTCCACCTCTATCTCTATAATTTAAAATCTCTCAATATTACTTCTATACTTTCATGAAAATTCTAATGCTACCCCTCATCATTTAAATATTTAAATAGCAATGAAAGCTCACACCTTTTTTTAGTCATTTTCTCTTTGTTTTTCCTCACATTTTGTCCTACATTAACTTAAAAAATACTTAAAATACATAAAAAATACTAAAAAAATATTTAAAAGATGGATTCATTTATTAACTTCATTATCTATTTAGTATTTTTTTTTGTATTATGATAGCTTCTGCTTTTAAAATATTTTAAAAAAATATTAAATTAATATTTTTTAATAGTATTAATATGATAACGTTAAAAATATAAAAAAATTGTATATTATTTTGATATATTTTTAATTAAAAAGTACTTTGCACCACTATATTCTAAATAACCAAGATAATTGAGTTCTTTTGGGATTTACATATAAGATATTGTGAAATTTTAAATCATAGGAAAAAGATTGGAACTTTGATGCATGGATCTATATGGACAACGCATAATTTATTCTTGAAATTCACATGAATGAGAGGCTTTTCACCATAACCTCAAGTTCTTTTCCTTTTGAAATAGACCTAGAACATCTCTTTTAGTATTGTATGAGTTACGATTTTGAGGTAGGATCTCTTCATAGTTGTCCTGCGTGCACATCAATGGTAATACCTTGCTGGTGATGCCTCAACTTTCCTTGTCTCCCATGAAAAGAATCGGAATATGGAAAGAAGCAGCAAAAGAAGGAATAAAGAGAAATGTCGAGACAAAGGAAACTTTTTCACTCATAACTCACAGCTAATCCTTCTCATATGTACTGCTAATCTCAACTTTATTCTTATTAT
Source organism: Populus ilicifolia (assembly GCA_015708895.1). Lineage (NCBI taxonomy): Eukaryota > Viridiplantae > Streptophyta > Magnoliopsida > Malpighiales > Salicaceae > Populus > Populus ilicifolia. The sequence continues at coordinate 205,678 of SRLM01014035.1, forward strand.
GCCTTTCATGAAGCTTGCTTGTAAAGAAGGACAAATTACTTATAAAGATTTCCCTGCCTATCTTCTCCTTGTTCACTAGCTTCTTTAAAACTGTCACCTCTTGTCAATCTTGAAAACAAAAATGGCCAAAAACTTTGGTTTTCTGGTTTGTCTCTTAATCATGGCATTGGATGTTGTTGCTGGCATACTTGGGATTGAAGCTGAGATGGCTCAAAACAAGGTAAACCAGTTCGCATTTGAATCGAAACCTTGTATCAAGTTCTCCTTCAGCTTTTGGTTTCTGATCATTTCTTCATTTGGGTGGTCTTGATTCAGGTGAAGCATTTAAAGATGTGGATTTTTGAGTGTAGAGACCCAAGTCTTCAAGCATTCAAGCTAGGCTTGGCTGCGGTGATTCTTCTTGCCCTTGCTCATACCGTTGCTACCTTGCTTGGTGGCTGCACCTGCATGTGCTCCAAGGAAGAATTCAACAAGGCATCTGCTAACAAGCAACTAGCTGTCGCTTCCCTTTTCTTCTCATGGTATGTACTGTCAAAACAACAAAACCTACACACTGCAAACTCAACACTTGATTCTGACATACGCATGCTTCTGTTCTGAGCAAATCAGGATTATACTGGCAATTGGGTTCTCATTGCTGATCATAGGGACGCTGGCGAACTCAAAATCAAGAAAATTATGTGGAATATCACATAATCGTGTCCTGTCAATTGGAGGCATTCTGTGTTTTGTTCATGGACTCTTCACAGTTTCCTATTATGTATCCGCCACTGCTACAGCCAGAGACAATTCTCGGCATCATGACCGTCATGCAACTCAAGCTTAGCCTATTTCCAGTTTCCTTTAATTTGATCAGATCCCTCTTCTAATCCTCCCCGATTGGCTTGCATTCTTCATTCAACTTATAATCATGCAGTCAGATTTCAAGCTTTTTCTTAATGAGTTACCATTGATTAACTTCTTGGACGCTAGAGTGTGTTATATTGCTGTTACTGGTTAGACTCAGAATCAGAAGCGAGTCAGAAGATCAATGCAAATCTCTATTAGCTCATTTTTCAAGTCGTGAGATTCTATCATGTTAATTAAGCCTCATAATTCCCAGCCAATAAAGATTTAACACTCATATTTAGAAATGTTTCATCATTTTTATCCCTTGTTCATCGTTATTAAAGCTAACTCAATTCAGAAAATCAATCCAAGACTTGCTCCAAGCAGGTTTAAAAAAATTCAAGTAAAAACAAGAAATCCAACTAATCAATTCACAACGTAATTAACCAAATCAAACAACATTATTTTATTTTTTTATAAAAAATATAATTTTGATTAACCAAAATTATCTCACCCAAGTTTTAACCTGGATCTAGGCCAAACCAAATCAAGATTCATAACTTCAGATTGTTGTTTCTTCTGATACAAAATGAAGATCCTACTCAAAACCTTTTGAAAAATAAAAATAAATAATATAAATTCAATTACAACACTATTTCAACATGGTCAATCATATAACAACTCCACCAACCAATCACGAAAATACCATATTTCATTTAAGAAATCAACAAACAACTTCTAATTAACATCAAATCAAGCTATTTTCACTAAAAACTAGTACCAATCCAAGAGAAAAACCACAAAAATAACAAATTAAAAACAAGCTAAAACATATAGTATAATTTATGATGTAGCTATACATATATCACTATTCATCATAATAGTATAATTATTATTTTATCTTTCCCAAAAAAAAATAATTCAATCAACTAGCTATAAGAGATAGTACAGTCCTTTTCAAAGTCCATTAGTCATTTTTATAGTAATTGAGGGTAAATCAATTTTTTTTAACTTTTTAAAATATAAAAGAATGATTAAATTATCTTTTAAAACATTATTTATTTAATTGGCATCTAGGGTATTTTTCAATTTTTAGCTTTTTTTACACGGTAAAATTATTATATTACTATTAAAATAAAAAAAATTTAACTAATGTTTAGGGTCTTTTTTGTATTTTCATTGTGATTGTTTTTGCTATAATCAAGTTAACTAATGGTCAATTTAAATTAAATATAAAATATAATTTCAAAACAAAAATTTATTAATGCATGTATTCAACATGTCAGTGCACCCACTGCTCTAAAGTTCTAAAGTGATGCATGCGGCGCATTACAACGACCGAAGATGCCAATAATATAGCTTGCATCGGCTTAATCGCCTATCTATTCAAAGGTGATACATATGACCAACGAAGCTTCAATTTGGTGCAGATAGCTTCTCTCTCTTTCTTTTTTTCTTTTTTTTTTATCTACTTTTTAATTTCCATGTCTTACCTTTTAAATTCTTAAAACAACTATTTAATTTATTTTTTCTTTAATTTTATCTATGTCTAACCTTCAAATTAAAAAAAAAACTAAAAAACGATTAAATCAAGAAAAATTTTTAAAAAATAACCAAAAAAACAGAACCATAAAAAAACTAATAAAACCGATTAAAAATTTAAAAAACCAGCCAGTTTTATTTGGTTTCGGTTTTGTAAGTCTGAAACTGAAAAAATTGAATCGAATCGAACCTAAACCCAAAAAAACTAAGCCAGCCAATTTGAACCGGTTTTTGTCCTACAAAACTGAACTAAACTAAATCAAAACCAATCAGTTTGAACCGGTTTAGTTTGGTTTTATTTTTAAAAAAAAAAACTGATTTGGTTATTTTTTTTAATAAAAACCGAACCGAACAAAAAATGATTACCCCTACTTTAAATTCTCAAAACAACTCTTTAATTTATTTTTCTTTTAAATTTTATCAATATTCATTTGATTACTATTTACTTTATTTAAAATAATTTCTAAAATTAAAAAAAAATCAGTTTCATTTGTTTTCAATTTATTTCATTCATTAAATTTCAAAATAGCCCCTTCAATTTATTTTATATTCAAATTTAGTCCCTATTCTTTTTATTACTATTTGTTTAATTTTGAATAATTTATAGAATTATAAATATTTTTTAATTTCATCCCTCTTTAATTTTTTAACCTTCTAAATTTGGTTCCTATTTTTTTTATTTGTTTTATTTAGGATAATTTTTTTTTAATTTCATTATTCTTTAGTTTGTTTTCCGATCAAATATGATTTTTATTTTTTTTTATCATTGCTATTTTGAAATTTTAATTTTTTATTTCATCATTGAATATTAAATTAGTTAACATTTGAACTTCTTAGTTTATTCTAGGTTTAAGATTTTATGGGCTCAAGTTTTAGAGATTATCCTAGTTTTACGAGGTTTGCTTTCTTTTTAGGATGATTTTTTCTTAGCTTCATTTTTTAGTATTTATTCAATTTGATATTAGACTCTATTATATTTATTTATTTATTTACTTTTAAAGAATTTTACATTAATTTTTAAAATGACCAGAATTATATTGGATCTTTTTATTTATCATTTTTTGTTGATTTTTTTTGTTGCTAATTTCTTCAATGAATATTTTTTTTTGATTCCATCATTATATATTTGGAATAATTTTTTAATAATTTATAAAATTAAAAATATTTTTCAATCTCTTCTCCCTTGAATTTTTTAATCTTTCAAAATTGATCTTATTATTATTATTATTATTTATTTTTTATATATAATTTCATTTTCCTTTGGGTTTTTTTTCCCATCAAATATAATCATCTTTTTTTTAATTACTATTTTATTTACTTTCAATAACATTTAAATTAATATATATTTTATTTTTACTTTTTAATATTAAATTAGTTAGAAATTAAGCTTCTTCATTGAATTTAGATTTAAGATTTCACGAGTTGTAAATTTTGAAGATTAACTAAAATTTAAGAGGTTCACTTAAATTCACTTCTTTTTTGTTTTTTACTTTCTTTGAGTTTGTGTTTTTTCAGTTTTGTCGTTCTACATTTATTCAAATAGAGACTAAGACTCATTATTTTTTTTGTATATTTTTTCTTTGATTTTGAAAATGACCTAAGTCATCTAAGGTTTTTCTATTTGTAGTTCTTTGTTAAATATTCTTTTGCTGATTTTTTAAATTGATTTCATTCCATCCTTCAAATTTAACATGGTTGAAAATTGAGTTTCTTAGTTTAACCTGGGTCTAGGATTTCATTGATTATGAGTTTGAGACATTAGCTCGTGTTTAGAAGGTTTGTTCATATTTGTTTTTTTATTTTTTTTAAAGTTTATATTTTTTTATCAATTTCATCATTTATATTATTAATGATCAAACTTCATTCTTTCTTTATCTACTTTCTATAGGATTTTTTTAATAAAATTTCAAATTGATCTAGAACATCTCGAGTCTTTGTATTTGTTGTTTTTTGTTAGATTTATTTTGATAAATTTTTTAGATTAATATTTTTTTTCAACTTCATCCTTTAACATTATATCTTTTGGGACTTAATTTTCTTTTTTGATTCCATCTTTCAAGGTTGAAGTTTATATATATATATAAACTTAATGTTGCTTTTTCAAATTTAATGTTGCTTGCCTTTTGCTCTTCAACATTAGGTTGTTTTAAAATTGAGTTTTGCAATGTTTTTTAATTTACTTTTTATTAGATTATATCATTTTCATGATCTAGATCGTGGAATTTGGTTTATTGTGTTTTTTTTATATTGATTTTTTAGATAATATTCTTTTATATTAAATTTTTTTAAATTATACTTTAAATTTTTTATTAGTTTATCTTAATGTCATAATTTAATTTATATATTTGGCATCAAATAAGTTTTTTTTATGAAAAAAAAAGAAGAGTTCTGGCTTGCAGCATAGCGGGTAGACAAAACTAGTGAAACCTACGTGTAATTATACATCGTTAGGCGAAAGAACTGGTAGGGAATGGTGAATCCGTGAGAAAGGAGAGTGCATTGATTAAGCCAAATGATTAGAATTCGACTAGCTTTGAAAATATCTTAAAACAGGAGGGTAGCTTGAGGATTATCCTACCCTCTAGACTCTCATTGTCTTACCCGGTTCCTTTTCATGCCGATTTCCTCGGTTCAAATAGTAATTAAATTATTTTAAATTAAATTTATTTTTAAATTTATCAATCAATTTATATCCTCCACAAATTCTTCTGTAGATGCATATTTAAAAATTCATTTTAAATGTTAAATCCAATATGAGTTAAGAGTAAAAATCTAAACAATTTTCTTTAATAAATTGGTTTAATTCTCGATCGTATCTAAAATCTCATTCTTATTTGATCTTCGGCTAATTAATTAAATCATTCCTGCTAATCTTTCTTTCCGACGAGGATAGAATATAACTCATCTACTTAGATAAGGAAATGATATAATGAACTTCCCTAATCTCTCTTAAGCTTCATTTATCTTTAAGTAAAACTGTTTGAGAAACCCTAATATTGTAAACTTATTATCTTCCTTAAAGACGGACATGTCTCTATATTAATCTTCTGTGGAAGGTGCAAGACTGCAAGTAAGTTTCTACAAGAGTTTTTTTTTTCCCCATGTTCTTACGAATACAAATATATTAATTGAAATTATCTGATAGTTAAGAGATTCGGCTTCAAACTGGAGTTGGTGTTCGGAAACAAAACTTAATTTATTCTATACTCAAGTTAATTTGTTCAAAAATATATATATAAAAAAAAATAAAGGAGGTTCAGTGAGAATATTTTGATGAGATAAATTAATTGAGCTTCCATGCAGTCATCGTAAAAAAAATGCTGAAGTAAATAGAAATGATAGAGTGCACGCTACCACAGTCTGAGATGAGCACTTCTGCGCTTCCGCTTCAGGGATGCTCTTATTCTTCGCTGCATGGTCCAGCTAAAGAAAGAAAAAAGAACTCCACTAACAACTGAAAATGTTTGATGATCAAAACAACGTTTGCTGTGCTGTATTAAATGCTGCTGACAGCTCAGATATGAACTCTGAATTCGACATGAGCAAGATAGCAGATTGGAAGGTTCAGCAACAGCAGAACAACAATTTAACATTGTAACTAAAGGCAACTCCTGAGAGGCAGAGAAGAATACAGGAAAGGGAAAGCGTAGAGCAGAGATGGCATTAAGGAGAAACGAAAGAGCGAAGGAGAGGAGGGGGAGAGCAGCAAAATTATCTGTGTTCTGTGACTCAAAATTGCAACAAGACAATTGGAAAGAGAGGAGGAACATGTCCTTACATACCCGAGGAAGTTGGCAGAGATTGTATTAGTGGAAACTTAGATGTCTCGGTAGTAGACCAGTAGAATCACAGAAGTGTTTCTGCAGCCCATCTCCCCAATCTCTCACAGAGACGAGTAATTGTCGCGATATGTTGAGCTCTCCAGAAATCTTCACCGTGAGACCGCTCTATTTTCTTGATGAATTTTGAAGGCATATCCCACAGAACCAGGTACTCTATACTTTTAAGGTGTTCGAATTTGAGGTACACACGTTGGAGATATTTTGGGGGAGAAGAAAGAGAATCTAAATGTAAGAATTCAGCACTGTTCATTGCAACAAGGTACGATGAAGTAAGGCGTTTCACCTTGTCCAAGGAAAAAGCCAATCCTCACATCCAAGATACTGGTGAGCTTTTCTTCTCCTTCTACTAGCCATGAAATCAGCAGATGTTTAGGGTTCTCTATTCCCACAACAGCAGCTTCATCTATGTAAAGAGAAGCTAACCAGGGGTCATGCCATTTCCCTACCGTGTGGCTACACTTTATTCGAAGAAGATGCGTTTCTTCTCTCCGAAATGGCCTTTGCCCCTGCCTTAATGCTCTGTAACCGGACTGCCTGCCGATTTTGAGCCCTTAATTTACGGATGTAACGATAGGAACTGCAAAGAGAATGGGTAAAACCATTTCCTTGAGGTGGTGGTGAGGGAGCTCGAGAATGTCTTCAGCATCATAAACCACATCTCTCACTTGTTTCACCCCAACTTGCAGTCCTTGGATCACTCTCACTTCTTGCTTCTGCATCCTGAAGGAAAGATTTCATGCTGTATAAATCATCCCTTACCTCATCGATTCCTCCCCTAGGTCCTCCTAGCAACCGAGTTTCTTGTGCTACGAAGGAAGCCAGTATATCTCTAGCACTCTCTTCATTGCTATCATGGCCATGGCTTCTTGCTCCAAGAATCACCAATCTTCTCCTTCCTCTAGCCCAAAAATTGATGAAGTTTACTCACTGGAAACAATAAAACACCCTTGATTTACTTTCAAGCTTAACAATTTCTTTCCAGTGCTCTATATACAAGAAAGTCAGAAGTCATCAGAGTCTCGACCTATGAGATTCCAGTTTTGTTTAATTTTTTTAACTAATACCCCACCATCCATTGACCTGAGAACTAATCTAAAATTACTAATACTAACTTAAATTAAAGTAAATGCTTTCTTTCATACGATAATTTGAGTTAAGTCTCTCTTTTATCTTGCAGTCATGGTCCTCCTAGGCCTTACCCTGGTAATCCTGAAAGGAATGCAGCAAGATCGCTAAAGTGCGGGTTGTCAAATTTAGTTTGATCCTTTCTTTAGTCTACTTTCTTGGAGAATCATTACGATTGCTAATGTACAGTTCACTTCATGATGTTTTTCTTAGAATTGCTAGATAAAATGGCTAGGAAACAATCATCATAGAAGTTCTGTTCTGTCAAACAATAATGTTCAAGTTCTTGATTCTGACTTGTTTTATGAATGCTGACAGCTACTTTCCTTTGCTTGATTATATAGAGATTGGATGTATTGCTATGAAGCTCACCGGTAGAAAAATTAACATAACTAGGTCTGCAGCTGGATTTCCTACTTTCGCTGATTGTTTCCTTATCTGGTGCATCCGTTTTATAATGATATAGTTTATGAAAGCTTGTAGAAGCACTCTTCTAGTAAAGAAACCAGATGTCATTGCCATTTGATGAAGTCATTATGATCTGATATTCGTGATTCTGCTTTCACGACCTATGATTTTCATGCTCCGAAAACATCATTGCCTGACAAGAGACATAGCAGTTTAATTTTCCAGTGGTCTATTGCCCATAGGTTTTCTTCTAGTATGAGCTTTCATCTTGTGCTTCCATTAGTTACTAATTGGCCTTTTTATGTCAATCAAATTCATCTATTTAGCATGTTCATGATTGCCCCATAAACAGAAAATGAAGGCATTACTTATTCTTTTGCAGAACTAGAATTCCTTCAAAGAACATCCAAAATGAAGTGTCTGACAAAAAAATTTCACAAAAGCTGAGATCAAAATACATGAATTTCTCTTAACCAAGCTTAGCAAGAACATCATTCAGAGCAGATACAGTCTGAGCATAGTACTTCTCTGCTTCAGGGGTGCTCTTAATCTTTGCTGCATGGTCCAGCTGAAAAAGAAAAAGGCAACTCTTAAATAACTGAAAGTGTTTGATGATCAAAACAACCTAATCTGATGGTGTTTTTAATGCTATCAAAATCAACAAGATCCAATCAAATTAATCTATTGCTCACATTGCTGATGGTATCAAAGAGTTTTCCAGTAAGTTCCTTGAGGGATTTCTTCTCATCCTTGGACTTAGCAGATATAACAGTGTTGAGATCATAACGAAGATATGAAGACTTGAGGCGAAGATCATTTTGGACATAAGGCCAAGCCTTCTTGTCAATCAAACCTTTCACACCAATGATTTCCTTAGCTGACTCCTTAGCCCTTGCTGCTGCCGCAGCTGGGGGGAGTGGTTGCAAGAAAAACCTTTCTTTCAATGGCAGGACCAAGTCTCTTGCTTCATCCGAGTTCAACGTCCCAGCTGCCACCACACCAATGTGGGTCAACATACATAGTTGGATATATTTTACAAATAGCAAAATAACCAAGGAGGATTATTAATTCATGAACTTACGTAGTCCGCCAGAAGGAGCGGGAGGAGGGCCAACTTTGATAGGGAGAGCGGCAGCAAGAACAGCTTGAACAAAAGAACCAGAAGCCAAACCAGCAGCAACAAGACCCAACATGCCCCTACGGCTAGTTTCAGACTCACCGGACACTTGTTGCTGGGCTTTAACAGTAAGAACAGGACGTGCCACAGCCACACGAGCGGTGTTGCTAGGCACATTCAACAACCTGTTTGAATCACTTAGCTGGAGGCTACCTTCAAGGACAGCCTGAGATGTTCCACGTAGGCCAGCCATTGAAGCCATTGCCTGTGCCATGTATCAAATTGTCTCTAACAAGCTCTGTGCTGCTCAATTTGATTCACTAAATATACTTTTTTGGAGAGCTGATTTTGCTTGTCAATGCGTTTGTGATGTAGATTGGTTCTTGAGCTTCCATACCTTATCTGCCCAATTTTCTACTTGGATAAGCTGGATATGGTTTTAACCAGTCATTGCTGTACATGTGTAACAATCATGCCTAGTCAATACTAACAGTATTTAAGTCCTACCGTTAAAATTCTTTAATCCTTGGGTTCCGTTCTAGAATAAATGAAGTTAATTGCACCCAAAATTTGTCTGGTAAATGCTGTAAATCATCTATCTATTTTCTATTGGACAAAACAGTTTTTTAACAACTTGATTTTTATTTTAAAAAATAAACTATATTCCATTCATAAATTATAAGCTATATAATGGAGTCTAAATTTCAAATTTATGCATAAATTTATATATATATAAAATGCTTTTATGAACAATAAGATAGAAATTCATTGAGAAATAAAATTATAACTCTATAAAATTAAAAAAAATTAAAAATAAGATGGGAATCAAATCAAATAATAGGGTGGAAAAATCTCTCACCTCTCATCACAAAAATCACAAGAAAAAGACATAAAAGGTTTAACGAGTAAAAAATATTGTAGATGTGAATCATGACTTTATAATTTTTTTTTTCTGAAAAATAAAGTACATTATAATTTCTTTTTAAAAAACGTTTACACCACCTATAAATAGATAAGAAAACTCTATTTTTATTAAAAAATAACTAAGAATTCAAAAATATTAAGACAATAAATAAAATTTTTGAATTAAAACATAAAATTCAGATAAAAAATAAAAAAATTTGGCCATCCATTGAGCAATACAATAACTATCATAGAGAAAATCATCCTAAAATCACCTGTAAATATTTAATCATGATCTAACCATTGAATATTCTCTTATTATAATTTCAATGAGTTAATTAATTGCCACTAATTTATATTTTTTTATACCTAAATTTTTCCTATTAATTTGTAAAAATATCTATTTGATGAATTCCTAGTATAATTTTATTTAGTAATATCATCTAGTAATATCAAATTATCACCCAAAAACTTAGAAACACTATCTTTACTACATCAAATTTTCTTGTTCACTTTCTAGTCAAACTTAGGTTTCCTTTGTTTGTAGAAAAGTTGTTTTCTTTTAGAAAGTGAATTCTGGAAAAATGAATTCCTAAAAAGTAAAGTATTTTCTGATGTTTGGTAATGTTATGAAAAATGAAATGGAAAACACTTTTTTGTATTTTGTGATGTTATGAAAAATGAACTGGAAAATAATTTATTAATATTTTATTTTTCTCAAGTTTATTAAAATAATAAGGAATAAATCTTACAAATTAAAAGGTTGAATATAATGAAATTAAAAAAAAATAATTTCATAAATTATCTCAAATAAAATAAATAATAATCAAAATAATAAAGATCATATCTAAAAAAAAGATGAAGAAATTAAAATAATAATAATTAGCATTTTATAAAGTATCTCAAATAAAATAAATAACAATCAAAAGAATGAGGACCGAATCTGATAGAAAAACATTTCAATAAAAAAATAATAGAAGAAAAGCAAATAACAATTATAAAAATGAGAACCAAAGTTAATATAAAAAATAAATTTTAAGAAATGAAATTGAAAAATAAATATTTAAAACAAAACATATATAACAATTAAAAGTTTGAGGATCAAATTTGATATAATCAGCAAATAATGATATTTTTAAATTTTTTACAACTTCCAAAAAGTATTTTCCTCTCAAATTTTTCAGGAAAACACTTTCCTGAAAATCAAGCTAAATTTTCCTTTGATTGGAAAGTGTTTTCTGTTTACCAACTTTTCTAACAGCAAGCAAACACGAGAAAGTTTAGAAAGTGATTTTTCAGAAACCACTTTCTGAAAAACAAACACAAGAAAGTTTGGAAAGTGTTTTCTTAGAAACCACTTTCCGGAAAACAAACACAAATAAAAAGAAAAACACTTTTCTGAAAATCAAAGCAAATTTTTTTTGACTAAAAAATATTTTCGTTAACCATAAATATTTTTAGTTGATCAGAAAATATTTTTCATTGACCGGAAAGTGTTTTCCATTGACTGAAAAGTGTTTTTTGTTGATCGAAAAATATTTTTCGTTAACCAACTTTTCTAATGATAAACAAATACAAAAAAATTTAAAAAATAATTTTTCAGAAACTATTTTTCAAAAAACAAATATACTATATTAAAAGTTTGATTCAACCATATCAATTGACATGGAATACTTGATGTATTGGGTAAAATTACATGGAATACCTGATGTATTGGGTAAAATTGTCATCTCTAGTTGGGCTATGGTTTACAAGTTCAGTGATCTTCCTAAAGTGGGCCTGGAGTAGTAGTTCAAAATTTGAATTTTGTGAACCAAATTAGGGCCCAGTAAAGTACACTTTTCGAAGAGTGAAGGGCAAAACAGTAAGGAAGTACAGGAAGCGCCACTTCTCCCAATTTTGAAATCAACGACTCATTTCAAATTTCACTCTCCGCCCAAAACTCTCCCTGTCTCTCTCAGATCTCGACTCTCTCTCTGTGGTTAATCAAACAAAACCAACGGTCCAAATCCAATCTTGGCTTCTTCCAGTACAACGTTGCTCAAAATCAACGGCTCTGATTGACTCTGCCTTTGATTCCGATGGCTTCTAGGAACCAGAACCGGCCACCTCGTAGTCCTTCTTCCGTAAGTAGTCCTGCTTCTTTTTTTCCCTTTTCTTGTTTCTGTTTTTGTAAAGGGGCTGTTTGGTTGCTGAGAAAATAAGAAGTTTTGGATCTAGGAACAATTGAGGAAATTTCGATGATTGTAGTTATTTTTGAAGAATAATATTGATGGGTTTTGTGTTTTATACTGTTGACAACTATGCGAAGCTATTTTTATTTTATTTTAGTTTAATTTTATGCAATAAATCTTACGATTTTGCCTTAATTCCGGTTCTAATTAGATATTTATACTTGATGCTTAATTTTTCGGTAATCTCATTGCTTTTAACTGGTTTAGTTTAGTCTGTAATTTGTCTTTCTGGGTTTCGAATTTGGGTTCTGCTAAGTTGATATTTCTGTTTTAATTGACATTTACTGTGTTTAATTGAGAAATTATGGCGCTGTTTGGTTGAGTTTTTATATTGGGTTTTTGTAGAAGAAGGAAGGAGTGGAAGGTATTCCTTTAGATAAGCGGAGGAGGATTGGGATGGGAAGAACAGGAGGAGCTGCGAATGTGGAGCGCAAGCCATTTGGTTCTGTTAACAGGAAGCTGGATGTTACTGCAACTAGTGATGTGGGGAGCTGCGCTGAGGGTTCGGATTGTGGCAATGTTGAGTTTACCAAGGAAGAAGTTGATGCGCTGGTCAATGAGAGATTGAAGATGAAAAAGTTTGATCACAAGGTTTTGTTTGGTGATTTTGGTTTAGTGAAGGATACTGTTTGTTGGGTTGGTTTTGTTTTTCTAAAGTTTGGTGCTGTTGTTTTGTTTTGGCAGGGGAATTTGGAATTAGTGAGTGAACTTAATGCTAGGCTTAAGGTTTGTATCAAATGGTTCCAGAAGAGAGATGAATCCCATGTCGAAGAGGAAGGAAAGCTTCAAATTGCTTTAGACGCTTTGGAGAAAAAGTGTATCGAAACTGGTAATTTGTGTTCTTTTAATGTTTCTTTCCAGTACTGCATGATCTTATGTTTGTCGACAAGTGATTGACAGTCTAATCTCTTGCACACACCCACAAACATTGACAGAGTTGATATATCATTCATAGGTCAGTTCCACTCTTGACAGTAAATTGATAATAGAACCCGATTATAGCTCCCCACATCGGCACATCCATCATGTGTTTCCACGAATTCCATACATAATTTAGTGAACCATTAATTAATTTAACTCTAGGCAGAGCACGTGATGTCCCTTGGGAATTGATATAACTTTTGTTCTTGTGTGAAATAAGATGGGTTCTATCGATTGTTAACTTATGTTTCAAAGTTTAGCTAGTAATTCATCTTTACTAGATTACATTTTAACTAGCATGCTATTTTGATCACAGAGTACCATTCAAAAGTCTCCTTTTGGCTGGGTTTTTTTTTATTTTTTTTATTGTTCGACTAAGATGCAGGAAATCATGAAGACAAAACAGTTTTTAATGTTGATTCATATGTGTTCTTCCAGAGTCAGAGATGAAAAACAAGGAGGAGAGATTTAGTGCAACTATTGGTGAGCTGAGGCAAGATAATGCTTGTTTACAAGAGAGACTTTCAAAAGAAGAATCAGAAAAGCTGGTAAATTTTCAATTTTTCACTTTCTGTTGTGATATTTTCTTCCTTTTTCTACTTTATTTTGATTTTGTGGTTTGGCAACTAGGATGCAATCGCTTGTCATAGAAAGGAAAATGAAGCACGAATTGCACTAGAAGCTTTGCAGGCTTCTCTGTCAAAAGATCTTGAGAAAGCCCAACAAGATATTTTAGCTGCCAATCAAAGGGTAATTCCCTTTAGTAACTCTTGCATCTTTATTTCCCAATGCTAATTCAATATTTTTTCCCTTTATGTTTCTTAAATCTTTATGTTGCTTCACTTAATGATTGATAACTTTGATGAAATTTGCAGGCTTCATCAGTTGATGATATGTACAAGCGATTACAAGAGTACAACTTGAGTTTACAACAGTACAATAGCAAGCTGCATGCTGAACTTGAAGTTGCTCGTGAGTCTCTAAAACGTGTAGAAAAGGAGAAGTCTACTATAGTCGAGAACCACAGTACATTAAGGGGTCGCTACAGTTCATTGCAGGATCAATTAAATTTAGCCAGGGTATGTTCCTTTCAAGTAGTATCAATTTAACAGCTTGCAAGAATAGCTGGTTTCTTTAATTGTTCTCTTACATGCTGTATTTTCTAGACTGCTCAAGATGAGGCTTTGAATCAGAAAGAAACATTAGCAAATGAAGTGAAATGTCTCCGAGGAGAGTTGCAGCAGGTTAGAGAGGATCGTGATCGCCAAGTGGCTCAAGTGCAGGCTTTAACTTCTGATGTGGTGAAGTATAAAGAAAGTACTGGTGAATCCTGTGCAAAACTAGAATATCTGATGGAAAAAACAAAATCCTTGGAGGTTTGTTCATACTGACCTTCTTATTCTGCCTTTTATTCGTTATTTAGCAAGTATTCTAAGATTAAGGTTTTGTTGCAGGAGACATGTTCTTCTCAGAGGGAACAAATATGCTTGTTGGAGCATCAGCTCACTGCTGCAAATGAAAAGCTGAAGGTAATGGAAGTTGTTGATCTTGTGCATCAAGGATATACTTAAGGAAATCTAACAATATCTTCATTTGTTTGTTTTAGATGTCTGATTTATCTTCTATAGAAACAAGGACAGAATTTGAAAAGCAAAAGAGAACTGTACGTGAATTACAGGAGCGCTTAGCAGAGACAGAAAATCAACTAGTTGAAGGAGAGAAATTAAGGAAAAAATTGCACAATACCATTTTGGTAAGGTTCTTTTGTGCTAACTCATTTATACATTCAAAAGAAGCCTTGGATGATGGTGCTAACAATTAACAAATCATGTGTTGCAGGAGCTGAAAGGTAATATTCGAGTATTTTGCAGAGTGCGTCCTGTGTTGCCAGATGATGGTGCTGGGTCTGAGCCACCAGTCATTTCTTATCCTACCTCAACAGAAGCTCTTGGCCGAGGCATCGATGTAATACAAAGTGGTATGTACATGTTTCTCATCAGAAATGCACCTAATCATAGGTAGTTTACATTTTCATTAACATATTTTTATTCGGTGAAATCCGTGCTTTCTTTATGAGAATTTTTTTTTTCTAAAATTTCTGGCTTTTGTTTTCAGCAGGACAGAAATATCCTTTTACATTTGACAAGGTGTTCAATCATGATGCTTCTCAGCAAGAAGTTTTTGTTGAAATATCACAGCTTGTACAGAGTGCCCTTGATGGCTATAAGGTGATTCTGCTGTCTCTTTCTCTTGTACTTTGGGATATTTAAAAAAAAACATATTTAAAAATCTCTCCCTTGCTGGATTGAAAAGTTGAACAGAATTCAGCTGTAATTGTCCAGAATGAAACAGTCTCTTGGCTATTATTCTTTAAAGAAATCGTAGAGGAATGTAATTGTATTTGTGAAAGATGTTTTAGTTTATTATGTTGATTACAAATACAAACTTTTATTTTAAATTTTTAATCTTGATTGTCTCATACCTATGATTTCTTGGCTTATAATATTTAAACGTATTTGAAAGTGAGATTTTAAGTCGAAATTAGTCTTCCCATTTTATAGCAAATGATTTTGTTCATCTGATAGATCTATTATAGCCATGGTTAAGCTATGCACTAATCAATGCCAATATACCACTTTTGGCAGGTATGCATCTTTGCTTATGGTCAAACAGGTTCGGGCAAAACCTATACTATGATGGGCAGGCCAGAAGCTCCAGAGCAGAAGGGGCTGATACCACGCTCTTTAGAACAAATATTTCAAACTAGCCAGTCCCTTATGGCACAGGGTTGGAAGTACAAAATGCAGGTATTCATCTAAAACTATTTTACAATGTCTAACACTGACTTCCTAATCTAATAACTGTTTGTTTTTGGTTTAAATTTGCAGGCCTCAATGCTGGAAATATACAATGAAACCATTCGTGATTTGTTGTCGACAAATAAATTGAGCAGTACAGAAAATGGAGCTCCAGGAAAGCAGTATACCATCAAACACGATGCAAATGGAAACACCTATGTCACTGATCTTACAATTGTGGACGTCTGTAGAATGGAAGAGATTTCCTCTCTACTTCGGCAAGCTGCCCAAAGCAGGTAGATAGAGTAATTGCTTTGATACCTAATGACTTCACCTTGTCATGCAAATTTGTAGAGTTGAATTAATGTTATGATCTATTACATCGTTTTTGGCTTAACAAATTTTGTGAGGAAATGCTACTGCTCGGTGCACCATATTAAAGATTATAGTTACAATTTGAAAAGTTTTGTTTGCCCGTTTGTTTTTCTAGGTCCGTTGGTAAGACCCAAATGAATGAACAGTCTTCAAGAAGCCATTTTGTGTTCACATTGCGTATATCAGGAGTAAATGAGGTGCTTATTTGTCTAATGATGTAGTCATGGAGGATCTTAAACTTTCCTAACTTATTGATTCATATGCTTGCTACCTTTTCTTTTGTTGCCAGGGAACTGAACAACAAGTGCAAGGAGTTCTAAACCTCATTGATCTTGCTGGAAGCGAGCGACTCTCGAGGAGTGGGGCAACTGGAGACAGGTTGAAGGAAACTCAGGTATGCTTCATAATAATCCATTATTGCAAACTCTTTGTGATTCTCCTCAATGTCGTTATGCCAACTTGTTCTACATGATCAGGCCATCAACAGAAGCTTGTCATGCTTGAGTGATGTGATATTTGCTTTGGCAAAGAAAGAGGACCATGTTCCTTTTAGGAACTCAAAATTGACTTACCTTCTGCAGGTAACATGACTTTCAGGGCCCTTACAAACTCTATGCATCTTTTACTTGAACGAAAATACTTGTTCAGATGAGAGTAGGAGTCAGCGTGTACATGTAGCCTAGTTGATAATTGATACTTCTAATTATGTTAGTTGTTTCTGGATGATTAGCTAAATTTTAAGATTTTATTTTTATATTTTATTACAGCCTTGTCTAGGAGGGGATTCCAAAACCCTGATGTTTGTCAATATTTCTCCGGATCCTGCTTCAGTTGGGGAATCTCTGTGTTCCCTTCGGTTTGCAGCCAGAGTTAATGCTTGTGAAATTGGTATTCCTCGACGTCAAATGCTAGCTCAAATGCCAGCTCGACCTGCAGATTCGCGCTTGAGTTATGGCTAATCTCAATTGCTTCTGTTGTGTGTATCACCACACCTTGATGCTAACTTCTGTTTGTGAGGGTCATTGTTGTGCCATTTGGGGTTGTTTGTCTGTAGATGTTCCTGAGCTAATAATTTGTATCATTAGAATTACATGTTGAGGTTAGGATCTTGCGTTAGTTCCTTGTTATAGTAGTCATCAATTTGTTGGCTTCCTGACCTTGATCCTTGGATATCAGAAATCCATCAATTGGTGAACAGGGTGCTATATTATCTAACTAGTCTAAAGCTAAAAATGAGTTTCATTTTGACAATGTTATGTATATCACATTCATAGCCTATCTTTATAAGATATTGTATTATTACTGTTTTGATTAATTCACTTCGATTTTTCTCGTTTTTTATTTTTATTTATATTGAAAACTCTCAACCTATCTCCCCTTGTTCGAAATCCTCCTACAAAGTGGCTGCGTACTTGACAATTTAAAGGGTAACTTTAGCCTCCTAGTTGATCAATTTTGGTTTTCTACTGTCTTGCATGGACGATGAGGCTCAACAAGCACTTATGTTTTATGCTGCTAGAGTTTATGGCAGGATTTCTGTTCAGAATGAGAACTTTTATAATTGTTGGATTGTGTGGATGGACATTGTATGGATCTCTGGCTAGGGTTTAAAGCCTTGCTGTACGTGTATTAGGCTTACGTTTACTATTAAGCCTTCGAGTTGGTGATAACCTTGACCCAACCACAGAAAACGTGGACACTTCTTCACCTTGGCATTTTGCCCTTAAAAAAAGGCTAGAAGGATAGAGGGCGGATATATCTAAATTTAAAAACAGAAAATGACATTAATGTTTGGTGTAATCTGGTTGTGAAAGGAAAAAACAAGAACCAGCAAGTTCTAGATTCTTAAACAGCACTGAAAAGCATAAGCCCAGAAGTTAAAGAAGAGAAATAGTAAGGAGAAAAGGGAAGGAGGTGACATGGAAAGCGAAGCCACCAATAAGTCAAGAGTTGTAATGGTGGATTCAGGGGAGTCTTGGGACCTCTATATCTCCCAAGCGACCACTCAGACCCGCCCTGTAAGTTCTTTTTCTTCATCATCTAACTTCACAATTTGCGTGCAAAGGATTCTAAGTGTAAAGAAACAAGATTGGCAATTCTGTAAGGGTATAAATCAAAACAAAGTGCTTGCAGTTGAAATATTGCTTTTCTTAAAACTGTGCTCGTTGATTTTGTGTTTTGAAGAGTAAAGCGTGTGTCTTCCATGGACTTCGATTGATAACCAGTTAGAGTTTTGCATGAATTTTCCGCCAAGTGTGAGAAGTCAAGATGAGAGTGTCTCTTGTGCGTGGAATATTTTCCTTACTGATGCTGGGGCCCCATGTTGTAGATCGCTGTTCACTTTACTTCCTCATGGTGCATGCCATCAGTGGCCATGAACCCAGTTTTTGAAGATCTGGCTTCAGCTCATCCAGATATCCTGTTTCTCACTGTTGATGTGGATGCTGTCAAGGTAATCAATTCATTGTTCGACCCCAAGAATTGCATATATCTAGCTATCCATGCTTACCTTTCGGCATACTAAACAAGTCTTTGAATATGTATGCATGCATGTATGCTGCAGATATTTGTTAGTGCTATCTTTACAAAGATACGACTTCAAATATTTGGTGATTTGATTCCTTCACATGAGGCTGGGAATGAGCACCGTGTGGTTTCTAGTGGAAACTTTATTCTTATTGTGATTGATATGAAAGATCATCACCAGTAGCCTATGGTGTAAAGATGGGTACATCTTCTTCATATTGGAACCTTACCAGTATCATACAAAAATACAAATTCCCACTGTCATGTAGCCACAGAACCTTGAGTGGACTCCTTGACTTATCTGAACCCTTCCAAGTTTCCATAAACGCCAAGTAAATCTTATGCCATGAAACCTCTAGCTGAGAATATGATGGTAGCCTGAAGGCATCTTTGTGGTGACTTCTTGGTCGAGCAATAAACTTCTGGTTCTGATGTGGGGTGTTCAAGTTTCCTCTTTTGCTGTGCTTTTGATGATTGGAAACTTTTTTTGTTCCAAGTATCGCTTGCTTTGCACAACTTTTAGAATACTCTAATTGATTTCTAATCATAATTACAAGACTCATCCTGGCCTAAGACTCGTGTTGTGGATTAGATAGATTGATTTGGATGAACTCAAGTCATGATTTTTTCCTTAAAAAACCTCTAAAACATCATTGTTTTGATAAAAAAAAAAACCCAAGTTTTTTTATCATGTGATTTCGATACATTTTTGTATGCTGGTTTGGTTAGGAAGTAGCTGCTAAAATGGAGGTGAAGGCCATGCCAACATTTGTGCTGATGAAGGATAGTGCTCAAGTTGACAAGATAGTGGGTGCTAATCCTGAAGAGATAAGGAAAAGGATTGATAGTTTTGCTCAGTCCATTCCTGCAAATATTGCAGAGTCTCTGTGATCTTTATGCATACGTGTGTGTGTATGTGCCCGTTGTTGTCCACTGCTACTTCAAGTGCCTGTGGCCTGCAAGAGCGATTGAGATCTTTAGTCCATCCCCCTTTCATAAAGTTTACCTACCTTATTCAATGAAGCTCATTTATATGTGATTAGAATTCCCTAAATTATTATATGGAGGAGAGTCGTATAAATCAAAATTGACTATTTAATTGATGTAGTGGTTATTTTCAAATATTTATATAATATGATTGGTCAGATAGATAAACGTAATTCATATAATATTTTTTTGGGCTATGTATTTGGCTTGGAGATATGATGATTTTTTTATTAAAGATATAATATTTTTTAAGTATAAATTATATTTTTAAAAGCTATAAAAACATGCCTTTGACTTGAAAAAACACAATTTACCTCCCATCCAAATATTTACAAATCACAATTAACAATTATATAATCAATTCCTTCAACCTACCTCTTAATAAATGAATGAAATAATTAATGCTGGGATAATTTACGCAATTTTTGTTCTACCTAGTCATAATATTTTGAATTGTATTTTTCCTCAATATAAGTGCTATTTGTGCACCGTGAGATTACTATTTTGATATAAATAATAAAAAATATTTATTTTCATGTAATTATATAAATTTAATTGAAAATTATCTTTGAATGAATCTATTATCTCTTTAACTAAATATATTTTTATTATTATATATATGTATTTTCTATTCCAAAATACTAACAAAACATAAAACATAAAAATGATATAATCTCGTAAAACTCTCAATTATTTTCTAATTTAAGTTATCTATTATTTATAGGTTTTCATTGATTTTATGCATTTACCACACAAACACACACGATGGGTGGTAAGTCCAAATGTGCAAATCTATTTTAACACACATTACATTGAATTTAATTCCTAAATTTCTAGCTTTGCTAGATGCGAACAATATCCACAATTTGATCCAATCTAGGAAAGTGCTAACAATTTCCAATGTTTTTACATCTTTGTGGATTTGATCCAAGCTTTAACCAAAGCACATGAGAAATCCATCAAAACCTACTTATATGAGAGGATTTCTTGGTAAAAATGGTACCAAATGGCCACCACTAACAAAATCCAAATGTGGTAAGTTTCACACAGGATTATGCATGAGTTCTTTCTTCATAATATCATGTATCAAAATATAAATGGATACCATCATAAAAGTGTTTCTACTAAATATAATACAATTCTATGACTTCACTAATAATAATAATAATAATAATAATAATAATAATAATAATAATAATAATAAATCCACCAAAAATCTATAGTCTTGGTACTTGCTTACATATCATACCATAATCATTATTCCCAAAACTACCAAGGCTCAATAGTCTAAAAAAATTAGCAATTTGTTTTTTGGATTTTTCAATTCTAAAACTAGCAAATATTTTTTTAGTTATATTTAATTCTATGATTTCGATTTGATAATCGTGTTCATGTATTTACAATGCCTAGATTATATTTGCCTTAGTTTTTAGTCATGTTTTTCTCTATAATCTGGTTTAATTTTATATAATATAAACAGTAATTGTAAATACAAGGGTAATAATAATAAAATCAAAACTAAAAATACAAATATAATAAACAATCCAAATCATAAATACTTATTATATATTCATCTTCTTAAAAATTATAAATTTGTGTCATAATTGTAAAATTTGAATTAGTTTAACAGATCAATTTAATATTTAAAATAATTTAAATTAAATAATTTTTTTTGATTAAAAGGGTCCAAAATACGGATTAATCCATTTTTACGATGAAAACCCAATTCATTAACTATTTTTTTAAATAATATATTTTTTTAATTATTTTAAAGAATTCTTTTCGAGGAATCAACTCGAGTCTCTTACCTTTAACACGAGCTTGCCACAGGTCAACCCGAATGCGGGCGGTGTGGCCCCTGTAGTGTTAAGTTGCTTTCTATACTTGCTTGCCTTGCCTTTTTCTTGAGTCGTGGTGCTAGTGGAGCATAACAGAACGTGACTCTTGAAAATAACAAATATATTCTTTTTCCTTCGTTCTTTTCCTTTTCATATCTCAACAAACCTAACCAAATTCACTCGTGTCCTTTTCAGCATTTTCTTTTCTTTCCACCACGGCGGCTCACCGGAACACACGCCGGGAACATTGAATTCCGGCGGAGATGGTGTTACCTAATGAAAATGATAACTGGGTTTTTGATTGTGGGTTGATTGAAGACATTTCGGTCCCTGGTGGTGACCTTCTTGGTCTTGAATCTCTTGATGGAGCCCCGAATGGGTCTCTTTGGTCTTCTCATAATTTCACTGATTCTGCCTTCTTAAGGTGCCTTTTTATGTTTCCTTTTGTTTTACTCTCTTTTTGATTGGTAAAGTTCAATTCTTTTTTCCTTGGTAACAGCATGTTGGCAGCCTTCTTGCTCTTTTGTTTAGAAATGTGGGTTTGATTTGTGAAATTTGTATACTGTGCTGTCTGGAAACACTAAATTGTGTTGCTTATTGGACAGGACGACTAGAGGTGTCAATAGCGAAATGGGTTTTACAAGTTCTATTTATTATCAACTAATCTAAAGTTTGTATAAAGAATAGGATTTAGTGGATTTATTGATATATTTTTGAGTTTTGTAGCAATATGATTGTTCTTCTGCTGTTACAGGTTACCACCTTTCCGAGGTTATAATGATAGCATCATCAAATTCTCTAAAAGGGTTGGAGTATTGTTAATTAGTTATTGTTTTTAAATATAAGAAAAGGGCTGTTTTTTTTTTCGTTGATTCATGCATTGGCATATTTATTCTGGTTATTGGTATTGGTATCAATGGTTTTTTATTACTGGGATTTGGATTAACTTCTTTTCAGAAATGTGTAGCTAATATGGTTGAATGGTTCAATGTACTTTTTCACTGGGACTCATAATTGCGTGGTTTGAGGTTTTCAACATGAATTTAATTGCCAATTACTTGCTTTTTAGTATACCTTTTTCGACTCTGGTCCGGGATGTTTAGCAACACTACATCTATGAAAAGTTTTGATTTCTGGCATGCTGATTTTGATATAAATGAATAAACTTCATCTTTTTGATAGGTATGCTAATCATCATCTCTCTCTACCCCTTTTGTTTTCAGTGTGGAATTCAATAATTCATATGAGAATTCAGATGGCCATAAGGAAAGTGGGTGTCGGAAACGGTACAGTGTACACAGATTAGTCATAACTTGTTAGTTATTCCTGGATTTTTCTCCACATCTGTTTTTGTTGTGATCTAATCTGTTTTTTTATTTTTTATTTTTTTGTATGACAGAGTGAGGCCTGGATCAAGTAATGCAGCTGGCTCCAAAGCATGTAGAGAGAAACTGCGGCGGGATAGGCTGAACGACAGGCATGCTGTAGTGCCCTTCTAATGCTTATGTTCTTCTCTCTCTCTGTTATTCTGATGTTTAGTTTGACATGGACTCCAGGTTCATGGAATTGGGTGCTCTTCTAGATCCTGGAAGGCCTCCTAAAGTGGACAAATCTGCTATATTGGTTGATGCTGCTCGAATGGTGACTCAGTTACGAGATGAATCTCAGAAGCTGAAAGAGTCTAATGTGAGTCTACAGGAGAAGATTGATGAATTAAAGGTGTGCCACGGATTTGGTATTCAGTAATTTTGCATTATATTTAATACATAACACCTGAAAAAGGTTCGAAATACATGTTTATAAATTATATATAGCCTGTTATTGTTAATAGTATGCAAAGGAACTAGGCAAGTTTGGTTGTCATTTATGTTCATTAAACTTTGTACATGCAGGCGGAGAAGAATGAGCTTCGTGATGAGAAACAGAGGCTAAAGACAGAAAAGGAGAACCTAGAGCGGCAAGTGAAAGCCTTGAGGACTCCACCAAACTTCCTGCCTCATCCGTCTGCAATTCCAGCTCCATTTTCTGCCCCAGGCCAAGTTGTTGGCAGCAAGCTGATGCCCTTTGTTGGTTATCCTGGAATTTCTATGTGGCAGTTCATGCCCCCTGCTGTTGTTGATACCTCCCAGGATCATGTTCTACGCCCTCCAGTTGCTTAAGTTATTCAGGCAGGGATTTTATGTCTATGTTCTCGCAGAGCATGGAAGCTTTTGTTGCCTTTACTAACTATGATTCTTGTTAATGGTCACAGATAATGTTTGTCTTTCAATCATCTTTCGCTGCTCTGATAGATTGGTTAGTATAAGAATGTACGAGTGCAATCACAGACGGGAAACTTGGAATCCCAGTGATCGCTGGAATATCTTGTAATTTCCATTAATCAAATTTGGTAATTTTGCTTACCAGTTTTAATCTTTCAAATACGCTGCTCATTTCTCGTTTGAGAAAGATGTTTATGTGCACTGATGTGTAAAAATTGGAAAATATCTGCTAAAAAAGCAGTCATAATTTTATTTCGAAGGATCTTATCTATCCTGTCTGCTCTTGATGACTATCTGACCATTAGAAGGAATTGCATTTATTTTTTCGTTTTCACGAGTGTATCACAGTTGGGGTTGGAATGGTGTTTGGCAGCCAAAAGGAAACTCTGCCATCCAAGGCTTTCAGGAATAACTATACAAATTGCTTTTGCTATATGTAGTTCTTTTTATTTCAAGCTTGGCACTCAAAACTGAACCTAATCGAGGAGCTAATTACTAACGCAAAACTTTCTTCAACAGGGTAGTTTGAACCCCATGTTTCTCCCAGAATTATAATCCACCCAAACATTCAGAGCTCCAAAGCTGGTCATCAGAACAGTACTCAAAGCCATTACTGTACTAACTGAGAATACAATCATGGAAGCCCTGCCATATTTTACTATGGCCCCCTGTACCACCAGCAACCCGAGAAGTGACGCAACAAAACAAATGACGGAAAGGATGATGGCGGTATCAACATGATCCATGCCCAACAATAGATACTGTAATGCCGACATTGAAGATGAGAAGAAAACCATGAACGAGCAAGTTGCTGCAGTTATCTGCACAGAAAAGTCATGGTTTGAAATTGTTATAGCTGGAAATCAATCTGCATTTAGTAGGTAACTGATTCAACGTAACATGAGTTGTGATTTACCTCAGGTGCTATTCCAACTTGAAGCAGAAGTGGGCTGATAAGCATTCCACCTCCAATCCCAAAAACTCCTCCCAACATCCCTGCTAATAATGCCATGACTGGGAAAATCAACTTATTTGATGTTCCACCACCTGTTAGGTCTTCCATGCCCTTCACATTAAACTCTGATTTTTAGATTATGTTGCTCAAATTCTTATCATAACAGAAGTGACATTAAAACTATCGACTCCAAGTGGCTAACTATTTCTACTGTGGTATGTTGAGCACCTGCTGGTTTATAGTTTGATGTTGGCAGCTCTCTTTCATGTACAGTATCAATGCTGTGAAAATTATTGCAAGAGGAATTTGAAGTGATGAGACAACCCAATATCCAAACCCACAGGACTCCATTGGTATGATACCCTGCATGTACTCTAAACTGTCACATATGAACAATACTCTAAAGGATAATGCCTGTATAGTTTGAGATACTGATCACATTTGACAAGGTAAAATCTACTGTTTAATCTTCATTCAAATAAGAAAATCTTCTTTATCTGCCTAATCATTAGGTCGTGACTAGCAAGCTGTGCCTGCTGTTTTCAAAAAAATTATCTTAATCTTCCTAATCATTAGTCAGTGACTTGCAAGAAGCGCCTGCTGTTTTCAAGAAAATCTTCCTAATCTGCTCTGCCTAATCATTAGTGAGTGACTTGCAAGCTGTGCCTGCTGTTTTCAAGAAGATTTTATCAATCTGCCTAATCATTAGCTAGCGACTTGCAAGCTGAGCCTGCTGTTTTCGACGTTCAGAAGAAATCTATTGCATCAAATACATTGATGATGCTGTCTTTTACCATTGAATATTGATGATCCAACAGAAGGGAAAGCCAAATGATAAATTAATATCATTATGGCAGAATTGCTTGTTTTCTGCATGCATATCCTGTTCCAGATTCCACCATTGTTGAAGTCCAAAATGAAGTAACTTTGAACATGGCTTTCCTTATATTCCACTAGAAAGAGCCAACTGGAACATGATAAACCCTGGACTCATCCATAGTTCAGCATGAACTGCCACAAATAACTCTTACAAAGTTCCTCTAGGAACAAATTTAGAAGAACGGTGTTTTTCATGAACAATCTCTAGACTATGTATGTCCTTGATGAAGAGTCTGCTGGCCATGGCTTATGAGAAGTCATTTTTTACTTTGAGTTATAATTCAGTTGTTTTTATTAAAAAGATATGTAATATTAGTAGAATCTAAAAGTTTATTTTCATCTTTTGATTAAATTAAAATCTTGACTCAATTTTATAACAAAGTCTCCATTTCAATTAAAAAATATTTTTAAACATATGAAGTCTGCATCCAGAGAGAATCACTAAAGTTGCAGAAAAAGGACCGCAGAGCTATCGGAACAGTTTCAATCATCAATCTTATGTAAAATCATGTAAGGAAATACCAATCTTATGTAAAATCTTGCAAAGAAGAAGAAACTCACAAGGAGAATTAGAAACAGAAATGAGTCATACCTCTCCATACCGATTGCCTCGAAGAAGATAGAGGATGGAGAAGGAGAACCAGATGATGACTAATATCCCCAACTTCATCCATGGAAACTTCAATACGGAACTAGTTAATTCTGCACCCAAAAGAGGCTCCTTGACACTGCTTATCACCTCTTCACTTCCCTTAGTGCTCGTCTCATTTTCAACCAATCTATTTTCCAAATTCCCACTTCCATTTCTATTCACTTCTTCCGATTCCAACTTCCAATGAAAAACGCCATTCTGACAAGTCTTAAAGGTAGAACAAGCAAGAAAAACAGCGAACAAAATTGTGACAAGCCACTCTGGGAAAACAAGATTACAAATAACCCCAACACTAACTCCTAACAACATGCACGGTTCAGACAGAATTGCAATATCATAGTCTACCAAGGTCTGACCACCGAACTTCGCACTTCTTGTAAACATGTTACACATGACATTAGCAACAGACCCTCCAGTGACCATAAAAGCTGAGAAACTTGAGGCTGTTTTCAGGTCTAGACTTGCCACTATAGTTAGTATTGGAATATACAACCCCCCTCCACCAATACCACCTGCACTAGATATAGAGGCAGCTATGAAACATAAAACTCCAGCTATCACCATAGAGGGTGCTAGTTTCAATCCTGTTTCTTGAGACTGTATGTGATGATGACTCCACTTACCAATTTTGTCAAGAAAAAGATCGATTTTCAGATTGTTTGAAAACGGTTGTGTTTCTTCCGCTCTGGACTGGCTAAGAGCGATCAAAATGGCGAGGGAGACAGCTAGCGATTTCAGGATGGTGTTGGCCTTCATTTGCTAAGAATTCTGGGTGCTGCTGTGGTGTGCCAAAAAAGGGTTGTATGGGTGTTTTTATCAGAGAAAAGGAGGATCTTGTGTCCGCATGGATTTAGTGAAGAAAGAAACAAAATCAGTCATCATCAACAATTAGTAAACAGACACCCTGAGCTAAATCTATTTCCACTAGGCAGTAACCTAATGGTCATGGCAGGCGGGCAATTGTTGAACACATGATCAATTGTCTTATTCTGAAGTTGGAATCAATCAAATGACAAACTCCATCAAACGGATTTTGATTAATATTTTATTCAGAAATATCTTGGATAGAATTTGGTAAGATTTTCCTTTCTGTTGGAGACGTAAGATCATTTTTGATGTCTCAAATTCTCATGCAAGATCTTTTTCGGATAGTTAAGGATGTATTCAAATTAATTTGTACGTAAATTAAAACTAAATTTTATTTTTGAGCTATTTTAAAGGCATACCTTCATATTTATCTAATATATTTAAAAAATAAAATTTCCTGATTATTGATTCAAGATTCAAATTCTTTGAAGTAAAAGAAAAACAAAGAATAAATATAGTTAACAATCGAGTCCTTTGGGTTTCTCAAATGAGCTTTCGAATGATATTAATAATTATGTGGAATCTATGGATGTAGCCCGTTTTATAAAGAGTTTAGGGCTTGGAGAACCATACCAATTACTTAATAATAGTTAAATATCATTGGAAAAACTAATTAATAGATATTTAATTTTTCAAGAATTATTATAAAAACAAGAGTCGTTTTGTCTTTTGAGATGACCCAGAGACTGGAAATGCTGTGGAGCAATCTAACATGGATTTACTTAAAGAGTACAGAGGTGGCATTCTAATCACCTTTTCTGTATCCAAAATCGTTTATCGAAGAATATGTTAGTGATAACTTTATTAAAAAAAATTAATACTCATCAGGTTTGAAGGTGGTTATATTTCTGTAATTAATGGAATGTAAAGCGACAGTGGTTATAATCCATCGTGTGTAAATTAATGTGATCATATTCCTCTTCCTCTTTTTTTTTTTTTTGAAATGAGATAGTTGCATGCCATAGGTGAGTGAAATTCAAATAAGTATCCCCATATTATTATTAATTATCGTGTACGTTACTATGATGAAAATTATTAGTCAATAATTTCTAATTGAAATAGTGATGCAACATTTTCGATGATAATTCCCAATGGAAATTGTGATAGGATAGAAAAAATAAAATAAAAAATATTTTTTTTTAGTAATTTGACACGTTAGCAATACTGATAAAATTACCTAAGAAATTAAATTGACAAATATAAATAAATTAAAACCCTAGAGTACTCTCTTCCCCTTATTTCTTTTTCAATCTTATGTCAAAAAACAACCCTTCCCTATATATTTTCTAGCGAATTAAGCCACCCTCCTTACAAATCCGACTATTTATACTGCTGATATTGACCTATATTTATCGGTAGTATTTGCTTTCCTCTTCTTTTTATTTTTTTTTGTAAACTTTCACTATATCAAGCAAGCAAACAAACCTAACCATTTTTTTAACCTATTTATATTTTAGATTAATTTATTGAATTTTTCTTGGAGTATAACAAGTGGTTTAGATAGCTTATTTAACCCATGTAACTTGACTGGGTAATGCGAGCTTAACCATAACATGCATGTTTAAGTTACATATGCCTAAGTGAGTACTTTTATTGGATAGCAGTCAAGCTAAAATGGTTTGTATTAAATAATAGACATTCACACATTATATTGGAACAAGTTAGCTCATGAAATGGTATCATGGCATGTCTATACTAAATGTATGGCCTTTTTGACATCATCTTTTTTCACTTAATAATAAACCACCAACTATTAAAAATTATTATCTCCAATAATGACCTTTAAAGATAATTGTAACAATGCTTTCCTCTCTTTACCCTTGTCTCCATGCAAGCTAAAATGATTTATAGCTATATATATGTTCACAAGTCATTGGGTAAAAGATTCTAATATCTAAAGGCCTAACTCTCTTATTCAATCTCATCTTTTTTTTTTGAACTTATATAACATATATAATTATTAATATAGGTCTTTTCAACCACTCAAACATAAGTTATGGCTCTATTAATATCATTATCATGTCCTCCACTTATTCATCTTTTTATTACTCAAATAAAATTATTATTAAAGGGAAAATAACTTTTCAAGTTGTGGTAGAGAGCTGAAGGAAGCACCATCACTCTTTTAATTATCATAAAAGTCATTTCCATGATCATATAAGGTGTTCCCTAAGCAAAATCTCTATAAAAAAAGAGAAAAAACCCTTAATGTATAGCCATATTAGGAGGCACTATAAAGGTTATAAGAAAGATTACCCACCTCTCTAACACTTTATCAGCTAGCTTTAAGCTGAAACACTCTCGGAGTGAAGTAAAATTCTTAATTATAAATCCAACTGAATTGAAATATTATGATATTTATCAAGCAAGGACCTCTTTCCTAGCCCATCATATTTTAAACATTAAGCTGTCTAAAAAATCCATTGCTATAAGGATAAACTTTGATTATTGTAATGATCACATTAACCCTTAAGAGCATGTCTAACAGATAATGAATATCTTAGAGTTGATTGTTTAAGATTAAGATACCATATGTGAAGTTTATCTTAGAATGTTTAGAGGGTTAGCTAGATCTTGATATCATAACCTTAATCTTGACTTTATCTTGAGTTTTAAAAATTGATCTAAAAAATTCATTGCTAGTTTTAATACCAACCTCCGTGTTAAAAATTGTTTCACTAAGCTCTTCACCATCTCTTAAAAGGAAAACAAAAACAATAAGACTTATATTTTTAGATTCAATAAAGATGTTAGAGGTGGACAACCTCTTAGAGCTAGTTACTATAAAGATTTTGATTAATAAGGTAATGCCTAGGCCTTGTATAGAGAACTATATGCTCTCTCGAGCAATTACCTTTTTTTTTAAAAGTAAAGTAAGTGATAAGGAGCACTATTTGAGTGGAAGAGAATAATATAGTTCAAGAGGCCTATCTTTTATTCTAAAAAAAATAAAATAAGAACAAGGTTAAGAGTGATAAGCCTTGCAAGCCTTCCAGGAGAAGGAAAATAACATAAATGAGTCAATTCATTGTCAACTAGTTTTTTTTGAACTTTAAATAACTTTCTTGATCACCACTCAAATTGAAGTATACATTGTTACCCAGGGTAAGGATTATGTGAAGAGAAATCCTTAAGATCACAATTAAAAAAACACTACTTGTTCTAATATGATAAAATATATGATATTGAGTAGTGCTTCAACCTAAAAAAGAAATGGAGAGGTTGTTGAGCTATAACTATCTCCAATATTTTATAAATCAAGATCTTTGTCTTTAGCAAATAGGAAGAAAAATATTGTTCAATATGAAACTTTTATTAAAATCAAGTGATCTTATAAAAAAAATAAAAAAATAAATGAAAAACAAGTCCTTGTAACCTTATAAATTCCTCACCCATAGTATGAACCTATCACTTTACTTTAGAGGATAGAGAATAAGTAACAAATCCTTATGAAGATGCCTTTGTGATCATCACAATATTTAATCACCAATTCAAGGTACCACTAGATCTTTATGCATATAGATGGTGATTAATAATTTTTCTTTATTATAGATAGGGGTACCCAATGCTACAAAGCCATGCATTTTTACCTAAAAACACTTGGACTAATAAGTTGGGGAATAAACATCTTTCAATACAAATAAAGTCACCTTAAACTTCATTTATTTGTATGCATAAAATCATTATGAATGATATGAATGCTGTTAATATACTCTTTATATATGTGTTTAACTAATAGAATTAGACAATACTGAACTCACCATAATCAAGACCTTACCAATAGGTATTAAAGAGAAAAAAAAATTGCTAGTTTAGATAGCTCTAAGCATATCGGTCACCTTCAGCACTTTTTCTAGGTGTAATACTCTCCATCAAATCTTATTGATATTCAAATGGATATGACACACAATGTCAATACTTAAAAGACTACTTCTATATGAGACCAACATTATCGTTAACATTGTATATCTAGCCATAAAGTTATCTATAAATAAAAGTGTATTTATAAAGAGAAAAGCTAGTTAGTCTTTTATAGAGAGCCATGATCATAAAAGGATAAGAAAAGAATGTGTTTAAGAGAATAAAGACATATAAAAGTTGTTGAAAAACTTTAATAAATGGTTTTTTTTAAAAAAACCTATAATACACTATCAATTTCAAGTCAAATTTGACCTTTAAAAATAAGGACACCCTCACCATGCTTTTGAAGATTCAAATCCCTAATTTTATGTTTATATCGACCAACATGATACCATTAGCCTAGAAGTGGACTCTTATAAGCTAACAGTCAATCCTTATTTTTCCAATACACTAAAAGAAAAGAAAATTTGAGAGATGAGTGAAAGAAAAAAAAACCATCTTGAAGAATATAGATAAGCTCCTTAAAGTGGGTTCTTCTAGACTAGGTCATGAATGTAATCATGGTACAAAAAGCAAAAGAAAAGTAAAAGATGTGTTAACTTCATTAACTTTAACAAAGCCTATCCCTATAATAGCTTTCTTATTCCTTAGATATATAAGTCAATAGTATCTATGAATGAGTTTATCCTTAATCATCAACTTAGATTATGACCAGATCAGTATGTATCTAAAGGTAAGGAACAAACTTCCTTCATTATAAATAAAAGTACCCATTGTTATAAGGATGACCTTTGAACTACAAAAACATCAGGGCTATATATCAAAGAATGACAAATAACACTGTAACGTTTTGAGTTAATGAGTTGGAAAATACAACAAAGCCCTTGGTGGCTTAAAAAGTGGATATAACTGAATGAGAGGTAGTGTGGTAATTAGATAAACATAATAAATATAAATAGAATAAAAAAAGAAGAAGAGGGATTTGAAAATTTGAGAGAGAATCAACAGGATAGAGAAGGGAGAAAGAAGAAGAAGAGAAAAGAAAGAAATTAGAAGGGAAATAGAAAGGAGTTGAAGGAAATAAGTAAAAAAGGTAAGATTATGCTTTGATGATTATAATATATTTTCTTCAGATTTGATTTCAGTTTTGATGAATGTTAGGGTTTTAAAAATTTATGTTTTGGGTTTAATTCATGAATTAAATTGAATGTTATAAGGTTAATTGTTATGGGTATTTGATTATTTGGTTGAATTTGAGAGATTGAATTGAAAGATGATGATTTTGAATTATGATTTTGTTTGAATGTTAAATTTGTGTTAGAAATTTGGAGAGGAAAGTAGGTTTTCTGTTAAAATTCTGGGTTGGTGGTTGAAGAAGATAAAATTTCATTTTGGTCCCTTAATTTTGGAAACATTATAGTTTAGTCCCTAAACTTTGGAAAATTACAGATTGATCCCTGGAGCATATTCTGAGATTCTGAATAGAATAACATATTAATTACAGGAAAAATTACTGTATAGTTATGAAATTTTAACACTTTCAATTTAGTCCTCCAATTTGATAAAAATTACCATTTGACCCTAAAATTTTGGTAAAATTACAGAATGGTCCCTGGAGTATAATGATATATTCTGGAAAGAATTGAGGATTCATTATGGTCATAGTTTCAGCGTATTCATGGATTCATGATAAATTTTAGTTTTGTCCTCCATTTGATAAAAATTACAATTTGACCCTATAAATTTGAAAACATTTCAGAATGGTCCCTGAAGCATAATTAGAGGTTCTGGACAGAAATTAGGATGAATTATGAACATAATTCCACTATAGTCATGAATTTAGGATATGTTTAGTTTGGTCCTTAAATTAGATGACAATTACAATTTGACCATAAAAATATGATAAATTTCATATTAGTCCCTAGCTGTGATATTAGCCTTTTCAGATTGGTTTGATGAATAATTTAGGGTTATTTAGTGAATTATTATCAATTTTATTATTTATTTTATTATAGATTAAATTTTGAGAAAACCGTTAATTTTTGAATTTTTAGAAAAATAATTAGTTTAGTCTAAAAACATATAGGGTTATGAAATAGACCCTTAGTTAAGTGTATTAAATAATTTAAATATTTTTTTGAGTCATTCTTGAATATGTCTCTTTCGTATTCAGATAATCCTGATGTTCTACCGGCATGATATCGGTAGGATTTTCTTCGGTACCTGCTTTTGACTTTTATTTGCTTTCGAGTCAGGTGAGTGAATAATTTTTCATATGCATGAGAAATATTATAAATATTTGATTTGTTAATATGAATTGGAACATGCTTTTTGATAATATATATATTGATTATTATCTTTGTTATGATAAAACATGATCAACCATTGAATCTAAATTCTTGATATGAACTAGTATATATCTTAGATTTATTTTTAAATTGACTTCTGAATTGATAGCTCCTCATTTAATTGATGTCATGAGTTGAGCCTTGAGATATGAATATATCTGTTTGATTATGATTATGAACCTATGGTATGTCAGTCAGAATACCCATGCTAATAGAGTAATGTTAGTCTTTGTGCACATTGTATCTAAATTCTAGTTGATCGGGGGAGTCACCAACCTGTATAGACTGATCATCCCACAGTACAAAGCCTTATACTCATTACATTTTGATTTTCTGACGAGTTTTACCATATGATCTTTTTATTATAACCAATTTGAGAAATAGTTCCATAAGAACTTAAAGCCATACTTGTATATATATTTCTCATTGTTGTATTACCTTGTGTGTGTATATTGAATGTTATCTACTCACTAAGTTGTTGAACTTGCAATCTCATTATTTACCCTTTTCAGGCTTATAGCTTGATAGCAGGTCACTTTTATTAAACCTTCAAAACCTGTTTTTTTGTTGTAATTTATACATTTTCCTTTATGTCTAGTTAGTACTCCAAAACTATGAAATTATATTAACTCTTGTATTAAGACAATTCAATTATATTATGAAGTTGATTTTGTTATTAATGTTGTGTTGAACTCTGATTGAGTTTTTAAGGATAAATTTGTGAGTAAGTTTGGGTTCATATATGTATGAAAACCTTGGAGGGAACCTTGCCTATGTGTCAGTTATGGATCCGGGATTCAAGTTGTGACAAACACTTTTGAGATAAATTAGAGAGGAACATAGAGGCTTATGTGTATGATATGTTTGTAAAAAACATAAACTTTAAGGATCATGTCATAGATCTTTAGGAGGTATTTTTAATCATTCATAAGTGCTAGATAAAGTTTAATCCCCAAGTATATATTCACCATACAGGGAAAAAGTTCTAATAGGGGGGATTTTTGGCGAGCATTAAAAAGGTTCAATCCAAAACATTAAAAAGTTCAAGCCATTCTAAACATGCTTTCCTTTAAGATTGTCAAAGACATGTAGAGATTGACTAGCCACCTTTAACTAGTCCATCTTGCTTCAGGAGAAAAATGATTACCTTTTTTTAGTATTTTTAAAGAACATTGACATTAGTTTCATAAAAATCAAACAAGCAATGCACAATTGCTCGCTTCTCTATCGAGGTTGAGTATAAAGCTTTGGTAAATGGTATTGCTGAGGTTATCTGATTTCAGTATTTATTGAGAAATCTATATATTCTTTCTAACTCAGCTCCTACTATTCCATGTGATAATATATATATTCTATTTATTTATTTACAAATCCTATCTTTCATGCTTATACTAAACATATTAAAGTTGACTATCATTTTGTATAAGACAGGGTTACGAAGAAAAATATTTAAATTTGTTTTATCCATTTTTATAATCAACTTGTAGATGTTTTTACTATGTTGCTTCTTATTGTCTTTTGATTCAAGCTTTAGATTAATCCTTCATCTTCAATTTGAGAAGGCATATTATAGAATATACCTATATAGGAAATATTATAGACATACTCTTATATTATAATTTCTACCATTACTATTATATATTACCCAACACACACATATATAGAAAAGGTTGATTAACCAATATGTTATTTTTCCTATTATTCTTAACTTGTGTTTCTACATGAATTTTGGAACCTACCATCATCTTGGGTCTCTCTTGGTTCCAAGCCATGCAAGAAAACATATGGGTTCGGTCCAAGGTGTGCATAACTCGGAGCTCATAACCCCGAGCCCATCACAATTGATGTGGAAAACATTTATATTACACATAACCCCGAGCCCATCACAATTGATGTGGAAAACATTTATATTACACCGAAGCTCAAAATGCTGGCAGTTGATGCCTTGGTACTAGAGGAAATTGAAACAAGATATAACTTAAGTTCAATTGCCGTCCTTGTTACCATATGGACCAAAACGAGCGCACAAAGACATGAAAGCTCAGCGTGAAATTAAAACATGCCCGTGACATATGGGCACCACAGTCAGAAAAGGCTTTCAGCTCAGTTACTAGGTGTATAATTTATGGAATAATGTTGAAGAAAAACATGAAATCTGTACGAAGTTTCGTTGCCTAAATCATGAAAGAAAGGACTGAAAGAAAAGGAAAAGATATAGACAAACCATTAACAACAACTAGAGGGGGTTAGTTTCTAATGTGTGCAGTGAAGTGAACATCAACGATAATCAACTACACAAATTTATTATTTTTTTACAAAAATAAAATAAAATTCACATTAATATATTGCAAATTATTGCCTAAATCATGAAAGAAAGGACTGAAAGAAAAGGAAAAGATAGAGACAAACCATTAACGACAACAACTAGAGGGGGTTGGTTTCTAATGTGTGTAGTGATGTGAACATCAACGATAATCAACTACACAGATATATTACTTTTTTTTACAAAGAAAATAATAAAATGCACATTAATATATTGCAAATTATTGACTAAAAAAAGGCATTTTATGTTGCGAAACTTGATAATTCTCTTGTTTTATATTTATTTGGCAACCGGCCAGGTGCTGACATGGACAACTTGACGTTGAAGAGAATGCAAATTGCAAAGAGATCTTTGCCTTCTCCATTTATCATTATTAATGGGTATGACTTTAATAGTCCTTAAATAATATAAGTTCTATATGTTTGCACCTAGATATATGTATGCGAGCCCAAGTATGGATAAGGATGTTAATAGGGTTTTTGGAATCATGGTCTAGAGGATGGTAGGTATCATCATAATACCAAACAAATTATTTCGTTTTGACGTGGTATTTTCTAACAGTGATAACTGGCATGGAGATTATCTTTCACTATATCTTAAATTATTTATATTTATTTTTCTTTGATTATAAAGAGGTACATTCGCAGGTATGAGAATCAATTTATCATATAGTTAACTGTTTTGCTGTAAACTGGATGTTTAAGATTTGGTAACCATTTAGACATAAAACCAGTTGTTACTATGGCAGTTCTACAGAATTTTTGTCTACAAATTCAATTCACTAGCGAAACCAAAAGGAAATAGGTCCTTTCCATTCCCCTTAACAAACAAGACACGTGGCATTTGGGTTATAATACATGGCTGTTTTTAATATAATCGATTATTAATAACTGGTAATGATTTTTATCATAGTATAAATAAAAATGGACAAACTAAAATAGATATAGCTGTACAAATTATCTTATTTGAAACATAACTCTTGTAATGTTTTCTTCCCTGTCGTTTTTAATATAATCCAGTATTATTAAAAAAAAAAAGACACTGGGGTTGTCATCTTATCGCCATCTCCGTGCGCCTTACACCAATAATATGATCATGGAGATAATATAGATTATATGTCACTTCTAATAAGGCCATATATATATATATTATGTTAGGTTGGTATTATCTCTCAAGTTGTGTTCAATATATAATTTGGACGTCAAGAAATATGCTGATCAGTTTGTTTGAACAAATTGTATTTACAATCATTTGTAAAACCCAAGTGGGTGGCCATGAGTGGATTAATGTAATGCATAAGATCCATATGTGTTAATATTTTCTTTGAATTTTTTACACATCCCTATCTCACATCACATCGATCAATCTTGTATATATATAATTGACTTGCATTTTACTTGATGTGGGCGGTTTTATTTACTCCAGTTTTTGTAAGTACAATTTCATTATTCTTTCTGAATATGATATTATGATATATAGTGTAGTTGGTCATCCATCTTATTCATTACTTGAAAGAATAAAAATGAAGTGGGATGCGAGGACTACGAATGCACTAGGCATATTCTTACTTGTGAAAGCAATACTTAGAGCATGCTCTCTCTCTCTCTCTCTCTCCCTGATAAGCAAAGCAAAGCCTGTTAAAGGCAACCAAAAGGGTTGTGAGTTTAACAAATCCAGCATAACTTAGAGCATGCTCTATTGCTTTTCGGATTTCTCTAGAAAAGTAGAGTAGAAAAGTGACCCAAATTCAATCTGCAAAAGTAAATTAGAAGTGTTTTAATCAAAAATATATTCTGGGCTGTCTAGACCTTGACATCAAATAGTTGGATTCCTGGGTTGGATCAAATTTTCTAATTTAAACATATTCTCGAATGAATTTTATATATCAAAATTAAATTTATAAGTATGATCAAGATCAAATTAATATGAAGCAGTTAAAAAAGTTAACCTTTAAATGAAAATATTGTTTGTTGTATTTCTTGGATTCTAAGAGGAGAAAGGATTAACTTTTGACAGCCAACGAGCCATAGAAATGGACCCGACATGCTTTAAGACCCTCATATCCACACGGAATCTTTCTTTTATCAAAAGCGTATCGAGACAAAAACATAGAAGTACTACCTCGTATACTTCTCCCAATCATGCTCTCCGCGAGTGCTTAAAATGAATCTTCTTCTGGTGCTCCCGACAAGAGAAAATGATACAAGGTCTGTGTCAATAGCTTGCAACAAAAATATTAAAGCCAATTTCAATATGTGGCTCATCTTCTTCTGGGATTCACATCAATGTTGCTACGAGCCTACGACAATGGGACTGACCAACTAACGGGTTGCTTCCAGTATTATTGGCACGTAGTGAGTGTCTTATGCGCTCTTATTGCGCCTGTACTGTTCTTTGTTTTTCTAAAAATAAGAAGGAGAAAAGGCAAATGTGTTTTGTTCCATATGTTAAGTGTAGATTTAGGTATAACTAGATAAATCTTCTCGCAATGTAATGTTGCAATCAAAGTTTTTGTTGAACTTCAAAAAACATATTCAAGTATTTCTAACATATTAATCCTTTTTAATAAAAAAAAAAACTTTAACCATGTTTTTTTATACTATTTGAAATTTTCTCATCAAATAAAACTTATGTACACCAAGATTAATTTTAATGCGGTTGGAATCAATGCTAATCAATAATTTTCTCACTTCAATGGAATCTGGGGACTCTTTCTCCTATTTTAAACTCAAAGACTTAAAAATAATAATGAAGTTTTAAAAAAAAGTGAATTTTTAAAACCTAAAGGGACAAAATGTATTAATTAAAAAATAGAAGGACTGAAATTTATCTTTTGCACTAATTTTGATATTCTATCTTTTAATCTTTCCATTATATAACAAATCAAAACAATTGACCATTAATTTAATTATAAATTAAAAAGTCTAATTAAATTTTTTTGTAATGATATAAAAAAAAACAGCTCTAATCCATAACGAAAATACACAAGAGAGGGTGAACAGTAAAAAAATTGTATAGAAACCGCAATACATCTTTTGTTTCTTTAATAGTGATCGATGGTCTTGTTATCTCTCACGATTAACAATTTAATGTGTGTTAACTTATGCAAATTTTTTTCTTTTGCATTTTATTCTTCAATCACTGATATTCTCAAGATAAGTGTAAATATTAAAAATAAATATATAAACATGCTCTTAATTAGAATGGTTTTTAAAATGCACTCTTTATGTT
Organism: Populus ilicifolia; assembly: GCA_015708895.1. NCBI lineage: Eukaryota > Viridiplantae > Streptophyta > Magnoliopsida > Malpighiales > Salicaceae > Populus > Populus ilicifolia. The sequence continues at coordinate 244,499 of SRLM01014035.1, forward strand.
GACATATCATGCTCTCCGAGAGCGCTTCAAAATGAATCTTCCTCTGGTGGTACCAACAGCGAAAAGCGAAGGCATGGTCCGGTGTCTCACCAGCTTGCTACAAAATATTAAAGCCAATTTCAATATGTGGCTCGTCTTCGTCTGGGATTCACTGCAATGTTGCTACGACAATGGGACTGACCAACTAACGGGTTGCTTCCAGTATTGTTGGCACGTAGTAGGTGTCTTCTGCTCTGTTAGTACACCTGTACTGTTCTTTGTTTTTCTAAAAATAAGAAGGAAAAAAAGGGCAAATGTTTTTTGTTCCATAGTATGTAGTTTTAGGTATAACTATATAATTCTTCAATACTACGTTGCAAGTTGTACCAAAATTTTTGTTGAATGGAAAAATAATATTTAAGTATTGTTAATATATTTTTTTAGTAAAAATAAAAATTTAGAAAATATTTTATTTATATCATTGAAGCTCTTCTTATTAAATAAAATTTGTTAAAATAAAGATTGACTTTTTATATAGTTGTAATTGATGTTAATTAATTTTTTTTTATTTTAACTGGAATTTAATAACTCTTTCTTCTATTTTAATCTTAAAAACTTACATAAAATAAAATTTTGAACTAAAAGTAAATCTTTTAAATTTATATAGACAAAATGTATTCATCAAAAAACAGGAGGATCAAAATTGCACTAATTTTACCACCTAGTTTTCTTGTGTTTTTTCTTTGGTATTTTATTTTTTAATCTTTCTATTTCATAACAAATCAAAGTAATTTACCATTAATTTAACTAAAAAAAATAATCTAATCTAGAGAAAATATTTAATGACATAAAAAAATAACACAGCTCTGATCAAGAATGAAAATATACAAGAGAGGGTGAACAATAATAAATTTTATATAATGAAATCGCATTACGTCTTAGTTTCTTTAACAGTGATTGTTGCTCTTGTTATCTTTTTTTTTCGATAACTAGTGAATAAACGCCAAAAGATGGCCGGAATGAGGAGTTAAACAACTTTAGCAAAAGAAACAAAACGAAGAGGAAAGGACCGAGAAAACCACGAGGACAGAGCAACAACCATAGCATGCAGCTTTGCCTGCATACAAAACAGAACTCCTAAGCTAAACAACCATCTATCATGACTATTCCAAATCAATAGAGGTCTTGAGACCAAGCACCTGCTATAACCAGCCACTACCTCTTTAGAATGCAAAACAATCAAAACCTGACAAAAACAAACCATCTTCACCAAGAGCCCGATTAACAATTGTCCGTGTGTTAACATATGCACCTTTTTTTTTTTTGCATTTTATTCTTCAATCACTGATGTTCTCAAGATAAGTGTAAATATTAAAAACGACCAAATATATTCTTAAATAGAATGATTTTTAAAAGACACTCTTTATGTTGATATATCATGTTAAGAAAACCATAAAATTATCCATTGAAATGTAGGCATTGTAAAGATATAAAATGCAATGCTGCCCGCGTTAAAAGATTAGAGAATAAAATAATTAGAATATTATTAATATCATTAAACAGTTAAATTTTTTTGTTAGTTTTGGTTAGATAATATAAACAAACTTCTAATCATAATTTGATATAAAAGAAATGTAATAATGTTAGTAAAAACAACAAGAAAGAAATAATATAAAAGCTTTTTTTCTTTTTATATTTAGCAGAAATTCTCTCTGTTTCTTTTCATGCTTTTGTGAAAATTTTGCTATCTTAATATATATAAATTCTTATATTTTTTTTTATGTATCTGTTTTTTATTTGTTTAAAAAAAGGGGAAATTAAGGAAAGGAAAAACAAAAGGCTAATGACTAGAGATTAAAGGAATATTAAAAATAAAATAATTGAGATTAAAGGAATCCGAACTAGTGAAGGGATGGCAAAAGGAAAGGAGAAAATGCTATTGACAAGCATTTAACAGTGTTATGGGGCATGGTGGTAGTTCTGGGTCAGCTATTTTAGCAGCTCAATGGGCCATGCACGATGATGCCCCTCTCGGCTATCTTCTAAGGGAGCAAGGGGTATTCTTTAGACAAACTTGGGATCACACTGTGGTGTAGCCATTCTCCATTTCTAAATCCAATCTCAACATTTTCAGAATTTTCAGTTGATCAGTAGAAATCCAAAATCTTATATGGTCTGGTTGATATTATATAGCATGTTTGGAGAGTTCGTCATCTAAATATTAAAGCAGCGTTCTTGCAATATAATGAAAAATGGTCAGAACAATAAAATTTATGTTACCCCAGCACTTGCTGAACCTTATAATTTAATTTAATAAATTAATTCAACATAGGAGGGTAATTATTTAATGACATTTTTTTTTAAATTTTTTATCTGACCTTCGTGGTCTGAATCTTCAAGTATTTGATTGACTATTACTCAAAAGAAACCATATGGATTAGTACATTTAATAATCCAAAAAAATCTGTCGTATAATCTTCAAAGATTATAGCAGTAAATCCCTTCAATTTTTATATTGCTAATTAAGCATTGACAATCTGGGAGATGACTATGTGCGATCAAGTTTAATTGACTTCAATTTTGTATTGCCAAGCATGTTTATCCATAGCTAGGAAAAGCAAATAATATATGCAATAATTTGCAATAGTTTTGACTTAACTTCCTAGTTTTAAACTTTAAACCACTATTCAAAAATATTTATTAAAATTCTCTTAACTACGACAATGATGTGGAAAGCATTCCATTTGAGAAGGGAACTTAAGGGTTTAAAGGATACCCTTGTTGAATTAAAAAAAAGAAAAAGAAAAAGAAAAGACTAGTTTGGATTTCTCATAGTAAATATATGCATATATTCAGATCAGCTATTAATATATTGGGAAAAAAAATCATTATGAATTTTTCAAAATAAATATCATTTAAAAAGAATTTATTATAACATGATAAATTGCTACAGTTCAAAATTGAATATGTTCAATAAAAATCTCATAAATTGAGCAATATATTCGATCATTAATCAATAGACAAACAATGGATGTCTATGAGGTAATTTTGACGTGCGTTTTTATATACATTCATAAAATGTCAATTCTGTACCTGCAAACCCTACGCATCGATTACACAAATCTTTTCTAGACATAAAAAAATAAGAATTTTGTTACAAAAAGATCGATTCGTTTTTTGTCTTTTCAGAGAGATTATGTTTTATAAGCTGTCCTCTTCTCAAATCGTAGCGCATAAGAAATAAGGAATGCATGAAGGGGAAAAGAAAAAGAGAGAAGAAAATGACAGAAATCAGATCATATGGAAAGCTTTTGTGATTGCTAATACAATTATCCACGAAACAAAAATTTCTAATGCCTGGATTTCTTGTTTTCGTGGGGAGTGAAAGTGAAGAGGACATAGAATATTTAGTTTGTGAACCTACAGTCCAATCTGAATCCAATCGAATTTACTTTCTTTTCACTTACTTCCTCTGATTCCAATCGAATTTATCCGTGAAGCATGAAGAAGCTGAATGAAGCTATAGCCTTAAAGACTTCTTGAACATGATCGTTTATTGTAGAAGGGAGGTTGTGTACTTGTATTAAGTCATGTATCGATCAAGATACATCTAGACTTGTTCTACTGTTAGAATTCCATATTGAACACAAACACATATACCAAACGACTTATAATTAAGCCCATGACAATCCTCATGTCTATTGAGACGTGTTAGGGCTTTTGGGCTTGACTCTTTAATCCTTTTTTATGAACTAGGTTCATCTTATCTCTGGTTCTTGTTCCTAGTCCGGGCCACTCTAGGCTCTAGGCTTCTCAATGAAATCTAACATCTACAGTCTGGTTTATCCTATATCTTTGATTTCTCAATTCACAGCCATAACTGAGTTATGCTTACGTTGAGATTTAGATCTATATATTTTCCTTCAAATATAGAAAATAACATTGTTATAACATATAACCAATTGTTATACATATAGTCACATTATTGTTAAAATCATGAATTAATTTAATTTTTTAAATTATATAATTTTATAAGTCAATATATATCTAATGTATAAAATCGGACTAAAAACTCGAAATCAGTAAAATTAGACTTAACTTGTACAAAATTAGTAAATTTGATAAACTTGATTTAATTTAATAAGTTTACTAAATTTATGATATGAATTAAGTGAGGTCCAAATTTGAATTTAAAATATCTCTTGACTAGTTTTGTGAAATTGAAAATATCTTTTAGACTGTACATTAGATATATCTAAAATTTTATAGGAAAATATTAGACACAAAAATATATTGTAGTAAATTTTCAAATGAAATGGAGTTCAAGACCATAATATTTTGGAGGGTCAAAGTTAGTAGATAAATCTTGTCAAATATATCAAACTAGACCTTTGTGTATTATTTGGGACACATCTGAACTTACTAGTAGAATTTTACTATGATTAAAATTGGACAAGAAACTAGACATGTGAAGCTTTCCAAACATATATCGTAAGCCTAATAATTTATCCAAATGAGAGAGAACAACATGTTTTAAATCAGGTTTTAAATCTGCCAAGATATATACAAAAATTAGAGATTCGGGTTGCATGGAGAAATTTTAATTAACATCAAGACTTTATTTATTTATTTTTAATTTGAATTTTTTCTAGCACATTAGACATTGTTTAGGAAGTTTATTTTATTATTGAATTTATATTAATTAATTACTAGTTTAAACTCATTAGCTTGTAACTCGAAAAGGGTCTATTAAAACTTATTGTGATGAGAACAAAAAAGTTGTTACTAGGTTCATGTATACTTTTTACCTTTTAGTGATTTCCTTGTATTGAGAAATTTTGTTCTCAAACTTTTTATTTCTTCAAGTTATTAATTTATTAATTTATACTATTTATCTCTTTCATTTTATTTAGATCATTCATTGATTATACTATTGTTGATTCATTTTATTAAATTTTAATATGATTTAATTTTATGACTACAATTGTCAATATATAATTACTTAATAAATTATTTATGATTTTATAATTTTATAATCCAAGTTTATAATTCAAGTTTATATTGTATTTTTTATATCATATTAAAAAAAATATTTTTAACGATCTTAGCGTAGCTCTTTCTATTCGTATGTCATGTTTGGTGTCTAACGTTTGTTTAGACAAGGCATTTCTGAACAGAAACAGAGTAACATACAACAACGTTTATTTTTCTTTTCTCAAAAACGAAGAAGAAGAAGCAATGTTTCTCAAGCTAGTTTCACATGTTGTACTGTTGCCATTACTATTGGCAAGCGAAATCTTTTTCAAAGTCTTATTATTTAGAGTTTTGATAGAGATATACATATATAGAACCTTATTATTAATTATTCTTCTTCTTATTTGAAATAATTAATGTATTTTTTTTCTCTTAATGGATATTATCGTTTCTATTTGGAATACATGAATAATTAATATTGTAAAAATGGCTGTACATCCACCACATTAATCAACAAGAACAAAAACCACATTATTATTCATTTACATAATAATTTCTGTATCATACATGAGGATGACGATGAGGCAATGGACACCGAAAATATAAAAGTAGCTATGGGATAACAATGATTCGTTTCCGTTTTTTTTAGCCTCATGCATGATAGCTAGATAAAATTACTACTTATGGCAAGGACTGCGCAAGTGAACATAGTTTTAGAAGCCACCTCTGGTTTTTTTAACATGGTGTCACACTCTCTTGATACAGCGCGGCGTTGCGGTGATCCTCAAATTAATTTCAGGGTTTTTGTTTTGTTTTATGAATAGAAGTTGCTACCTAGTATTTTAGTTACTAGAAACTTTAATTGATTTTTTAGAGATTCTAAGACAAGGGATTGATTGCATAAAGAAAAGGTATTAGTACCCCTAGTACACCTTACTTAAGGTAAGTTGTTTGATGTTTGGTTTGCTTTATAATTGCTATGGTGTTGGTATTTTCTAATCCCATCAGTTTTTGTTTTGATTCAAACTAAATTTATTAAGATAAGAATCTAAGGAGATTCCATGTGCTTTGAAAGCTCATTTTTCCCTTAGTATTTCAAGAGTTTGTGACTCATAAATCGCAAGGAAGAGGGACAAAAATTTAGAAATTTAGAGTGCTTTAAAAAAATCTATTTTTTTTCCTTAGTATCTTATACTCTCACGGCTCGTAAACCGTGGAGTAAAAAATTAAAATGTCCTTAGGAAGAGTGATGGTTGCTTGGTTTGCATCTGTCCTTTTTCTTCTGTTTTGTGTTTTGTTCTGTTTATTGCCTCCTTTACTTTGCGCCTTTGTCACTTTCTCTACTGATTCCTAACTTTCTTTTCCTGTTCCTGTAATTTTTATTTACAAAAAATAGATGGAGAAAAGGCATCTTTCTTGTTTTTCTTTTGCTATCTCTCTCCCGTTCTCTATTCTCTTATCTCTTTGCTTATTTTTCTGCTGCTTTTTTCCTCTCCTCTGTTTGCCACCCGTTAGGTCATTAGAAGGGCTTATATATAGTCTAAACATGTCTCTATTTAGGAAGGATTCAATGCATTAATTTTAGGACGCAAATCTCTATTGATTTGCAGTTAAAAAAACTGCAAAAAGGAAGCTTCAATATTCTGATTTTGATCTTGTGCTTACGTTTGATTTCTTTATAGTTTTAGAGGATGATGTGGCTTTTTTCTTTCCTTCCATAGGGCTAGTTGCTCCTTTTGAAATGGGGCAACAAAAACATGGTCTTCAGCTTAAAAAATTAGGCATGATGAGAAAGGAAAACAACAGGAATTTGCATAGAACAAAAGGAAAGAAACCAAATGGAGGGTGCAACTGCAAAGTCCTATTTTCCTTATTTTGTGTGGTAAAAAATCTTGTTATTTATGATGATCCAGCCCCCCTCCCCAGCTTTCAATATCTTTCTTTAATTCAATCCCTCATTTTAATACTTTTCAATTTAGTCCTTGGTAAAAAAAAAATCCTTCAAATCAATCCCACGAACTTGGGCTATATCCTTCTTGTGACAGAATTTTCTACCTTTATGTTAGAAATTCAAATGGGAATATCTTGAGCTTTTGATATCAAAATCAAGTGATTCAAAAGTCTAAATTCATCTACGTGTCTAGGACTACAACTTTGATGAAGGAATCAAAGTGAGATAAAATCTTTTTACAGAACAAAATCTAGTAGTGATTTGGTTGGTCGAAAGGGATCTCCGGGTCTAACTCAAAAACTGACGAATGCCAAGAATCTTGATGTGAATGAGAGTATGAAATAAGAACAGAAATCATAAAAACTAGGCCAAAAATAGAGTTTCTTTAATGCAGACTCAGGTCAATATCCTTCTTGCGATTCCTGATCTGACAATGCTAAAGCATCCAAATTTGACTAAGAATCTGCCCTAAGAACAATGATCCCTAGGACCTAATAAAGGTGTATGTCAATTTTTTAACATGTAATGAGTGACATAATATACATAGGATGGTCAGATATCATACGAAACTGAGTCAGAATCAGAGCCTAAGTTGGAATAAAAAATTGCGACAACAACAAAACCATTTTTTAGTGCAAATTCTGAGAGATTTATTCAACCTTAAAGACCAGATAAAAAAGAAACGAATTTAGCATTATGAAGACTCCTGATCAACCTGAGAAAATTGATGATTTTAGCAGCAAAGAGGAAGGATAAAGAGACCAAAAAACAACTAAAACGGGGTTTTTGAAAAATATTTCTTTTTTTCTGATTTTATCAAACTTCTGGCGAACATAAGCTAAACTCCTACACTAAGTTCAAAAGAGGTATACACCATCTCTAACACATGGGGTCCAAAATTAAGTAACAACAAATGCCCCTTCTTTACAATGCTTACAAAGCAAAACTTGTCAAATAGTTCGCGTAGTGAGTTTTGTAAAGATAAATTGTCTGATCATACTAAAAACTCAATGCTTTTCCTAAAAAATGATCTCTCTATTGAGTGACCTGCCTATCTTAAAATTTCTAGAAAAAAATCCATGTTTTATTTAAATAGTCCTAATATTGAGTGACCTGTCCATTTTAAAATTTTTAGAAAATTCCATGCTTTTCTAAGAAACGGTCTTAATATCGAGTGACTTGCCCATCTTAAAATTTTTAGAAAACTTCATACTTTTCTAAGGAATGGTCTCAATATCGGGTGACCTGCCCATCTTAAAATTTTTAGAAAACTCCACGCTTTTCTAAAAAATGGTTTCAATATCAAGTAACCGACCCCTTTTAAATTTTTTAAAAAACTTCATGCTTTTTTAAGGAATGGTCTCAATATCGAGTGACTTGCCCATCTTAAGATTTTTAGAAATCTCCACGCTTTTCTAAGAAACGGTCTCAATATCAAGTGACCGACCTATCTTAAAATTCTTAGAAAACTTTATGTTTTTCTAAGAAACGGTTTTAATATCAAGTAACCGGTCCCTCTTAAAATCCTTTAGAAAACTTCAAGCTTTTCTAAGGAATGGTCTCAATATTAGGTGACCTATCCATCTTAAGATTCTTAGAAAACTCCACACTTTTCTAAGAAACTGTCTCAATATCAAGTGACTAGCCCATCTTAAAATTTTTAGAAAACCCCATGCTTTTCTAAGAAATGGTTTCAATATTAGGTCTTTGCCCCATCTTAAAAATTCTTTAGAAAACTCCAAGCTTTTCAAAAAAATGGTCTTAATATCGAGTGACCTGCCCATCTTAAGATTCTTAGAAATCTCAACGCTTTTCTAAGAAACGGTTTCAATATCAGATGATCGACACATCTTAAAATTCTTAGAAAATTCCATGCTTTTCTAAGAAATGGTTTCAATATCAAGTCACTAGCCCCTCTTAAAAATTCTTTAAAAAACTCCACACTTTTCTAAGAGATGGTCTCAATATCGAGTGAACTGCCCATCTTAGAATTTTATTTATTTATTTTTTTAAAAAACTCCATGCTTTTCTAATGAATGGTCTCTATCGGATGACCTTTCCTATTTTTTTAGAAAATTCAATGGTTTTTTTCAAAATATGATCTCAATATCGAGTGACCTGTCTGTTTTGAATTTAAAAAGAAATCATCTTACCTTGAGGAATGAAGCAGTGCTGGTTGACAATTCCTATCATTTTCTGTAGTTTTGTTGACCTAAGATTTTGGACCTTAGTGGTTTTCCAAAAACTTAGAACTATTTTAGCCTTTGTCACACCTTATCCTGCTAGGTTAGTGTTATGACAATATAGCATGCATGTTTTTTTGTTACTTATTTTGGAAACATATGTCCCCCTTTCTGTTGTAGACTTATTAAGCTCCTGTTTTCATTTGTTTGTCCGACTAGTCCTCTTGAAACAGAATATGCTCCACATGCTATACTTCTTATCCTCTTGGTGAAGAGATCTTTGGTTCCTTACGGGGCCCTTTCTTACTCCATTGAGTATTGTCTTTTATTATTATTTTAAAAGAAAAACTCAAAAGATCTGGTTTTGTTCATGAAAACTGAAACTTTCAATGCAATTAGCAATTCTCATAAAAGATGCTTTTTTAGAAGTTTTTATGATGATACCCCTTTGGGCTTTAGTTCACTATAGACCCTTATGTGCACTTCGTACAATTCTTGCTCCTAGTGTGGTGTGCAAAAACATGTCAAGTTTAGATTTGATTTGGTTCTCTCCAATTGATGGAGTCATCTCCTTAGTCATGTGTAAAAAAAAAATAGTTCTTTTAAGTAAAAGATTTCAAATGTTATGTGATCATATGTTTTATGAAAAAAGGTTCTTTATAAAGAGAATTCATGGCTGAACTTTATTTTATTGACTGGGAAGTATAGTATTTCTTTATAGAGTCAGCATTCATAGGTTTAACTAGATCTTCTCTTTCCATTATAAATAACAATAAAGCTTCTCTCAAGAACACTTTCTTTACCAGCAAATGGCCCTCATTGTTTGGCGCCCATTTACTTTGATCCTCTTCTGGTAAAGGCTATATTCAGCACAAAATCTTCTTCGTGGGATCCTTAAGCTCGGACCTTTTTGTCCTATGATTTGGCCATCTGTGATGATGATAGATTGCAACTATCCTTTTTTTACCGATCATATTCAACTATTCATATCTAACTTTTACCCATCCCACCTTTTCTAAACTCAAAGTCTACCAATACTCTTAATGAGAGGGTTTCCACTTCTAAAGGCATCATCGCCTTCATTCCATATACCAAAGTGTACGAGGTGGCTCCTGTTGAAGTTCAGATTGCAATGCGGTACGTATGAAGGGAAATGACAACATCTTATGCCAATCCTTATAGGTGACTACCATCTTCTAAATAATCTTCTTGACATTTTCATTAGCAGCTTCAACTGGACCATTCATCTTTGGCCTATATGGCGAGGAATTAGAATGCTTGATTTTCCATTTAGCATAGAGTTCTATTATCATCTTGCTATTGAAATTCTAGGCATTATTAGTTATAATATTTTCTAGTGGGCTATATCGACACAAATCTCTTTCCATAAATTTCTTCACCACCTTTTACCTCTATGTCATCCAAACATCTCAACAAAGTTCCATTCAGGTGATTTTCTTATACAAAGTTTTCCTATCAAGATAGAATCCATTGCTAACCTCCACAAAGTCTTCTTGTTGATTTTGGATGCCCCAATGAGATATGTCTGGTTTTGGATGAAATTCTTGATATCATAATACAAAGGGTTTCCATCTATTTCTCTTTCAACAATGAGCTGAGTTATTTCCTATATCATTGGGTATCGGCTGTACCTTGTGCCTAAAGTTTATTCTAGCCATGGAAGCTAATTTTAGACAAGTATTCTTGGTAAAGTGTCAATTGGTTTGCCATTTTCCTTTCACTTAGAAAATAATCAAAATTGAGTCTCCATACACAACTAACTTTCTAATATTTAGCTCTAATGCCACCTTTAAAACAAGAATGTAAGCTTCATACTTCTATGTTGTTATTGCACCCCAAACTGCAACTTAACCAAATACTACTTTTTATTAGGAGAGATTATCATTGCATTAGCTTTATTACCACATATGTTTACAACACTATCAAAGTACATAGTCCATCAATCTATTTTTCCTTCCTTAACTAAAAACACATCTTCATCAAGTTAGTCAAATTTTAATGGCTCATAATCTTCCATAACATGGTCAGCTAGGTGATTGACAATAACATTCCCTTTCACAGCTTTTCTTTGTCATATATACTATGTCATACTTACCTAGTAGAACTTGTCATCTTGTAATTTGGCTGACAGATGAGGCTTTCCATATATGTACCTTAACGAGTCTAATGTTTGAAATTAACCATATATTATGATACAACATATATTGATGCAATCTCTTCATAGCCAATGCTAGCTCACAACATAGTTTCTCAATCATAGTATACTTAGACTTGTATTCCTTGAACTTCTTAGTTAGGTAATAAATGACCTTTCACTCCTTTTGGTTTTGTTATGTTGGCTAAACACGCTCCCCAGTAGAATTGCTATCGTGTTGCACCCTCGATTGATTTTAGGGTCTTTTAGTTTTATTATTTTGTGTAAAAGGAAGTCGCCACCTAGTATTATGGTCACTAAGAAACCTAACTAGTCTTTTAGAGATTCTAAGGTAAGGGACTGGTTGCGTAAAGGGAAGGTGTTAGCACCCCTAGTACGCCCTACCTAAGGTAAGTTGCTTGGTATTTGGTTTGTCTTATAATTGCTATAGTGTTAGTGTTTTCTAATCCCATCAGTTTTTCTTAGTTTGATTTTAACTAAATTTATTAAGATAGAAATCTAAGGAAATTCAATATGCTTTACAAGCTCATTTTTCCCTTGGTATTTCAAGTGTTTGTGACTCATAAATCGCAAGGAGGAGGAACAACTAGGGGTGGATTCAAAAGGTACTGCAAGCTTGTTCGCACTCTTTATTCCAAATTTTGGGATTTTTTTTCCTTAACAATCAAAGATTGGGTCATTAGTCGGGGTTAATTGGGATATGAACTAGGCAATGTAATTCAAACTTTTTAAGAACCTCCTTACATCCTTCTTAGTCTTGAGTTTGCATAGATTGAATAACCTTTACTTAACCAAGTTCCACTTTTATCCCTTTGTCACTTATCAAAAATCCCAACAACTTCCTAGATTTCACCTCGAATGAACACCTTGCATTGTTAAGCCTTAACTTGTACTTCCTTGGTCTTTCAAACAATTCCTTCAATATTTGAACATGATTCTCTCCCTCTCTAGATTTAGTAATCATGTCATCCATGTATACTTCAATCTCTTCGTACATCATGTCATGAAATAGAGTTACATAGCCCTTTGGTAGGTGGCCCAACATTCTTTAACCCAAATGGCATGACCTTGTAACAAAAGGTTCCTCATGGTGTTACAAATATTTTCTTCTATTTATCCCTTTACACCATTTTTATTTGATTGTAGCCCAAAAAATCAATCCATAAAGGAATATATGAAGTTAGATGTTGCATTGTCAACTAACATATCAATATGTGGTAAAAAAACTCTGATTTTATCTTCTTTTTTTTTTTTGGGTATTACCACTATATTGGACAACTATTATGGATATTTGACTACTTCTAGAAAACCGACGTTCCACTGCCTTTTAATTTCCATATTTACTTTGATTAAGACATTAGGATTAATTCTTTTTAATTTTTGCTTAATTGATTTGCATCCTTCTACTAGCAGTACCCTTTATATTATAATATCGGTATCTAAGTCAAACATATCCTTATAAGACCAAGGAAAAAAATAATCTCTTGAAGTAACCATTTTTTCTCTTTTTTTAGGAGTGATTAAAGTCCTTATCTTTATTTTTTTTCTTATTTTTTTTATTGCCTATATCTATGGTTTCAAGTTCCTCTCTAGCGGGTTGCAAGCTTGTTCATGTTGTCCTATTTTCATCTTCCAAGCTTGTTAATATTATCCTATTTTCATCTCATTCTTGCTCTTCTACAGCTACTATGTATTCTTTAAAGTTGGGCAATTCATTTTTAGTGTAAAGTGCAGGTGTTCATTTTGAAAGATCAACTTTAAAAATGGAAAGTGATGTGTAAAAACATTAAAATGAACTTTTTAAAATGCATGATCTCATTAAAGGGAAAAAATTGTCAAAACATTTGCTCAAGCAAAATAATTAGGTGCGTAACAACATTCCAAATTCCTTCAAGCTCTTATTTGGTACTGAGCTTTTGGGTGTGACCTTTCTTCATTTTTCATCTTTTTTTTTTAAAAAAAATCAAGTGTTGTGGATTCCAAAAAGGGGATCTATGCTTTTAGGTCTGCGAATGCATGTATAGATGTATAAGACATTGCATGATACAATGCATGATTGTGATAAGAATGCATTAATATATTGAGTATGGATGCAACCTTCTTGTGAATGAATAATAGCCACCACCCTATAGACATAGGTCCTCTTGTCATATTGCTTTACTAGGAGTACTACCTTTTGAGTCTTTTGCTTGAATCATATTCACCAAAAAACAGATTTTGCATAAAAAGATAGGTCAATGCACTTTTCATTAATGCTTGATAAGTTTAATATATTTAGAGATACAATATTTTAATCCCTTTCCTCAATAAACTCTCTGGCCAAAGGTAAGAAGGCAAAGCCGCGATTCTCAATCTTTTGTAGAAAGGTATTGACTTCAGCTAGGCTTCGATGATAGCAAATGATGTTCCTTTCCACATTTCATGCATTGATTCTAATAATCTGAACAAGTGCAACAGCTTCATCCATTTTCTTATCTGTCTTGTTCATCTTTTTTTATGAACAACATATTGGTTTTGTTCAAAGCAGTGTTGTTGGTATCTATTTAATCCTTGTGTTTTTCTATTCTTGCTAGCTTCTCGTCCAAATACTTCACCTTTTTACGTTCCTTATCAAGTTTTATCCTTATAACTTTTATCTTATCCTTCATAAATGCTAACATTGGGTGAAGTCTCCAACGGGCATGGCTTTGTAGGGCACGCCGGGTGAGTTCTCTAAATAAGAGGTGTAGGGCTCTAGGTTTTGGGTTGTGGGACAATATATATAGTGTTTTTATTTATTTTATTTGTAGGAATACCTAAAAAAGGGTTAGAACACCTGTAAACCCTAGTAAGGGCACCCAACATCATCTTTGTATACAAATCATCAGGACTTTTACTATCGTGTTACCTATAGGGCTCTCCACTTGAAATAACTAGTAGACAAATCTTTTAATTTGTCAACCCAACCTTAGTTGTTTAAATTTCCACATTCTTTTTCTTCTACCAACTTCAAGGGTCTTTGGGTGAACCACAAAAAATTATTGAAGATAAGCTTTTTCTCTCTCAATATGGCTAACCATCCAGATATATAATAATTGTGTGCCACAAGATTGATTTGTGTATTCTCATACTCTACATAAACAACGACAACCTCCAAACTCACTACACCTATCTGGTTTGGAAACAATACAAGGCCAAATATGCCTAAGGCAATCAATCTCTCTTTTCTAATGCTGACTTCTTTTCTAATGCTGACTTCTTTTCTAGTTCAATTTCTAACATCATCCTCTATTTCAAACCAATAGCATTCTTTTCCAAAAACTTTTCTAAATTGGCTATTTTGGGCAGTTTTGACAATTCAAGGATGATTTTATCATATCTCAAAGGAAACAAATCATATACAAATTGTTTGGAAACTCAGTCAATATTCCATATTCCTCTGTAATGGGACATCGGTTTATGCTAAAAAAAACTGGTAGTTTGGATCTTAAAAATCAACTAAGACTCGCACAGCTAGGCTTAAAACTTCTACCCTTGCAATTTCCATAATGTGTCTGTATTTCCTAAAAAATGCATCCTTATCCATATTTTGAAAGTGAGTTGTTAACTTGTTCACCTCATTCATAATGCAATTCAGATTCCTGATTGGTGACAGCTTCTTAGCATCACTTATAATGTAGTCTCCTTTAGTCAGTTGTGACAGTTTAACATTTTTCTTATATTCTATAATGGAAAATTTAGCAATGGTGGCCATTTTGTTCACAAGTCCAGCAATTCAAGATGCCTTGGGGTTAGACTTGTTTTGATGCAAAAGATATTACGGAGTATACCCCAAGGATAGGTTTTATTTCCTTTACGTGAGACATGGGGTAAGTTTAATACTTGGTCTCTAAAAAGGGGTTTCCTGCTGTCCCAATGATCACTCTCATAAAGACAATATAGGGGTTCAACAGATAGTGAGATGACATGTGTACCAATCACAATTAGTTTAAACACTCAGCAAAAAGTTGGGGTTTACACAAACTTAAACCTTCACTCAAGTCATAAGACAAGCTGCTAGTTCCCCACTTAACTTAAAGTTAAATATGTGTGCCCTAAAAAAGATAATAATAATAATAATAATAATAATAATAAAGTGATGTATGATTATACCATATATGATAGAGTGTGAAAATACACACCAAAGCTTTTAAACAAAGTATCATTCTTAACTACCAAGAAGCACTAGCTGTAGATTGATCAGATGCAAGAAAACATGATCCTGACAAAGATGCTGAAGACTGATGAGACAGGACTGAAGTAAATTTAACCGGAGATTTTGGACCTGTTGATGGTTGGGGAAGGTTTACAGCATTACTTCCAAGCATGAGAACAACTAATGACATGGTTGGCCTACGCGTAGGATCATCTTGAACACAAAGTAATGCAATATGGATCCATCTCAAAGCCTCACTTACAGGACAAGAGTCGATTATATTTCTGTCTATCAACTCCTTTCCTGTGCCTTCATTCCACAGCTGCCAGGCCTGTTCAGGGTATATAAATTTCAGGATCAGAGATTTTTTATACATTTTAATGTTGAATTGATATAAGGTTCAGTAAGAATAGAGTTTTTACATGTAAGAGGAGGCTTTGGGCTTGATTTTGGCTGTAGAAACCTCTGTTCTTTTTACCAGTAATGATTTCTAACAACAGGATTCCAAAGCTGTAAACATCTGACTTTGTTGAAATCATCCCCTCCAGTGCATATTCTGGTGCCATGTAGCCACTGCTCAAGAAAAATAATTACTACATCAAATTGAGTGGAGGACAGTAAAGGTTACAGATGATTCTCATTCTCGTATTATTTATAGGAATTAATATGAAGGAAATGGACTTACAATGTGCCAACAACTTTGTTAGTGTTGGCCTCAAGTTGATTCCCTCCGAAAATTCTTGCAGTGCCAAAGTCTGATATCTTTGGGTTCGTCTGATCATCCAGCAAGATATTGCTTGCTTTCATATCACGGTGTACGATTTTGAGTCTCGAGTCTTCATGTAGATACTGCAGGCCCCTTGCAGTTCCTGATATAATATTTGCACGCTTTGGCCAGTCGAGTTCCCTACTTTTCTTTGGATCTGTCTTCACAAAGGAAATGATAAGGAAACTCCATTCGGGGGTAGGAGTGGATGCATACATCTAGAAAAAAATGGGAAAACTATGAGAGCGATAGTAAGCAAACCAAACAGGAAGGCATCAAGGCTTGTGTTTGCCAGGTACTCATAGACAAGAAGCTTTTCATCTCCTTCCAAGCAATATCCCAACAGCCTTACAAGATTTTTGTGCTGAAGTTTAGCGATGACCATCACTTCATTTCTGAATTCTTCAAGACCTTGTTTTGATACCATGGAAAGCCTTTTGACTGCTATTTCTTCTCCAGCAGGAAGAATGCCCTGAAGTTTTGAAGTTCAACTATTGATAACATTTAGTATTGAGTACTAGAAGATCACAAGAGAATAATATTGGGATCTGAACCTTGTAAACTGGGCCAAAACCTCCTTCTCCAAGCTTATTTTCATCAGAGAAATTGTTTGTAGCTAACTTTATGGTCGTCAAATTGAAGTAATGCATTTGTTCACCACCGGTAATAGGCAATTCTCCTTCATTCAGGTAGCTGTGATTTGAATTTTCTCGTAATAGAATTTCTTGGCTTCTTTCCTCCTCTTTAATAACAAGTCAATTTGACACCAAAGATTAAATTAAAATCTTATTTAGTTACACAAATATCGTTTAATGACAATTTCATACATTAATCTAATGACAATTTCACACCAAAGATTAAATTAAAAGCTTAATTAGTTACTCTTATATTGTTTATCTACCCGTTCGTCTTGGCCCTTTCCAGCATGAAAAATACCAGAACAGCAAGAGAGCAGCAGCTACAGCTAATGATGATACTACAGTAGCAATCACAATCATAGTTGTATTGTTCCCTCCATTTCCTCCTGAAATTGCATGATATTATCATTAATAATTAATAACCGACAAAAGGAATGTATTCCTATCATATGAAATATGAACAGCTAACTAGTCAATAGCCTATCCGAGTTCCTGATAAAGTGATGTCTATGCTTTGATACTGCAGCTAGATATATCTATCCGATTTCCTGGAGTAATAAGTCTATCTCTCAAAATTCCAGACCTTAGATATATCTATTAAAATCAACACTACAAATCATAACATAATTTTGGTGTCGGAATTGCTGCGATTATCAGTAGTAAGAAGATAGGAAAGTTGCAACAGCCCATATTAAGAGAAATATCCAGCTATCACAGCTGTATTTTTTTGGAGGCCGAATTATGCAATGATTGTAAAGAGCAGCGAGTATACATGAACAAACTGTAGAATTCCAGTGAACAAAAAGCTATAGCAGTATCACTGAATAAAATTGCAGTGAACGAGACATGTCAAAGCAGACTGATTTTTGAAAATTAGTTGAACCGGTTGCTTGGTTAGAAATAGTCAATTAATTGAGACATAGCAATCAGGTGGAATAAATTGAAACAGTTAACCGGTTTAGTTTGTATAATATAATTTCTATTCAAATTAGAATTTCCTTATATTAATTTAATTTCTTGATTGTCTAGGACTCTATATCTATAAAAGACTTGTGATTTAACATTATTAAGAAGTTTAAAAGAGAGAAAATAGCTAAAAAAGCTATAATTGCAAAGGTAGTTATGACAAAGAATAGAATATTTTTACTAAACATATAAATGGATGTACCTAAATGCCTAAATATATGTGTGAAGGATGAAACTTGGGCATGTAAAATTTGATAGCTTGAAAATGATGGTACAAAAAAAGATGTTGAAGGGTCTAATATCTATTGTATTTTCAAATTAGTTGTGTGAAGGGTGTATAGTGAGCAAGCAATTTCTAAAGAGCTTTTCAAAAGAGTTAACATCAAGAGCTAGTCAACCCCTACAAGAAATACATGTCAACGTTTATGGTTCTATCAAACCACATTTATTTGATAAATATTTGTATTTTTTTACTTTTTATTAATGATTATAGTAAAAAAACTTAGATATGTTTCTTAAAAAAAAAAGTCTAATATGTTTAATTGTTTTAGGAAGTTTAAGAAATGTTAGAGAATAATATAAATTATTTTTTAGGACCTCACCTAATAGCTTAAAATTTTGAGTTGAGATAGTTTTTTGGTATGGTATCAAAACCTTGATGATCAAACAGTTACGAGTTCGAATCTTATCATCCCTATTTATGTGATAAAAATTAAGCACAAAGTAGTGTAAATCTATGTAAGTTTCAAGTCTAAAGAATTTTCACTTGAGAAAACATGTTAGAGAATAATATAAATAATATCTTAGAACCTCACTTAATAACTTAAAATTTTGGGTTGAGATGATTTTTTGATAAAAAATCAGTTGAAGGTTGTTCTATAAGATCACTTAGAACGGATAAGGGAGTGAATTTTGTTCTATTAATTTTAATGCGTTTTGTGAAGATTATGGTATAAAGAGACTCCTAACGATACTTGTCTAAATTGCCATAACAAAATAGCATGATAAAAAGAAAGAATAAAAGCATTCTTAACATGACAAAAAATAGGCTTAAAACCAAGAAGATACCAAAAAAGTTTTGGGTTAAAATTGTAAATTGTGCTATCTACTTATCAAATAAGTGTCATACTAAAAGCATAAATGATATGACTACACAAGAAGTATAAAGTGGAAGAAAGCTAAGTGTCTCCTCCTTGTATATAAATGATTAAGTAAGGACCAAATTAGATGGCAAGAGAAAAAATATGATTTTTGTAGGCTATAATTAAAAATCTAAAAAATATAAACTTTACAACCTTAATAAGGAAAAAATGATTATTAATAGAGATGTTGAGTTCAATGAAGAATAAGCATAAGATTGACAAGTAGATAATAATGAGAAATGTGACTTTCTACCAATTCTTAATGAAAAAGATGAAACATATAAGCATTATTAAGAACATGTAATTATGTCTCCACAAACACCAATGGACTTAATTTTTCCTTAATTCTTCAACTTCTCCTTCCTCTAATTCTTCTTCTTTTTATAGTGGAAGTTCAAGTAGTGACACTCTATTAAATCCATTAAAAAAATGAGGATCCTCGATGACTTATATAAAATAACTAATTTAATTGATAATGATGTAATATTATATTGTTACCTCTGTACATATGATCCTATAGTGTTTGATGAAGTAATAAAGGATGTCAAATGGAGAATGGCTATGGATGAAGAAATTGCATCAATTAAAAAGAATGACATATGAAGATTGGTTAATAGACTAAATGGAAAGAAGACAATAAATGTCAAATGCATATACAAAGAAAAAAAATGTCAAATAAAGGAGAGAAGATAACCTATACACTTTCAAGAGCTTAGTTAAGAGTTTTAGATATTTGATATGCACTCGTTGAAAAACAAATTAAGAAGGGCTTTAAGTTGATTTACAGAGACACCTTCTAGACATTAAAGAAAATTCTTAAATATATTAAACGTATTGGTTATTTTAACTTATTTTATGGTTATTCTAATAGCTTATAACTTGTGGGTTATAATGATATTAGTTTGAATAAAGGTATGGATGATAGAAAGAACAGTACGAGTTTTGTTCTCTATATGGGAGATGCAACATTTACATGGAGTTCAACTAAACAATGCATAATCACTTTGTCAACATGTGAAACTGAATATGGAGCTAATAAATCATGTATTTATCATTTCATATAACTAAGAAGATTACTCAAGGAATTGTGAATGACACAAGAGAAGCCTATTGTAATTTATGTAAACAACTCATTAGCCATTATATTAATAAAAAATCCAATATTTCAAGATAGAAGTAAGCATATTGATATAAGATTTCATTATTTATGAGATTGCATTGCAAACAAGAATGTTGAAGTCAAGTATGCAAAAATACAAGACCAAGTTGTAGATATATTCATAAAGCCACTCAAATATGATATTTTTATTAAAATAAGAGATGTGTTATGAGTTATGAAGAAATTAAATTTAAAGAGGGATGTTAAAAGTAAATTGATTTTTTAAAATTGGTTAAATTGATTAACCGATTATAAATAATCAACTAGTTGAGATAGAACAACCAGATAGAATAAATTAAAATAGTTAATTGATTTAGTCGATATAATATAATTTTTATTCAGATTAGAATTTCTTTATATTAATTAAAGAAATTCATTAATTATTTAGGGCTTTATACTCCTAAAAAGAATTGTAATTCAATATTATTAGAATTACATAAAAGAGAGAATAGCTAAAAAAAACTTAAAAAGAAATACTAAATAAAAATATACCTTACTCTCACTAATCTTATTCTTGAGTTTTTTATTTTATATTATTATTTTTTATCTTCTACCACACCTATCATTTCTTTCAAATTTTCTACCACACCCATCCTTCTTCCAACAAAAGTATGCAGCTTCCTAAACGGTAAACTATCATAGCCTAACATCATTAGATTTTTTGAAACCACTCAGGAAGAATTTAGTCTTCCTTCTTTAAAAGATCTATCCATTTCATTGTACATAATAATTCAGTGGATTAGTTATAACTCCTTGGTGATGCTTATGTCCAAAGCTCGCCTGCTAACTTTGAAACAAACAGAGAGAAAAATAGCCTAAACTACCTATTCACCTAAATCTATTTAAACCAGGGTAAGTGTAATACAGTTCAAACGAGAAAAAAAAACTTTAAAACTTTCGCAACACATGAATGGACCCGCAATCTAATTTCTTAACAACCAAGTTTTCGTATTTGACTCACCGGGCACTGGCTCTGGCACTTGGGTAGAAGGAACCGGTACCGGCGTTGATGGCACTGATGGCAGCTGATAGAATTGATACTCCTCATACCTTAAACTACAACTTGGGGCGAAAATACGCCAGCCTTTCTTAGCTTGGCAACACTGTGTCACAGCATCCCTTAAGATTCCCAAACAAGAACTACAATCACTACTATTTATATCTCTACTACACTGCGTCAAAGCATATCTATTTTGAGACCCATCATGACTCGATGATTGATTAGTCCCGAACATCATATCTGTATATGGAACATATTCTATCAGCGTGTATATCAATCTGAGCGCACCAAAATTCTGTTCATCTGGTGATGTAGTATTCTCGTTATTCCACATGAACAATCTTGGATAAGTCTGATAAACTCCATGAAAGTTTTTATTCGAGTAACGTAGCATGCACTCATCGTACCAAATGATTGCAGTTCCATTAGAAGCACATCGCCGTTGGATTTCTCGAGTAGCATTGTTAATGCAGGTTTGACAGGTATTGCTCGAAACATCACCCCTGCAAAGGTAGAGACTGTAAATACCATTAGAACTGTCTGCATACAAGCTCTTCAGGGAGGCCTTGGAGGATAAAGAACTCAAGAGGGCGCTAAGGTTTGAAGTGTAACTAGCGTTTTCGGTGATATTTTGAGGATCTGAACAGAAGGGGTAAGTGTAAGCTGGTTGGCTAGCTATTGAGCTAATAAGGGTAATAATTGTGATCAGAACTGAAAGAAAGGATGTGGGATTGAGTAGAAGAAACATAATTTTCATCAGGATTAACTTGAGAGAAAATGGTGAGGCGAGGATATGGTTATGGAATGTATTTGATCAAGAAAAGACAAGATTTATTTTTTAATTTTTTTTTAGATTCGGCCATGGAGGTTAGAAATGAAACATCATCAGTTATTAGTAATATTGCAAAAGGTAGATACAACTACGCTTGACAGCTTCCGGCTTGAAAGAGTTTCGAAATTCTAAATAAATACGTATAGCAGCATGTTGGTGACTTTTCTCCTTGTTGAAAGTTTCTTCGCAATATGATATTGCAGCGGCGTTAAAGACAAGAGGTTCTGAAAGAGGAGAAGGTGTCAATTGTGCTTTTTTGACTTGGCTATTTTACAGGTACAGGAGGGTTATAACTATTGTGGGCAGAGAATTCAAAAAATAAAATATAATAATAATAATAATAATAATAATAATAATAATAATAATAATAATAATTAACAAGGATTAATTAAGAAGGGGAAATCATTGTTCGCTCCTTGCAAAATTGTTATTTATTGAAATAATATTATTTTTTTTATTTTTTAATATTAAATTTTAGAGATTAAGCTTTATTAATTATATCAATTTACTTTTTATAAAATTATATAAATATTATGTCTCAAGTAAAAGCTAGTAATTTAGGATTTTTTTAGGTTTTTTAAGATTATATTTTTAATTTTATCTATTAATATATAAATTAATTAAAAATTAAATTTTATAATTTGTTTTAAATTATTTTTTATAAATCCAAGAGTTTATATTTGTAAGGAAATATAAAAACTTGGAAACAAATCTCAGAAATTAAAAATACCTTCATTTATATTTTAGACTATAAAAAAGGCGCACAACTTATATACCTGTCTCTTATACACATCTAGATGTGTATAAGAGACAGNACTAATTAGAATGATATAATGATATTTGAATTTATGATTTTTATAGTTATTAACACTTTGATATTATATTAAAAAGTTATTATAATCTAAATATTTACATTTTTAAATTACAATTTAATATATAATTTATATTATTCTTCAATAATTTATTTTTCTCATAAACAATTGTTCCCCAAATAAATAAAAAATACATTAGTATTTAGTAGATGTTGATTGGGAATAGATTTATAAATGGATCATGAGTGGTGGACTCACATAATGTACTAATGTACTACTATTCAGTTACGTGTTAAACTTCTCCTCCGAGGTAGAAACTGGCAAAAAAAAAAAAAAATTCATAACCTTTTTTTTTTTAAAAATAAATTTGCTATTATTCAATAATTAGAGATTTTATTGTTGATTAATTAATTCATTTAATTTTTTCCTTTAGCATTTTTTGTATATAACAACATGTATCTAAAAACTATATTTGATATTATATGGTGATATGGTAGATATTAAAAGAAAAACAAATTCAGTATTCATTGCCTAATAAAAATAAAATACCTGAAAACGATCATGGAGCTTTACTATGAAGAGTAAAACATTTTATTTATTTATTTTCTCAATACATTCCCTCTCCCTTTTTTATTTTTATTTTCATCCTTCTTTTTTAAAAAAAAAAATTATCTTTTTTTCTTTTAATTTCATACTTAAAATATTTTAACAATCATTGAAATTGTTGTTGAATTAACCAAATTAACTTGATCACGTCAAAATATAATTAAACTGATTCTTGGAATTTTTGAATTATCATCTGCTTTTCTACGCCCATGCGGCTTAATTTCCAACCTTTAAACCATGTCTTGAATGTTTTTTTAGTGTTTTCAAGGTTATTTGTTTTTAATAATTGTTTAGATTTAATTTTTTTAATTAGAAAAGCTTAATAGTTATAGTATTTTTATTAATATCTTATTTTTATCATATTTTTAGATATTTATGATTTGGTTTTCAAGCCTAAATTCACACAAATATGCATATTTATTTGATCTGTAAAATTACTTTGTGCTTGTTTTTGTGCTTTGGCTTGAAAAGTATTCCTTTCGTCCAAGTTTATGCTTTGTGTGTATCTTCTTTCTCTTGCTTTACATTATTGTGTGTTTCACAGTCTAGGGTGACCTAAGGACATCAATATTCTAATGAAGGTGAATTTATTTGTTCTTGTTTCTTGTTTGTGCGTGTTTTAAGCTTTTTATAGAATGACTTGACCTTTTACAAGTAACTATGAGTTTTGGCGTTAATTATGTTTCTTTTGTTTATGTATTGTATGCATTCTTGAGTTTGGTCGTGTAAGAGGTTCCATGATCGGAGGATGCTTTCAGAGGCTGAGGATTGTTTTCGAGACCATTTATTTGGTTAGATGCATTACATTAATTTTGACCATTTATGTCTATGACTTTAGTTAAATTTGAGGATTATACTGGATCGGAGGTCCTGATGAACTGATGAGTAATTGTTTTGTAATAAGATTTGAGGCCCTTTTATGCATTATCCTTGGGCTAAAGGCATAAAGACCTTTTCGGAGCTTGGACCCAACTAATAAGATTTGAGGCCTTTTTATACATTTGCATACATGTTTAGGAAAATTGATATTTTTGGGCTGGCCCTTTTATGACACAATTCCAAATCTATTCATCTTAGGTGATTAGTTTTACTTTAAATATATTCAAAACACAAATGGCACTACAACCAGATGGATTAGTTAGGCTTGTTTAACGGAAAGAGGATAGAAATGAGATTTATTAATTTTAAAAGGTAGTTTCTTTACTAATCATAATCAATTTTAAAATGGATTTTTAATCATAATAAAGATTCATTTCTAAGAAGATAATTTAATTAAATAATGATTTAAACAATAATTAAATCCATTTTTTTAAACATTACCAATTTTCATTTATGTTTTTCTATGTCTATTTGAATTATTGCATTAATCTTTCAACAATGATAATTGTTTCTTTCATAATATCAAAATTCTCACTCATGTTTTTTTTTTAAATAAGAAATCTTTATATACATTTTAATAAAAATTATTATTTAGTTAATTAATTATCCAATTCATAAAAAAATATTTACTCTATTTCACTCATTTTTTTAATTATTATAAATTAGTAAATTGTATAAAAAAAGTATTTTTGAAAAATTACACACAAAAATTTGTGTGCGTTATAAAACATAGCTGAAAATTAGTAAACTAAAAATTATATAAAAAATATAAAATGATTGAAAAGATATTTATTAAAAATAAAAAATTAACTTGGGTCTTGTTTGTCTACTAGAAAATAATTTGCTTTTGAAAAGTTGTTTTCTTGGAAAGTTAGTTTCTGTAAAATAAATTATTTTTTGATATTTAACAATGTCATAAAAAATAAGTTAGAAAATATTTTTCAATATTTGGTTATGTCATGAAAAATAAACTGAAAAATAACTTATTAATATTTTTTTTCTATTGAAGTTTATTAAAATAATGAGGAACAAATCTCACAAATTAAAAAATTAAATGAGAATGAAATTAAAAGAAATTTAATTTTATAAATTATCTCAAATAAAATAAAAAATAATCAAAATAATAGTGATTAAATCTAACAAATAAAAAACATTAAAAGTGATGAAATTAAATAATAATAATAATAATTTCATAAATTATTTTAAATAAAAAAATAAAGACCAAATTTAATATATAACAAATTTTAATTAAAAAATGATAAGAGAGAAACAAATAACAATCATAAAATAAAGACCAAAGTTAATATAAAAATTAAATTAAATTAAACTAAATTCTAAGGGATAAAATTGAAAAAAAAATCAAAACAAAATATATTATAATTAAAAGTTTGAAAATCAAATTTGTTATAAGCAGCATATAATATAATATTTTAAATTTTTTATAAATTTTAAAAAGTGTTTTTAGAAAAATATAAAATAAAAATACTTTCTTAAAAATCAAGTCAAATTTTTATTTGACTAGAAAATATTTTTCGTCAACTAATTTTTTAATAATAAATAAAAACAAATTAGAAAATACTTTTTAAAAAATAACTTTTATAGAACAAACACAAATAAAGCCTTGATTTTATCTCTTTTTCCATGTGAAGACAAAAAAAAATAGCTAAATTTTTTCTAGGAGAGATTTAAAAAACCTTTATCTCCACAACTTAAAAAACGTATTTATTCTAGTTATCTTTGTTTTTTATACTTTAAGATAATAATCAATTATTATTTAAGATCACAATTCTAAATTATAGAGAAAACTACTAATTTATTTTGAAAGTTAATAATTCATGAATTTTGAAATTCTCTGAAAAATAACACACCAACTGTCTATATAATAGCAAAAAAATGGCACAGCTCATATAGAGGAAGAAAAAAAAAAAACCGAAACTCACTCGAAAAAATAAGTAAAATATAAAAACAACAAAAATGGGTCTATTGTATCTCTCGGAAAAACTTAAGCACAATTCACCAGTGGAATAGAAAATTATTACTATTTTTGTTAGAATAAATATTTGACACATATTTTTATTACTATTTTTATATTGTGTTTGGTTTTAGATTAACGAGGGAAATAGTTAAGCTTCTCTAACCTTGTTTGGTGCATTTTTAATCTTTAAAAAAAACAAAATGAATAAATATAATCACAAAGACGACGATAACATGAATGAGATTATTTTAATATAGTTAAATTACTAAACAACTTATTATTAAATAACTCAGGTCTTCTTAAATGGCAGGATATATATAAACCTTCTCTCTCTACTAAGAGAGAGAAAGAGAGAGAGAGTATTTCTCACTGCGTTGGTGCGAGAATCTATCGCATCCTTCCCATGATCGAACGAAATAGAGCACAGGCCTTTATCATCGACCATATGATATAAACAGCAAAAGTTCACATCACATGAGCGGGTTGGTGATAATCATAGAAACTTGGGGATGGATGTCAGATGTGTAGCAAACAAACCAAGGATTGCACAATCTAATGATTTGTAGTCCAAGAAACAAGAACATGTAAATTGATAAACAAAGAGGATTGTGGAGCTTTATAATTATAAAGACTTTTCTAGGCTTACAGCCTCCGATCTAGTCCCATGTTAAATGAAAAAAACCAACAATTTATGAATTCATCAACAATAACAGGCGCTGATGGACAGCTTCAACCGTTTGTATAGTCTTCCAGTAGCTGCTCACAGCTTGGGATGCTTGGGGAAGATGTCAGGAGTGAATTTCTGCGCAGCTATCAAACTACCCTTGATCTTCAATGCACCCCTGCAAGCATCAAATGAATCAGTTGGAGTACGCAAATGAAGAACAATCAATGAATTGAATTCGGGCAGTGATAGAATAGAACAGCTAAAGTTTTTAAACTGACAATGGGAGTTTTTTCCTCGGCATATCGGAGTTGGCCTAATGAGGAGCTGATGTCTCTTGATGTTAGTAGCTTGGTTTGAAGATCTCTTCTGACATGGAAAAGTCGATGATAGTTGGAAAGATTTAGTAATAATTTAAATCAGAATTGAGATAGTTCTTCGGTTTTATGGAGTTTTCCCTTGGATTTTTAGCTTGGTAGTTTAGCTTGGCAGTTCTGTTTGTGTGGAGGCAAAGCTGCATCCTATCGTTGCAGCTCTGTTTTGTGGTTTTCCTCTTCGTTTGTTTGATTCGCCAAGCCTGAGTGTTATGCAGACTTGTATCTTCTCCTTCCCGCCATCTTTTGGCGTTTTAATGAAATACTTTAGTTATAAGAAAAAAAATGGGATTTTTTTATATTTATAACATAAGTCATGCTTTTTCTTAGAAAGGGTACTTTTCGTATCGAAAGTGACAGCTAGGTGAAACCACCCTCCCTCCTTGTCTCTTAGAACAGCATGTTGGAATCAATTTGATAGCTTGATTCAGGCAATCGCTGCATTGCTGCCGAGTCAAATCAGGAGTGCACTGAACAAGTGCATACATTGTTTGTTGAGACTTTTCTGCTGTCGCATTTCCTGCTGCAAATTTTCTTCGTGAATCACCTAACGCTGCAAAATTTATCAGTCTGCCTAACAAGGCATTTAGCACCTCATTGAACTCAATTTCGTCGATAACATTAACCAGGTTGTACATCCAAAAGTACGGACCGAATTCCATACTGTTAAAAATGGTATGGTTTGCATACCTCAACATACAATCATCATACCAAATATAGGCCTCCTTTTGCTTCGGACAAAGTTGTGAGAGCACTTGGCTGGAATTTTTAATGCAACTACGGCAGGTTTCAGGCTTTTTATCTCCTCTACAAAGCGAAATTGCATAAGCTTTGTCGATGTTTTCGCCAAAGGAGCCAGTGTAATACCCATAATCATTATTTGTAATACCCATAATCAGCTAAATTTTATTTGAGTTTTTATTCTTTTGGTTTATATTTTTTTTCTGTCTTTTTATAGAATTTTTATTTATTTTCAACTTCTTCTTTCAATTTCAATTTACTAAATATTATATTCTTCAATTTAGTTCTTATTCTTTTTATTTTTGGGCCTTTTTTTAAATTTATTTTTTTTAATTTCACCTTTCAATCAATAAATTGTTTTAATTTTTTAATTTTAATTTTATTTTCATTATTTTGATTCTTTTTGGGGTCCTTTTATTCAATTGATTTTTCTTTTCAAATACATCCTTCAATCAAAAATAAAATTTTTTTTCTATTACAATTTTAATCCTTATTTTTTTAGTTTCAATTTATTTTTTGTTTTGGATCCTTTTATGCAATTGATATTTTTTTTCCAAGTTAATCCATTAATATTTAATTGGAGTTTCATAGTTGTTTTAGATAAGATGTTTTTGATTCAATTATCCGGGTCACGAATTTAAAAAATACATGCATATTGACTTTTTTATTTTTCTTTTTAGCTTTGTGATTTTTTATGTTTTCTTGTCTACCAGCTATTTTTTAATCAATGAAACCAATTGCTACGTAGGTTTTCTTTTAATTAACAATTTTAACCCATAATGATTAATGGAAAGGTGTATAAAATTGCTTCAGCACATCATTCTCTATCATCTCATTTCTGCAGCAGTTAAAAATTATACCAAAATTCTATAACATGCCTGTAATTAATTAATTAACTGCCTGGTACTGCTTCTCCAACTTTCAATGCTTTAAATTGCCAACAGATTGTAAGTGATAATCTTGTAGGTCCGATTTATCTCAGGAAGTCGACTACTCTAAGTTTCTCCATAAATACACAGCTAGATTTGGCTTTAAGGTCTTGTTGAAGATGTGTTCAAAAGTCTTTAAACCAAACATAGGAGACTGAACCAATTGCCTTTTCTGCTAGGAAAAATGTGTTAAAAAATCCTTTGAAGACTTCTGGGTATGACCGTTCTTATAAATCTAAATTAACGATTGAAAGTGGAGATAATGTGAACGTCCAGATTTCCAGAAAACTGGTTGATAAATTTATTTTTCCAACGAAAGCACTCACAAAGTCGGCCGCCAGAAATTTAAGCAATATTCCACAGACTGATACTGCTCATGTCCCACCTACTTGTAGAGCTATAAAAATGGAAGGCAGGCTATTTTCAAAAACAAAACATCACAAAGAGAAAACTGAGTTGCTGCAATGGCAATGTTACCATCAAAATTGCTGTTCTTTTTTGGTCCAGTTTTCTTTCACCTCCTCGTTCTCACTAGGGCACAAACAAATCTGCTTGAGCACTTTTGTATAGAAAATCATGGTAACTTCAGTGCTAATAGTGACTACAAATCAAACCTCGATCGCCTTATATCCTCCTTCTCTTCTGATACAAATAATGATTATGGGTATTACACTGGCTCCTTTGGCGAAAACATCGACAAAGCTTATGCAATTTCGCTTTGTAGAGGAGATAAAAAGCCTGAAACCTGCCGTAGTTGCATTAAAAATTCCAGCCAAGTGCTCTCACAACTTTGTCCGAAGCAAAAGGAGGCCTATATTTGGTATGATGATTGTATGTTGAGGTATGCAAACCATACCATTTTTAACAGTATGGAATTCGGTCCGTACTTTTGGATGTACAACCTGGTTAATGTTATCGACGAAATTGAGTTCAATGAGGTGCTAAATGCCTTGTTAGGCAGACTGATAAATTTTGCAGCGTTAGGTGATTCACGAAGAAAATTTGCAGCAGGAAATGCGACAGCAGAAAAGTCTCAACAAACAATGTATGCACTTGTTCAGTGCACTCCTGATTTGACTCGGCAGCAATGCAGCGATTGCCTGAATCAAGCTATCAAATTGATTCCAACATGCTGTTCTAAGAGACAAGGAGGGAGGGTGGTTTCACCTAGCTGTCACTTTCGATACGAAAAGTACCCTTTCTATGACCTTGCAAGCACTTCGCCACAGCCACCCTAGCCAACAGAACCAGCATTTCCACACCAATATCGTGAGGAAAATAGGTATCTCAGATTTTTTATCAGAATATCTTCTGTAAACAAATATGGTAATTTTTTCATCTGCTTTCAAATTAATTCAGGAATGTGACGTTGTCTAATCACATATTATGGTTTTATGATCCTTTTGGCAGGCTAAAACACAACCTTACATGGTTCGAACTGCCGTCGCGAATGCCTTGCTAGTGTTATTGTGGTCCTTGCAACATGTATGAGCCGCCTGACCGCTAGCCCTCTACCTAATGTCACTTTTCTTGTTTACAGCACTCAGATTTCTTTCAAAACAATAAATTAAAATAGCTATGATCTGCATGGACATCTATTTCCTCTGAATCTATTTAATAATAAGAGCAGTTTGGACACTATTTTAATTACATATTTGTTCAATGAGAATCTCTCTGTTATGAATTTTGATATTATAGTTTCAATAATTGTGCTGTCAAGATATTATAATTACACTTTTATTAAGATTGCATCAAAGAAATTTGTCTTCATCATAGTGTTCTGGGAATTTATGCCTCTTTTATGCGGAAAATAAAGTGTAATAATATTCTTTAAATCACTTTCTCTTTGTTATTTATTTGGAATATCCTGTGTAATTGCTACCTCTCAAAATGGCCTTACTCTTCATTTCCACGATTCTAATTAACATAAAAAAAAAGAGTTTGGATATTTAATTACCCCGCCATGCTTTGTGACAAATGCCAAAAAGAGGGCCTAATTATTTTTATGGTTTTTAATACTTAATGTGACTATAGAATATATTGGGATGGTCAAAGATTACATCATATAATTTATTTATTTGATTACTAATGATTTTGTAGGTAAACAAATAAAATGGAAGAAAGGAAAACGTCCTTTAATTTCAATAATTACCAAGTAAAAGTTTCAAAATCTATGTTTATTTTTTTATGATCTAATATGGTGAGCTTCTATTCCGATAAAATTCTATGTGAAAAATAGGGAAAGTATTTTTAAATATTTCCATGAAGAATTTATAAGAAGAGAAGTATTAATCCTATTGCTCCATTACGTTTTCAAGTGATGTATTTGAGATGTGCTTGTTAGTTACTGTTTCAGATTTGAAAAGATTTAGACTTGCCTAACTTTAGACCCCTGGATCGATGAGAATTTTCGAGGATATGCGTTCGAGAGATAGAAAGAGAAACGAGGATCCAATTGTGAATAAATTTGAGAAAACGGGACTGAACTGAATTATACGTACAAAATTGGACTTAAATTACTAGGGGAGACTTCGCCATTGACCAGAGGAAATTTATTCCATGTTTTGATTTTTCAAGTCTGCTGTGGGTCATCATGTAGTTCCAATTTTTCTGAGGAATCGGACAGGCAATTTTGTGTTTCTTCATGAATATTAATTCAGGTCGCCAAGTCTTCAAACCAAATGACTTTTGTAACAGCCCATGTGTTCATGTCTTCCACAAGTCTTTGGCAGAATTTTTAATATTTCTTCTGAAAAGTGGGGAAGTTGAGGCAGTTAGTAATCATAAATGGGGAAATTAGGCACTTAGAATTACACCGACAGAGAAGTCACCATTTCTCACCGAGTACTCGCACCATCATGCATGGAACGAAGAGGGTGTTTGGTAAGATGTTTGAAAAATATTTTAAAAATTTTTTAATTTTTTTTATTTTTAATTAATATATTTTTAATGTTTTCAAATTATTTTGACATGTTAATTTCAAAAATAATATTTAAAAATTAAAAAAATATTATTAGTATATTTTTTTGAGTGACAAGCATTTTAAAAAAAAGTATCAACCACATTCTCAAATACATTCTAAAAGAAATCCAACTTTAACTTTTGAGTGATGTAGCTTTACTTCTCAAATTCTAGTTTTGTTTCTTGAAAGTTTTCAGTTTAAATGGTTTTTTAAGATTATTAAAAGTTTATCTAATTATTAAATTTAAAATTCTAAAAATTTAATTTAGGTATATATGAGCTGACCGGACATTCATGGTTATCAGGAAAAAAAATCCTACTTTCACCCAATAAAAATCACAAAGAGAAAGTGGGGTTCTGCAATGCCTATGGCAGCATAAAAAATTGCTTTAACAAAAAGATTTCTTTTTCACACGGAGGTTTTCCTTTAACAAAATTGCAATGGCAATTAATATTTAATGTTGCTACAAGTTAGCTTTGAAAAATATGTGAAACATTAAAGGCATAGGATGAACTTATTACGGAGACATGTAGTGTAAGTTTATTAATTAATATTTAATGTTGCTAGAGGATATACTAGGGTGGCCAAAGATTATATCATTAAATTTATTTGATTACTAAATATTGTTTAGGTAGAAGTAAAAGAAGAAATGACCTGTAATTTTAAAAATTATCAAGTCAAAATTTCAAAATTTTGGTTTAATTTTTCATGATCTAATATGGTGAGCTTATATTCCGATAAAATAATTTTGGTTTTGAATTTCCAACAATTCTGTGTTTCTTGTCGTTCAATTTTTTTTTTTCTGAGGAAGTGGACCAACAATTCTTTGTTTCTCCAAGAATATTCATATTCACAAGTCTTCAAACCAAACAACTAGTTCCATGTGAACCAGTCTATAGTCTTTATTGTGAAAGGCAATGTGTACATGTCTTCCACAAGTCTTTGCAGAGTATTTGAAAATTGCAGATTTTTCTTAAAAAATGGGGGACGAATCCATTTTTTCTATAGAAACTAAGCAGTCAAAAAAATACACCAACAGAAAATTTCACGCAGAGATAGTAATCATTTCCCTCCCAATACCACTGTCTTGATTCGGATCCTTGAAATGTTTCCCAACTCCACACAAGAAAGGAATGTTATTTTAATATTTATTTGATATTGTAATAATGGTTGTTTTTTTATTTTTATTTTAAAATATATTGATATAATATATATATACATATATATTTAATTTTAAAAAATTAAATTTTGATATCATAATATCAAAATAATCTAAAAAAAATTAATTTAAAACAAAAAAATTCAAGTTTTTTTTTATAAATTAACTGTAGAAACAAACAATGCCTAGAACAAGTTGTCGTCCCTCTATGTTGTGACAGTCAATCCATATCTTAAAATGATACTGTAAATTTTATTTATAGAGATCCCTATACATAATTTGGAATGATTAATTTATTTTTGTAGAGATCTCCAGCTCTTAATAACTGAGAAAATTATTAATATTATATATCGTATAATGTTGGTTTGGTTATCTACACCCCATTACAAGGTCATCAAATTTTAATCATTTGATTGTTTGTATATTTTTTTATTTTGTTATAACCATAATGTATATGACTAATGTATTATGCTACCATATACTCTTTTTATTTGATGACCTGTGCTAATTAATGTTTTGAACTTTATCAATATCGATTTTAGTGTATGGGTTTGTGTATAAATTTTTAAATTCTACATTAAAATAAATTTTTAAACAATTCAAATGGCCTTGAAATAAATCAATATGTATCAGAGATATTTTTATTATTGTAAATTCTATAAAAAAATGCAATATATATATGAAATGAAATTTTATAATACAATCTTTCATTTAATAAAATAAATAAATAAATTATATAAAATCTTCATTCAAAGTTTTTTTTCCTTTGAATTTCTCTCTTATTACTCATTAATTTAACACTAGAAACCACCTAAAACTTATATTAATCAAATTTTAAAAAATTAGAGCGAAGCATGGAAATTACATTAAAAAATAAGAAAAAAAGTCAAATTATGATGATGCATAAGAGTATGCTACTATTTTATAATATAAGATAGATATAAGATGAGAAACAATGCGAGTACATTTACAAAATAATACTTGTGAAATAGGTGTGCTTAGTTTGAAGCATGGTCATTGAATTCGGACTAGCTTGAAAAGTCGACTATGTGGTTGGATTGATCTGCTAAGGTGAAAGATCGGCAAGAATAAAAAAATAGTCAAACTTGATCGACTCAATAAAATCTGGCAGAGACCCTTTTTTTATTTTTATTTTTTCAAAAGTGCCTTTTCTTCTAATCAAAAACCTCTTTTATATATCTATTTTTAGTTGGTTATTAATTTTTTTCAAAGTTCAATATACTAGAAGAATATTTTATTTTTTTAATGTTGGATTTGAAACTTTTTTTCAAAGTTTACTATATAAAAACACAATTTTTTTAATGTAGGATTTGAAATTCTTTAATATATATAGTCTATGATCACAAGAAAAACATAATTTTTTTCAATGTGTGATTTGAAACTCTTTATTATATATATTTTATATTTACAAGAAAAAAATTATATTTTTTCAATATAGAATAAAAAATATTTTTAGTTTAAATATTTCAATTTAAAAGGATAATATAATATCTTTTCAATGTGGAATAAAAAATATTTTAAAATAATCTTTTAAACTTCATTATTTATAACATATATAACTTATATTTATATGAATTGTTTTTTAATTTTTTTATATAGAATATTAAAACTTCAAATATGCTTTTTAAAATTTTTCCAAGTTGATTCATGTTGATCCTGTGTAAATTAGGATCCAGATTTTTGGTCAAGTCAACCCCTAGATTGGGTTTAATAAGAATTCTAATATTCTGGAAAGCATAAATTTTAGTCATCAAGTTTTGTAATAACAGTGACTAATATTTATTCTGGAAAAAACAATTCCCAGAATATTGTTGTCCTATTTATTCAATGGCTCGGCCAATTCTGTTCAAACCCAGATGTTGACAGCCACCCGTGGTTGGTCGTTCGTTTTTTATTCTCTAGTTAAGACTATATGTTCACTCTGTTATTACTTGGACTATCTCGTTCAATAATAAGAAAGATCATTTCCTGATTTGATGCCAAAGTCAAGCAAAGAAATCACCACCAGTCCTTGGAAGTGGACTGTCTTCCATAAGTCCATATAAATCTGAACGGGGCTGTAAGTACAATCCTGCATATCATACCAGATACAGAGGCAGGAAACAGAACCTATTGCTTCTTCAAGATTCCTTTTTTCAGTCTGTGTTCTTTTCATGAAAGTTCTGGCTACGGCACAGCAGCCATCAGAACAGCTGTAATGTTATATAAAGACTCTGTAGGAAAGGGCAACTACACCACTAACAGTACTTACCAGGCAAATCTCAATCAAATCCTCACCTCTATCTACTCCAACACTGAAATAAACAATGGCTTTTACAATTTTTCCTACGGCCAAGACGCCGACACAGTCTATTCAGTTGCACTTTGTAGACCGGAAATCAATCCTGATGCCTAACGCAGTTGCATAAGAAATGCTAGTGATTCCCTGGTAAGACTCTGTCCAAACTTTGTGGAGGCAATTGGAGGGTTAGATGATTGTATGGTACGCTACACAAACCGCTCCATATTTAATCGCATGGAGAAAGGACCTTATTTTTGGGTGTATGATGATCGACGTGCTGTCTCTGATGTAGTCGGGTTCAATCAGTCACGGATGACTTTGTTAGGTAGGCTGAGCGATCAAGCAGCCGCGGGTGATTCTCGTTACAAGTATGCATTGGATCAAATAGGTGCCCCGGAGTTTCAAATAATATATGCACTTGTACAGTGTACTCCTGATTTATCTGCTTCGGAATGCAGGGATTGCCTGTATGATGCTTCAGGACTTATTCCACGGTGTTGTGATGCAAGACAAGGAGGAAGAGTTATTTATCCAAGCTGTAATTTTAGGTATGAAATAGACCGTTTCTATGACCCTCCGACTAATTCAATCCCACCACCACCAGATTCAACTTCGACTAATACAGTTCCATCACCACCAGCTTCAACTCCACAAGGTATGGGCACTACTTAAAGCATGACTAGATGAAATACTTTTCTTCAACTATTTTGAAATTGAGTATGTGAGTTAAGGCTGTTAAAGATTCGATTCAATTAATGATTTATTCCCAGCAATTTAGAAGTTAACCTTTTGATATTGACTTAACTTACAATGTTACTACTTGTTACTTATTAGACATATCGATAAATTCATTCTAAACATGTGTAAATCAGATTTCATTTCTGGTTTTTAGGAAAGAAGGGCAAGAAGAGGAATGTCATCGTCATCATTGTCATTGTTCCAATAGCTGTTTCTGTGATTCTTGTTAGGATGCTGACATGCAAACTCGATAAGACAAAAGGTAAAGGATAAGATAAAATGAGAAACGACACACAAGAATTTACATGGTTCACCCAATTTAGCTACTTCCACGGGTAAGTATAGAAGGATTTTACTAAGTAATGTGGGAATACAACTTCTCTCTATTAATAGGAGAACAACAAAATCTCTCTATTATTAGGAGAAAACACCTCACTTACTATCTCACAAATACCTCATAATTTTGTGGGATTACTCTCTCCTCACCCTCTCTTCCTCTCTTCTTGTGATATATCTAATGCTTAGATGCATTGCCTATTTATAGGCAAGTATCCATGCAAAAGACAAGGAGTTAGGCAAATAACACCAATTTGGTGCATACAATTTTTGACTAAGGTGTAAAAGGATGACTACACCTTCTCCCATTATTTTTAACTAAGGATGACTACACCTTCTCCCACTATTTTTGACTAAGGTGGTTTGGCTTCACAATTCTTATAGTTTGCGTTTGCATCTTCTTAAGAGCCAGGAAGCAGCAGGAAGAGGAAGTTAAAGGTAATTTCAGAGGCTATTTCAAATGTTAAGGACAAAACACCAAGCTTTTTAGCCTCTTAGAGTCCTCTTTTTATCGCTTAGCATTCCCACTCTCAAACTAAAGCTTTAAATTACTTTGTTAGAAAACACCATCTTTTATACGAAGAAATGTTTCAATCAAGCTCTTCGGAGAAGCAGCCTATTCATTTCCTTATGCCTTGGGATTGCTTTGGTGTAGGTTTATATGAAATGGAAGATGTGGAATTGTTCCAACTTGATTTTGGCACTGTCAGAGAAGCAACAGGTAACTTCTCCGAGGATAATAAACTTGGACAAGGAGGATTTGGCACCGTGTACAAGGTAAGGGAAAATCATTCACCTGTCAAATATGATTCCACTTCAGACATTTGGTAATTTTGGACTAGATTCAGTTTGTTCTACACATTGCTGATTTTGACATGATTTCAGGGCACACTTGCTAATGGACAAGATATAGCTGTAAAAAGGCTGTCTAGAACATCTGGACAAGGAGAGCTAGAATTCAAGAACGAGGTCATGTTAGTCGCCAAGCTTCAGCATCGGAATCTGGCTAGACTCCTGGGTTTCTGCTTCGAGAAAGAAGAAAGGATTCTTGTCTATGAGTTTCTCCCCAACTCGGGCCTCAACAACTTGATATTTGGTAATTCGTCATTCGGTTCCTTGATAGAGTTTGAACATGTAATCTCCATGGTCAGTTCAGGTAATTTATCTAGTCCTAGTTGATTTGCAGATCCAGTCAAGCGTGTACTTCTAGATCGGGAAACCCTCTACGAAATCATAGATGGCATTGCAACGGGCCTTCTTTACATACATGAAGAGTCTCGACTACGGATTATTCTTCGTGATCTCAAAGCTGCTAACATTCTGCTAGATGAGAACATGAATCCAAAAATCTCAGATTTTGGAATGGCAAGAATGTTTGTTATGGATCTAGCTCAAGATAGCACGAGTAGAGTAGTTGGGACCTTGTAAATATATACTGCCAGTCTGCCACATATTTTTCAAAATATAATAATTGATAGGACAAAAATGAAATAATTTTTAGTAGATTTTCTACGGCCATTTTTAATATAGAATTGATCCAATCTGATAATTCCATGCAGCGGGTATATGGCTCCAGAATATGTTATCCGTGGACATTTCTCAGTTAAATCAGATGTATATAGCTTCGGTGTCTTAGTTTTAGAAATTGTTAGTGGTCGAAAGATTGGTGGCAGCGGCATAGGAGACGATGGAGAGGACTTTCTAACCTATGCAAGTATCAACAGTGCATAATTTTATTGATTCTGTTTGAATAATGTGCATGAACTTTATCTAAATTTTTGCAGTCATGTAGAAAATGGAATGAAGGGACACCTTTAGTCATAATAGATCCTGCCTTGAATATTGGTCCAAGAAGTGAAATTATGAGATGCATCAACATCGGATCAGTTCGTGTTCAGGAAAATGAAGCCCTCAGACCAGCTATGGCTCAAGTTTCTTTGATGCTTAGTAACTACTCTGTCACTCTCGCAGCACCCTCAATACCTGCATTTTTTTATGCACGGAGAAACGTCGATTCTGCCATTGATGAATGCTTCAATGTTAACTGAGTCGGATGAATCCAGAAGTAAATCTCCCCAGTGGTCTAACAATGAGGTTTCCATATCTGAGATAGACCCTCGATGACATCCAAAGGTAATGGGCAGGTTACGAAGCATGTTGGTGATGCAACTTTGTTTCAAATTAAGACACATCATTATTCGTTTTGGTGGAAGCAGAAGCTTTGGTTTTTTGTTGAACTTGAAGCCAAATGTTGTGGTGCAATAAGAAAAGAATACAAGAGAAGGACCATATTGGATTTCCGGATTGTTCTATTAGGTCCTTCATTATATTGCTAATGCCTTATAATTATTGTTGCTTTCTTATTTTAAATTCAATATGGAATACAAATGCACCAGTTATTGATGTGTTAAATTTCAAACCTGTGTTGTTTACTTATAATACAATGCTCACAAAAAGATAAAGTAACCTTTGTAAGCTCCGAGAGTAGCTTCTGATTAGAGAGAACCTTTAAACTTTTCTTTCACATTTGACCTAGTTTTTTTATGCCAAATCATCATTTTCTTTTTTGTAGGACTGATTGATACTATTGATGTTTATGCCTCGTGATGTGTTTCTCTCATTAATACAAACATGTTTGCAACTATATTTCTTGCCTTTAAAATCACTAGCACTCCTTTAATAATTTTCATAATTTCATTATCTGTTCAAATCTTACAGCCAAGATTATCAAATTATGCTATGGACAAAAGATTCTTCTTTAAGTCTTTTGCATGTTGCACTTATGAAATAATATGAATTAAGTCATTATAGATCTTTAATTTGATGGTGCCAATGCTAACAATCTTTAAAGTATGATTATCATCCATGAATATTGTGCCTCCAGAGATGGGTACATATGTATGGAACCAATCTCGATTAGGATTCATATGTTATGTTGCTCCTGAATCCATTAGTCAGACCCCCGTGAGCTTTTCTCTATATGTAGAGATTGTCGCTACTTCACTATATAAAACCTCTCCATCTTTTGAGGTGCTTGCAACACATCCTTAAGGTTTTGATGACTCTGCAGTATTCTTTATACCTTTGACTCTATATGCCAATAATCCTTTTTGAAGTGCCTTTTTTGTTATAATTTAGTATTTCATAGTCTTCTTACTTTTAAATTTAGACCTCCATTGTCTTTGACTCCCACTCCAGCCACACTTCATTGATCTTTCTCTTGATACTAAGAACGTCTTTGGTTGGTTTGGACTGTTTCTGTCTCCTTTGTTTTTTCATTCATTTTCTTCTTCCAAGATAGTGACTACAACATTATCGAAGGCTAAATAGTTTAAGAGTCTCTCGTAGCTTTGTTAGAGTCTCTCATATCTCCTTAGCTGTTTTCTTCTCTACTACACTTGATAATACTTTATCAGCTAATGATAAATGTATATTAGTAATAGTATTGTCATCCATCTCATTCCATTTTGTATTATTAGTGATCTCTTCAAGTCAATCCTCAATATTTGTCAAGCAATTATCTTTCCTTAAGATTACATTGATTCTCATTTTTTATAGTGAGAAATTGCTCCTCTTGAACTTCTCAATCTCGTACTTTACTGCCATTTTATTTACCGTGATCTATTCAACTATCACAGTTTCATAAATTTATAATGTATACAGAAATAGTATCATGTGAATAATACTTCATTAAGTAAGTTCTCAGAAAAGATTGAAGGGGTCACAAACAATTTCGCTTAAAACTCAATCTCCTTAAACAAAACTTCCTAAACTGTATTTAATTACCACACTAACTTTCTATATACACCAATAGTAACGCATATGAACAATACTATATGGATGAATAGTGTTATAGATGTGAATAGTAACTATATACAAGAATAAGTTTTGTATATTAACAACATCAATTAGCTAGGCTTTGATAGCATTGTGTTAGATACTAGCATACAAATCTAACAAGATAAAAGGTAAGAGATAAAATAAAATGAGAAATGAGACACAAGAATTTACGTGGTTCATCCAATTAGGTTATGTTTATAGGCAAGTATATAAGGATTTTACTAAGTAATGTGAGAATTACAATCTCTTTCAAATAATAGAAGAACAACTAAAATTTTTTCTATTATTAGGATAAAACACCTTATTTACTTTCTCATAAATACCTTATAATTTTATGAGATAACTTTCCCTCTCTCACTCTTTTTTTTTCTCTCTTGTATGTTAAATATAAAAAAAAAGATGTCCTACTTATTTATTGACCAGCATTGTTACCTTTGTTTTGCAAAAATAAGAGTATCAATTAGTGCTGCAAGTGTCACCGAATTTCTGCTCCTTTTACTGACTTAGGTGGTACCTAATTGGTGCTAGTAGGTAGCATTAATTGGAATCAGCTAGCTTCACAGATTTTGTTGTGGTGGTGCTAACTTATTCGTCTTACCCCATGGGTAAAGTGTATGAAATATGCAGGTCATGATAGTACTAGAAGAATGAAAGAGTTGCTGCTAAGCATCGTAATAACTGAATCCATGGTTGGTCTATCTTCCACATTTTCTTGAACACATAGTAATCCAATATGGACGTATCTGATAACCTCATCACTTCTTGAAGAAACCCTTGTCCAAACAGGGTCTCGCAAATTTACAGCTCTTCCTTGATTCCAACTGTCGCATGTTTGGAAGAAATTAATTTAAAATGTGCACATATCTTTCAGACTTTCAACGATATTTTCTTACCAAATGCATGAAGGAAAAATATTTCTAGAGAAAATATGTTACTTACACT
The DNA here is from genome assembly GCA_015708895.1 of Populus ilicifolia. Classification (NCBI taxonomy): domain Eukaryota; kingdom Viridiplantae; phylum Streptophyta; class Magnoliopsida; order Malpighiales; family Salicaceae; genus Populus; species Populus ilicifolia. The sequence goes on from SRLM01014035.1 coordinate 285,698, forward strand.
AGTTAGAAGGCATTCCTGAACTTCTTCATGATTCGATGAGCTATATATTTTTTTGTCTAGTGATAATTTCGTCCGGTGATAACTTCTGTATGATTCGAATGAACTATAATTTTATTCAATGATTATATTAAAATATTATCTCAACTTAACTTAATAATTTTAGCTGTTAAGTGAGATTTTAAAATATAATTTATATTATTTTTTAATATATTTTTTAAATAAAAGCCTTTTAGATTTGAAACTTATATAAATCTATAATACTTTATGTTATTAATTAGAAGAACAAATAAAAGTTACGAGATTCGAACCTGTGAATATAACAATTATAAATTTAAATTTTAGAATTTATTTTATTATTTTAAATATTTTTTTTGAAGTGTGACATGTATTTCCTATAAAATAAATTTTAAAAGAATATTATCAAACATTATTTTCAAAATTATTTGACTAAGATTTAAACGTTTTCGAATTTTGGAGATACAGCACCGCAATTCATGGAAGGAATCATGGAGATGTAATTTATTTTTATAAAATTGACTATATATATATATATAAAGAATTGGGTCGGGTACGTGGATTCTTGTCAGATAGGAAAAGTTCATCTTTTGACTTCATTAAATCAAATGTAAATGTGGACCATGGAATTAGATATTTGAGAACAAAAACGAAGGTAGTAAAATCTGGTTCTAATTGACTCGTGACGTGCCTATCGTTATCTCACGATTTTGAAGTCATACCTCTTTTCTTTCTTTGTCGTCACGGATTCGCGATGACTTTATCTAAAAATATACTAATCAATTTAATAAGTCAGCACAAAGTTCCTCTTTATGCTTTCTTCTTCTCACAAGATTGACGCAGAACACTTCTTTTTAATTATATTCCAGTGTATTTCTCGTGAAGACGTGAGCGATATAAGATAATACACCGCAAGCATAAATACTCCTAACTTCGGACTGCAATGCTGAAGCTGAAAAAAAAAAAGTAATTCTATGCACAGATACTTTTCACACCATTCTTTTCACCATATTGTGTCGATGTTCTTTATTAATTTTTCGTTTGCATTTCAAACATTGGGAACTTTTTTTTCTCTCTCCAGTTTCTATGTTTTCTACTGCGAATTGATCCATGGCTTGCTTTTTTCTTTTTGTTCAAATTCCGGCACTTACCATTCCAACATTCATTTATGGGGGGTTTTTGGGTTGATTCCATGTCAATGATGGAGGAGATTTTGACCAAAATTAAAAACAGATGAGTAGATGTAATGGAATGATCATCCATCTATGTGTGGGTGGGTGTGTGTAAAACAGATGTGAGTTAATTTTTCTATATAATTTACAGTAGTTTATTGTAAGGTCATAGAATTGATTAATTATAAACAATGAAATAATTATAATCAATCATAAAATGAGCAGAATCATTGTGATAGTGATGAAGTATGATACAATGAGATAGTAGTAATATATATTATAGTAAAAAAAATAATATTTTTTTTTAAAAAAAGTAATCCTATCACCATAGAAGGTGATGAATAATTTTCTTTATTAAAAATAAAAAATTGAAAGGAATAATGAAAGAGTGGTGATATAATAATAATAATAATACTTTTTTAACAAGTTCTAACCAACTTAGGGTCCATTTAGCGCAACAGTACAACCATTATTTCACTAAATAAAATATTTTTTTTGTAAATTGTTTTTATATTTTTTGATAATTTTAAAGTATAGATGTTAAAAATAAATTTTAAAAAATATATAATTTTTTTAATGTATTTCACTACAAAAAAACACTTTAGAAATCAATTTCTATCATAGTCCAAACACTCTCTTATTAAGTAATTACATTTTTATTGCTGTGGAAAACTTGCGGCAACTATGAAGGAAAAAACTTAGGGTTATTTTTTCTTAGAGCTTAAAGAATTTTATATCCCTGTTGGTTTTGCAATTTGTTAATCGCCATTCTAAATAATTTGATCTTAGCTTTATTTTTTAGTGATTTTATTGGAATTTTATATTTTATCAGTATATAATTATTTTTTAAAAAATAAAACAAACAATGCAATTAAAAAAATAAAACAAAATTAAAATAAAATAAAAAATTATATTCTTAATTTTAAAAAAATATTATTAAATGTAATTTATCTATCTAGTAGACAAAATATAAAGAATGTGACAAAAACAAATCTTTACCAAAAATAAAAGAGCAAGGTAAAACATAGATACTAGCGAGATATGCCAACAGTTGCTGGAAGACATTCAATTTATTTCTTAGATTGGCTTCCTCAATTCTAAGTTGAGTGTCTTAACTTGAATTTATTCTTGTATAATTACATGGATAAGTGATGATTATTGGCTCGATCTAAGCTATGGAGTCAAAGACACTTAAACCCACTTAAACATATTGAGATTGAGTTTTGGATGAGATAAAGAATTGTTTCTGTATCTCTTGTGCAATAAAGTATTATATCTTTCTTGAAAAAGAAACCAATCATAAAATATAATAACTAAAAAATATTTAAATTGTGAAATGTTTTTATTATATTACGTCTATATTATAAAATTAAATTTAATTTTATCAATTGATAAACAAATATAATTTTTTAAAATATCAAATAAACCCTAACAAATACAAAATCATTCATTTATACCATAAATTTATCAAGCAAAAAGCTATAAAACAAGTAAATATACAAACAATCTACATATACGATAAAAAATACCAAAAATTAACATAAAAAATGAGTTAACAAATTTACATACTTGATGTGACAAGTCTTCAAAAGTATAGGGATACTAACAATGAATGTTAGGATGACCAATTTGGGATAATAAAAATTAAATTTGAGATAAAATGGGTTACAACCTATGAAACATTTTTTGATTGGTTATTTACCTTGATTATTACTTAACATACCCTGTGAAACCAATGATAATTTAATTTTAATGAGCATATACTAACATCACCTGTATTGTCATCGTAGCCTTGCTTGCTTATTAAAGTGACCGTTATCAATAAATAATTATTATTAATCAATAATTAGGTTGAGCTTCTTGTATGCTTGCAACCAAAAAATATTACGGGAACAACCGTAAATCAAATTCAAAGTCAAAATTTGATGTTTTCTTGTCGGATATAACATTAAACAAGGAGTAAATACTCCAAGTAGAAAAGTTATGCCACAAAAGGCACATTTATGGTTTTCGTAGCAATAAATGATAGAGACTTGGAGTAAATACTCCAAGGAGTAAATACTTGTTTTCATAGCAATAAACAAGGAGTAAATACTCCAAATAGGAAGATGAATCAATAATTCAAGATTTGATGAATCATTGAAATAAAATAGTAAATAAAATAGAAGGCAGACAATAAAAAAAAATTAAAAACACAGTGTTTTGAAGTGATTGAATAGACGTTATAAAGTCACTTGCCAAAAAAAAAATTAATATTTAAAGTAAGATATAATTAACTTGCTCTAATACAATGTAGAAGTTTAGAATATAAAAGAATTTTACAATTCCATAATTTAATTATATAGTTTTTATTCAACTCATGTAGAAATTATATTGTCATACAACAAAATATATAATGAAATATAATAGAACAAATTATACAAGATGTTTCATCATTCTCTTTAAGATGACCGAAATAATTTTGTGATTGTCTTGAATTGTTCTCTCCCTTGATTTCTTCCTTTAGTTAATTAGGAGATAGTCAAGAATATTTACTGGATTATTTTCTTAATAATGACAAACCCCATTCTTTCGCTATATGATGAGGAAATTATCGAGGATCTAACTCAGTAATTGAAATCTCATTCTTCGATGGTGGGACAGTCTCAAGCTGGGATTGCGTCATCCTTGAAGCATAGCTGGTCATTGAAGAAGCTGGTTGATCTGTTCTTCTGCTAATAAAAAACGCTGGTTTAGAAGGTATTTGTAAAGTAAAAGAAGAGTTGCTTAGCATCAGAACAACTGAAGCCATCGTCGGCCTGTCAGCTACATTTTCTTGAACGCAGAGTAACCCGATGTGGATGCATCTCATCATTGCAGCTGTTGAGTCGTTCCTCAAAATGGGATCTATAAGATCTAAAGCAGTCCCTTCCCTCCAACGTCTCCATGCCTACAAAATTTATCCGAAGTGAATTCACAATATTGAAGGGTAAATCTTTCAATGATGTGTTTCATTTGTAGATAGTTGTACTTACATGGCTCGTAAGGTGCTCCATGTCATCTCCATCCTGGAAACTAGGTTTTCGACCGCTCACAATCTCCAAGACTAGCACTCCAAAACTAAACACATCTGACTTGACCGAGAACTGTCTTTGCCTTGCATACTCTGGAGCAATATAGCCACTGAAATGGTACATTAACAGATCTTAGTTGCAATGGTGCGAATCATAAGCATTCAGTATTCACACCTCTTTCATTATTGCTATAAATTAGACTTACAAGGTTCCAGCGATCCTCGATGCAGCATCATGAGTTTGATCAGTTTTCATTAACTTTGCCATTCCAAAATCTGAAATTTTAGCATTCATGTTTCCATCTAACAGAATGTTGCTAGGCTTGAGATCACGATGAATAATCCGGAGCTGAGAATCTTGATGCAGGTACAGGATCCCTCTAGCTATGCCTTCTATGATTTTGTAGCGCTTCTCCCAATCCAGGATGAATCGTTTGTTTGGATCTAAGCGTTCATAAAATGAGAGCTTCAGAAACTTCGGAAAACTTGTCAACAGAATTTGACACTAGTTATAATTCTCTTACAAACATGAATTGATCTTTATAAAAAAAAATGATGAGGAAAAAAAAAGATAATATGGAATTCAGGATTACCATGTATAAATTGATCGAGACTTGAATTAGGCACAAACTCGTAGATTAGAAGCTTTTCTGTTCCTTCCAAGCAGAACCCCAGTAACCTAACAAGATTCCGGTGATCAAGTTTGGCTAGTAGCCGTACCTCATTCTTAAATTCAACTTCTCCTTGCCCAGAATTACTTGATAATCTCTTTACAGCTATAGCTTGTCCGTCTGCAAGTATACCCTGAAGCATATATCCATTGAGAAAAAGAAACAGGGAAAGTTAAGTGCATCAATTTGAAAAATGAATTAACCTTCTAAGTGGTTTTAAATAAAAAATAAAAAAAATCGATACCGTTTATTTTCTACTAGTTATAATAAATTACCTTGTAAACAGCACCAAAACCACCTTGTCCAAGCTTATTATCATCAGAGAAGTCGTTCGTTGCAAGTTTGATGGTGGCGAATTTGAATTCCCAGCATTTTGTAGTATTAATTTCATCGAAATCTTCACAAAAAGCAAGTTGTTAATGTTTTGTTTCCAAAGTTAATTTGTTGGACCTTTGGAAGAAAAACAAATTATCTAGTGAATTTGATTCGTATTAATGAACGCAAGCTGTTTATTATGTAAGAACCAATAAGCAATAACTTACTTTTGACCTCTTGCTTTGGCTTCCTAAAACAGAAAATGGTTAGAATGAGGATAACAAGTGCCAAGAAGATAGCTGTAGGGACAACGGTAACAATAACTGTCCGAGAAGCAGTATTCTCCTTCCCTGCCAAGCACGCCATGTTCAAGATAGAAATTACAGAAGCTGAAACTGGAAACCGTCAAACAAGTGAAATAATTTCAGTATAGAAAAAGAAGTTAGCCTACCTTTCCTGATTGTGGTATTGGTTGGTGGAGGAGAACTAATAACAAATGGAGGAGATAGTGGAGAAGGTGGAGATGGAGATGGAGATGGAGATGGTGGTGGAGATGTTACTTGAGGAAATAAGTCGTAGAAGGGATACATATCCCATCGAAAAACACAGTTTGGTGTCTGGGCATAACCTCCTTGATACCCGTTGCAACAACTTTTATAGTAATCTACGGAATGTTGTAGGCAATCTCTGCAATTACTCGGTGATACATCAGGAGTGCACTGCATAAATACATAAATTTTTTGAGTGGATGATAGGTCTGCCGTCTCAGCTGCTAACTTAAGCCTAGATGAGCCCGTGGAAGCTATTGTTACTGTGTCTGTCGTCAAACCACTCCAAATTTGAAGAAACTGTCTAAAATTTGCGTCAATGATACCCGTATTATATCCAGCATCAGTAGGAGATAGCTCAAGTGATCCTAAAAAATAACGATTCGCATAATGTACAATACATGGAACTGGATTCCCTCCCCATGAAATTGCTTCTTTTTGGTTTGGACATGCTGCCATGAGAGTTTGAATAGCAGAATTGACGCAGCTGGAACAATTTTCAGCTGATGGGGAAGCCATACAGAGCACAAGACCATAAACTGTGTCATTGCCCAAACCTATTGTAGTATTGTAGTAACCCCCATTGTTTGTGACATTGGAAGCTAGTGAACGGAGAACAAGGTCTCGGTTTTTTGCATGGGTGCTATTAGCTGTAAAGTTTCCTGTGTTATAACAGACTTCAGCACCGTTAAGAGTGATGCTTGCGATAGTAACATGAAAAAGAAGAGAGACGATAGTTTTAGTACCCATTTCAACAGAGGAAATATTAACTTCTGTTCACAATTTCTTTCTTCGTGAAAGAAATCCCTTGCATTTTATATACCAAGAGGCTATTGGCCACAGTGGCATGGCCAATTTGTTAACGAATTTAGGACAAAAAAGAGGTACCAATTTCGATGGTGCCATCTATTGAAAAGTACTCTATATCTGGACTTTCCGCGTAAGAATCGATCAAGAAGTTTTGAGGTTAAATCGTGGGATTTTCTTAGAGAAATTCAAGTGATTAATTGATTTATTCAAGTGATTTCTTTCTCTGTTTTCATTTATCATCCATCATAAATAAGAATTTTTAAAAAAAATCTATTTATATATCAATGCATTTATCAATGTATCATCCATTTATTTATTTATTTATTTATTGTAGTTAGGCAGCATTTTAGTTTTATGGCAAAGGTAGTGGATTACTAAAATGATTTACCTAGTTCTTTTAATTAACAAAAAAAATATATTTATTCAACGCGCAAATAGCGTTCCCAATAATAAAAAAAATTATTTAATCTATAAGAAATTCAATTTATTTTTTTATTTTGTTTGTAGTTAGGCTGCATTTTAGATTTATGGCAAAGGTTGTGGATGGGAAATGATCGTTATCACAGTGTGAAAGGGCGACTTTACTTGTGGCCCCAATTCCTGACTGCTTAACTGCCTTTAGACTGTATAAAATTATTCAAAGGCTCCGTGGAAGACATAGACACATTGGCTGTGACCAAAAAAAACAAAGAAGAAGTCAATAGACTCAGTCTAACTTCTTTTTTCCGCCCCGCACTAACTTCTTGTTTGGTTTGAAGACTAACCGGATGTCCCACACTAGCGTTGCTGAATATTCATGGAGAAAATTCGAGATATTATTTGTCGAGCTCAAAATTGGACCTGCCAGATGTCCCCTACAAGCGTTGCTGAATATTCATGGAGAAAATTCGAGATATTATTTGTCGAGCTCAAAATTGGACCTACCAGATGTCCCCTACAAGCGTTGCTGTGTCAGAATTTCAGAACTTTGACGCTGGAATGGCAAAACAATGTCATTAATTAATCACTATAAACAACACGTTAGCGAATATAGGAATCACTAGCATAAATACCCATGCGCATGGTCGTAGTTAACATTATAAAATTAGTTTTAGCTTGTTCCATTTGAGGTGTCGCTAATCTTCTTGCAAGTTTTTATTTTATTTTATTAGTGAACATTAGTTACAATATCATAACGTCCAAAGAAAACTTGAAGACAATGTTCTCTTAAACGTAAAAATAAAATAAAAATGAGAAGGACATGGATAACACTTTTCCATTGTTATTAATCTCTCATAGCAGCAGTTAAACATTAAAATCTCTCTACCTGAGTATTCATGTAAGTCAAGTATCAAATCGACTAAGTGGAAGTTAACTCAACATCACCAAATTAATTTAACAAACCCAAAAATATCAGTAAGGTAACAATACATACAGGGGAGGTTAGGTGTAGCAATAAAAATCACAAATATTACAGTTAATTAACTAATAATATAATTAAAGTGTTTTAAATAACTAATATAGACAAAAACAAATTACAAAATCATTTTTAATATGATTCAATGAGCCAACATCAACACCTCAAGTATTAAAATTATACTTGAGTATTGTATTATTTTACTAGTCCAGGTCAAAGAGTATAATAGTTGTTTGATAAATTCATATCAAAATCTTTATATCATTTGAAGATATTTTCTTTTCAAGATTTTTCTACCACTTAAAGATATATACTTTTTAAGATTTTTTTTAGTGGCAAGAGTTGCTACCTAGTAGTATAGCCATTAAAAACCCTAACTAATTAGCAAAGATTTTATGGTATTGAACTGGTTATGTAAAATAAAAAATATTATTATTCTTTGAGCATTTTATTTGAAGTAAGCTAAATTGCTAAGGGTTTGTTATATTATGCTACTGATGATAATATTTTTAATTTTAGCATCAATGAATATTTAATTAAAGATATTTTCAACTCTAATATTCATAAATATTAGATAATAAAAAAATATATATGGTATTCTTACCTCTAGTATCAGTTAATAAACCAGTAAAATAAATTTAAAATAATGCATAGATATTTTTTATTTTAATTTTTTTAAAAAAATATATCCTATACTATAGTTATATTCCATATTAAAAACTCATAGATCAAATATGCAGTGAAATATCTAAAACAAAACAACCCGGAAAAAATGTAAGAGATCGCTAAATAAATCAACAAAAATCTTCAATTTTTTCCTGAATTTTATATAAAAAAAACTTATTTAATCAGATATCAAAACAAAAAAAAGTTCAATTAAAGAAATAAAATAAAATGATATGTTTTGCTAAATAAATCGTCAACCGAAAACAGATTGAATCAGCTGGGTCTGAGACCTAATCCACCCTCAACTTTTTTTGGGCTGGGTATAACCCAGCCTATAAGGGCTGCACTGGACCAGATGGCCTAAGCCAGTGACCCGGCTGGCCACTGCTTTTTAACCCGCAGGCGTGCGTGAACTGCTAACAAAAACATAGTAATAAAAATGCAAAGGGAAGGGAAAACGCAGGGAGGGCTGCCCGGCTGATTCAATTTTCTCCTCTCTGTTTTCCTCTTGTTCTTCCTCTATTCTTCTTTCTCTCTGCCCTCTTTTTTAACTTTATGGGTTCCTTCCTCTTCTCTGATCTCTCTCTCTCTCTCTCTCTCTACTGTGTTTGCTATGTCTTTTTTGTGTCACCTGTGTTTGTTCCTTTTTTTCCCCTGGTTTCTTGGTTCTCTCTCTGTGTTTTCAATCCTCCTTTGTTCTATGTGTGTTTCCTCCTCAGTCGTCCCTGATCTTCGTTTTCCTTTTTCTCTGTGTTCGCTCCCTGGTTCTCTGGTTTTTTCTACTTGTCCGTCTTATCCCCTGTGTTATGTCCTCCGGTTCGTTCTCTGTTTTTTGTTCTTTTTCGTTCCCCTATCCTCTAGTTTTCTCCCTGTTCTTCCCCTCTGTTTCTTGGAATGTCTTCTGTTTGCGTCTTCCCCCAGCGTTTTCTCTTCTGTCCCCTCGGTTCTATCCCCCAGCCCATGTGGCTTTTCGCTGGCTTTTATAAAGACATAGAATGCCATTCGTTGGTAAGGCAAATGAAACGGACTCACAAGACCGTTACATTGATGAAGGAGACGCATCGTGAGGCGCGGGGAGGCTTTTCCTCTTCCAGTTTGGTCTGCTTAAGGAGATGAACAGTGTCCATTGCAGTGGTGCCGTTTTGGGATGGGAATAGCCATTTTCAATTTGGTAACCGACGTTCTGCAATTTTGTAATCAAGCCCCTGGTAAATTATAATTAAGACATTTAATTTTATCACTATGTACACAATAATCCTTTAATGTCTTGCCAATCAGCCCCAAACTTCTGTATTTCTCCAATTAGACCCCTGGTTTCATTAAATAAACTAATTTCAAGTTCAATTAAGTCCCCATACTTATTATCAATTATTCAATTAAGCTCTTGATTGGATTATTTAAACTAATTCAAACTTTAATTAAGTCTTCAAAGTTTTAATTTATATTAGCTTAACTTAAATTTCAATTTATTCTTCATTCATTTTATTTTTTTCTTTTTTCATCATCATTTTTATTATTCTTTAGAAATAAAATAAAAATTAAAAAATTAAAAATTAAATTATAACAATAAATAAGCAATCAACCAGTTTACTTGATATGACTATATAATCGATTGTGTCAAGTTAAATACAAGGATTTAATAATTTTAACTTGGTGAATCTTGAATTCATATCAGTCCTTTATTATATATCAGTCCTTTATTATATAGTATGAGTTGATTTCAATATAAAAATTTAAATAAGTAGTAAAAGTGAACACTTGATTCTAAATCTTTATTTTGAAAATATCTTCTAAAAAATAAAAATAATATTTATTTATTCTATTACTTAAAAAAAATTAGAAAACACTGACTTATTAATTAATTATTATTTCAGATTATGGTTCTATAATTACTATTAAATTAATGTTTTATTTGAATTAAATATTCAAGTGATCATTTGTAAAATGATTTCAACTTAGTGCATATTACTGGCTATAAATACATACATATATATATATGTATGTATCAATTTCAATACATGTTACCTCATGAAAGATAAAAAGGTTTTATTATATTTTTTTTCTCTTATATAAATGATTCCAATATTATACATCAATATCCTTTGATTTGATAAACAATTCGAGGGGCTTAATTTATAAATATAGTCTGATTCTTTATCATAAAAGAACACATCTTAAATAGTTTTAAAAATGGTAACAAAATGCTATCTTTTTTTATAACAATAATAGTACAGACTATTAAAAAAGAAAAATATTTTATCAAAATGATATTTATATTATTATTTTTTCATTTTTTTTTTGAGGTAGTTTTATACGAAACATAACCATTATTTCAGCCCCGAACATAGCCCTTCATTCGGCCGCTCGTATTCATGCATTGCAATAATTTTTTTATTTTTCAATGATGAAGTATTATTTCAATCATTTTTTTCAATGATAAATAACAAAATATAGTAATGTATGAATAACATAAATGTTGTCAAAAAATTGATGTACGAAACGCACAATCGCCCACTTGCCTTTCAGTTATGTATGAATAACATAAATGTATTAAGGATGACCAAAAATGATATGAATCGAAAAATGTACACAAAAGAATATCATTCTCAATTAAAACATTTAAAGGTCATTAATTAAATTTTATGTTTAATTTTATTAATCTAATTAGAAAAAATAAAAGTAATGATATTCTAAGGTCAATAAAACATTGATACGATGTCAAATATTTATCCCAATCCAAACATTCAAATGATTGACTGAAACCACAGAACTGGTTTTATATTAAATCTCTGCATCTAAACCATTATCTAGGATACAACTCAGTAATTGAAACCTCATTTTTGGACAAAGGGATCACAGCTTCAGATTCAGATAGCGAGGACTCAGTCACCCTTGAATTATGCCCCATTGAGGACGACAGATCCGATTGATATGTGCTGCTGTTCATAAAAAATGCAGGTTGAGAAGGTATTTGCAATGTGAGGGAAGAGCTGCTTAGCATGAGAACTACTGAAGCCATTGTCGGCCTTTCAGCTACATTTTCTTGAACGCAGAGTAACCCAATGTGGATGCATCTCATCATATCTGTTGCTGAGCCACTACTCAAAACGGGATCTATGATATCTTGAGCAGTCCCTTCCCTCCAGTTTCTCCATGCCTGCAAAATTTATACAAAGTGAATTCACAATACTGAAGGGCTTGCAGATATCCCTATAAAGCCTTAAATAACGTGTTTGATTTGTGAATTGTTCTATACTTACATTGCTCATAAGGTGCTCTATGTCATTTCCATTGCGAAAACTATTTTTTTTACCAGTCACAATCTCCAAAACTAGCACGCCGAAACTAAATACGTCTGACTTGACCGAGAAGTGTCCTTGCATTGCATATTCTGGAGCCATATAGCCACTGTTTATCATCAACGAAAAGTTTAATATTATTAGATTCGACAATGGTAACAATGTTTAACATCATTTATATTGTTGGGACTTTTCATTTCTTCTTCTTTGATACAATGCAATAAAGGATGAGCTTAATAAATGGTAATTGTGCTGTTCATCATGTTCAGATACTTACTAGGTTCCCACAATTCTACTTGTATTGCCTTGAGTTTGATCCACTACGAACAACCTCGCCATCCCAAAATCTGAAATTTTCGGATTCATCTCTTCATCTAACAAAATGTTGCTGGCTTTGAGGTCACGATGAATGATTCGAAGTCGAGAATCCTCGTGAAGGTAAAGGAGCCCTCGAGCAATTCCTCCAATAATCTTGTAACGTCTCTCCCAGTTCAATTGCACACGCTTGATTGGATCTACAGTTCAAGGAATCGCATGGCTCAATTTACTCAAGTGAAAGAGTACGAGAAATATTCATTTGTGCTTCTTATTTCGAAGAAGACTCAATTGCTTATAATACAACTGTAAATTTGCTGGTTCCTAGCCTTACCAAATATGAAGTGATCAAGGCTCGCATTGGGCACAAACTCATAGATAAGAAGCCTTTCAATTCCTTGCAAGCAGAAACCTAGAAGCCTGACCAAATTCCGGTGCTGGAGTCTTGCCACCAATAAGACTTCATTTTTGAATTCCAAATCTCCTTGCCCAGAATCCTTAGAAAGTCTTTTCACAGCAATCTCTTGTCCGCTAGGAAGCGCTCCCTGAAATCATATCAATCCATTACTCCATGTATCTTCTTGAGCATTTCGATTTAACTATATGTAAGCAGAAGTATATCCTTTACTACCTTGTAAACAGCACCAAATCCACCTTGTCCCAGCTTATTTTTCTCCGAGAAGTCCTCTGTCGCATCTCGAATGGTGCTGAATGCAAATTGCAATGATTCTGCACTTTCTATTTCGTCCCCAGCTTCAAAAGTTGAACAAATTAGCATGGACGGAAACATAATTGAATTAGAGATTATGGAAGAAACGTAAATTGTATTTAGTTAGTTTTTAAAAGCTAAATCAACGTAAATAGATTAAAAAATATTTTCTAATCAACGTAAATTTTTATATATTTTTTTTATTTTAAAAATAAATTATGGAAGAAACGTAAATTGTATTTAATAACCTTAAGAAATAAAAAGGAAGAAAAAAAACCTTAAGAAGAACTAATCATTGAACGTCTTTGATGTGCAAAACGTGTTGTGTCTACTGTTTGTGAGAATCCTTCTCACGTACTTTTAAAATAACGTAAATTATGGAAGAAACGTAAATCCATAGTTAGCTTAAAAAAAATATATAAAAAAAAATGTATTTATTTTTAAAATAAAAAAATTAGAGCCACTCTCATCGTCTATTTCAATACAATTCAACAACCAAATACTATCTTCAGGCAACCAAATTATTACTTACTTTCAATCCTTTCCTTTTCCCTTCGCTTTCGTGTTCTTATGAATAGGCACATGCAGATGACGAGTATCACGGCACCGACAGCCGAGACAACAGTAATGACAATGATCCGAGCTGTGTTGCTCTTCTTTCCTGCATAAACCAACATGGCCCTAAAATTTTGAGGAACTTGATTCGAGACTTGTGAGTTCGGAATGTGGACAGTCCCGTTGATTGAGGCCTGATGACCCAAAGCAAAGTTGTCCCCATGACTCGCAAAAGCTTAACAATCAGCTAATTTTCATTTCTTTTAAAAGAATATATTCAAATCCTATCATGTTCCATTATCTAAACCATAAAAAATAATAAACAGATTTTTAAGGCTAAATTACAATAACTCCTATTATAAAATTATAGAAAGCATTTAAAATTTTGAAAATTTGACAAAACACCTCGACTGTATCCAAAGTATCTTTAATTGCTGTTATAAAAAAAATAGTTAAATAAAAAAAATTCCAAAAGTAGATAAAAATATAAAAATAAGAAATAAGAAATGGCTGAAATTAATATTGCTGATGTACTAATAAAATAACCAAGTCCCATTTTTTATATTCTTTCTCTAATTTGTTTAATTTTTTAATTTAAATATCTTTTCAAATGGATTTTGGATAAAGCTTCAGTAATATGTTTTTATATATGGAAAAGGCTTTTTTCTTGATGCTCTCTATAATTTTATAATATCTCAAGAAGGTTATTGTAATTTACTCTACTGTTAATATTAATTAATTAATGCACTCCTACTTTTCTTTTTTCTTTTTTTGCCATACCTAATTTAAATTGAATGATTTAAGGATCATTAAACTATAAAATTACTAAATCAAAACATCAAAATCAAAGTGCAGGAGGGAGTTAACAACAATCCAAGGCCTACCTTGTGCTGGTGCAGGAAGAGATGTAGGTGATGATATTTGTGGTGGTGGAGGTGATGGTAATATCTCAAGTGTACCATTAAAAAACTGTCCAATCTCCCACCTCAAATTGCAGCTTGGTCTTATGAGTTTAGCTCCAATCTTCCCTCGTACGTTCCCATCACAACAGTTTGTAATCATCCGAAAAAGGTCAAGCAGGCAACTGGAGCACTGCCCCTCGGACAAGTCAGGCGTGCATTGAACAATAGCATATACTGTTTCAACTCCAGCACTTTGGTTTCCAGTTGCGAACTTCTTTAAAGAGTTCCCTGATGCAGCTTTGTCTCGAAGTCTGGCAAATAATGTTTGGAGTGCCTGATTAAATAGAGTTACATCCAAAACATTCTGTAAATTCCAATTGTAGAAAGATGGTTGTTCATCTACAACACCGAATATAGATCTGTTTGAGTATCGTATCATACAGAGTGCGTAAACTCCAAATGCCCTCATCTTGTTAGGACAAACCTCTAAGATCTTATGAGTGGAGTCATTAACGCAACTTCGACAAACATCAACCGCAACGTCTCCTCTGCATAGTGCAATTGCATTTACTCGGTCAGGAAATTCGCCAACGGATAGATTGTAAAATCCGTAGTCAATTTGAGTGTCAGATGCTAGGGAGGAAAGAAGGCTGTTGAGGTTTCTTTGGTACGTGCTATTGGTTGTGTAGTTGCCGGTGTTGTTGTAGTTACAGTTATAATAAATGAATTTCGGCTGAGCAGTTGTAAGGGAAGGTTGGTGTAGAAGGATGTAAGAGAACGAAAGTAGAAGCACTAATTTTGAAGAATCCATCGGCACCGTGCTTGCGTACAAGGTGAAGTGGTATGTGGTATGGCCTTGTGATATTTAATTGTTGGTATAAGCTCATGGTTTTTTTTTTTTGTTTTTTTAATTAATGAAACTGTTTTCTTATTTATTCATTAAGGACACCTACTTTGAATTGACCATAAAATATATGGCACTCGGCACCTTGACGAGGATTGGCACGTGCAAAAAGGCTCTTTTAGGGATCTCCTAGCAACTAAAATGACGGGGATAACCTTTACACTCGGCAGCCGTCCAACGTCAGCAACTTTCAAAGATGAAAAAAATAAAACCCTCGTAACGGGGAACTCTTGAAGGGTGCCGTGTTCAATGCCTATGCTCAAACCCGATATTTAAAAATCCATAACTATATATATAATTATATATTTATTATTATTATTACAAATTACTATATCCTTAATAGAATAGTAATTTCAATCCTACCACTAATTAAGAAAAACATCAATAGAATAAAACCATTAAAAAAAATTATTAACACTATATATTAAAACAAAAGAGACATTTGCCTTTTAATTCCATTATTTATGACTAATCTCTTTCTTCTACAATTTTCTTTTAATTTTCATCATTAGAATTTATTTAATTTTAATTTATCATCACAAATTATGTTGGCATTCTTTTATTTATTTGGATTTGTTATATTTTGCATGTTCTCGCGTATGGGATATCTCAAAGGTTATACTTACAAAAAAAAAAGATATCTCAAAGGTTATTCTAGAGTTATATTAAACATTGTTATGAAATAAAATTTTCAATTATAGTAAAAATAACTTATGACTCATCTTTCTCTTTTTCATCATTTTCAATTATTTTCTCTATTCTCTCTTCAATTCAAGAACTAATAAATAAATAAAATAAACTACAAAAAAATTAAAATTATTGTCAATTTGAAGGGAGTGATGTATTTTCTCCAAGCTTTATTTCTTAGTCATTTATCTTTTAATTTGATTTTTTTCTATAATTTCAAATTCAATTCTATCTAGTTAGGCTATAAAAAGATACAATTGCAAGTGAGAAAAGAGTTTAAAAAAAATGAAAAACGAAAACTCGGATCTTTTAATATATGGTTAATATCCATTACTTAAAGAATTTTGGGATACGTAAGAAAGTGATGGAATTATGAATTTGAATAGCATGTGGCCACGTTTCGTTGGAGACATTTGTGGACGATAAAGAGACCCAAAATTGATATATTATTAGGGATGTTGGCATAGAAAGAAAAAATGGATGTTCGAGAGAAGTTTTGGGAAGATAATTTGAAAAGCTACCCCAGATGAAAAAAATGTTTTATAGGATATGGTTGTGATTGCATCTTCTTCACAAAAGGTGTTAAAACAATAAGGAGAAAACAGAGAAGAAACTATATGGAAATATGTGATACTGGGGGCCCTTATATCTTTGTTCCAAAGAATAGAGAGAAGACAGAGTTTCAACATTTATTTTCCATGAATGAAGAAAGAAAAACTTTAAAAAAATGTACAAATTGGTAGCAAGCAATTGATTGAGAAAGAACATCAACATGGAACAACTTGGACAAGTTGCCTTGAGCGCCACCAGTCTTGGCAAACCAAACGCGGAATTTCTTGTTTTTTTCCATGAATGAAGAAAGACAACTTGATCTAACCCTACAATTCGGGCTTGTTGACCACCCCACCACACACTTGTGCAAGCTGAAGCTGCCGGCAAACTTCCAAAATGAGAAAAAATTGTGAAATCCCATAAGTTTCTGATTGCTAGGTGTGGTACGAATCTAAACCAAAGTCTGGAAACTATTCAAAATCCTCTTTGTTCTTGAAAAGTTTTCACATATTTAAGTCCTTCTAAAATGGCCACCCCATAACGGAAATGATAGCCTTCAGTTTACTATTTTCAATTGAAACGATGGCCGTTGATTTGTCTCCAAAGAACTTTGATATTTTATTGTGAGTATAACACCAAATTGTTTTGTATGAAAAGGGGGGAAAATGCATAAGTTGCATCATTATTTGAAATAACCTCACATGAGCATATGGCCATCAATTGATCACATTTGTTAGTTTTTTAATTAAAAATTACGAAGTCAAGTCGTGTTCTCTGTTTATGTTACTGTCTTCGGCTTTCTACTGCATCACTTACTTTCTGTTAGTGGTGGAGGAGAGTATTGTTGTAACCAAAATTTTGAATTATTGAATTTTATCTTATTTTCAATATGATAATGTTTCTAATTAAGAATTGACAAAAATTCTTTGTAATTAAATTTAATCCCATATATTCAACTATTTATATTACAAATTTGACAATAACAATTAAAATTCAACAAATACAATAAAACATTATTGCAATGTAGACAGTAAAATAGAAAAAAAAATTAAATCTATATATTCAATTAACATTTATATATTGAATTTAACAATAACAATTAAAAGTTAATAAACACAGTAAAACAAAACTAATCTTATACATTTAATTAACATCTATACCACGAATTTAACAATAACAATTAAAATTCAACAAATATAATAAAACATTATCAATATGTAGACAATACCATAAATAAAAAAATACAAAAACATATTTGTAATAAACTAAAGAAAAGAAAAAAAATAAGTTAAAAGATGCACCACACATACCTTTTAATCGTTTTGATGATAAAAACCTTAAGTTCTACTGCTATGAAGAGAGGATTTGAGTGAGGGGGATTTGAAGAATAAAGAGAGACAATGAGAGCAAAAATGAACTTGGAGGGCCTCGCAAGGTTTTATATTGTGTTTTTATAGATGAAATTACCAATAAAATATTAAATAATATTATTTTTAATTAATTCATGGTGATTTTCTTGATAAAATAACCTTGAAATTTTTATTCCACACTAAAAGCTTCATAAAACTCTCCAAAGTTTTGGTGGTCTGTTTGCAATTGTATCGGTATTAGTTACACATCACTATACAATTATTTTTATTTGAATTCAACTATAATTTTATTGATAAAAGCATTCACAGAAAGTTACACATCATCATGTTTTTTTATTAGTTTTAATTCCTTTGATTCTGATACTAATTCCCTTGATATTTTACTATTTTACCGACATAAAAAGTTTATTAGTAAATACCAATAAAAATAGCTATGGAAATAATTATATCAGTAAATACCATACTAAAATGTTGAAAGAATATTTTCATAGATGATTTTGTTTATATTTACATATTTTTTTGCAGTGTTGAAAGCTAAAAAGAATATATAATATTTAAATAGTTTTTGTATAAATTCTAAATAATTTTAAATTAATTTAATAAAATTCTTAAAACTTTCAAAAAAAATTTATATTTATAATTTTTACTGCATGTATATACATATATGTGTTTCAGAAACCTCAATTATATATAAGAAAAAATTTTCAATATTAAACTAGGGTACAGGTCTATCCCACTTTCTCTTCATGGGTCTTTATAATATTACTGCTCCAAACAATTTTGATTTAACGAGAGTACTTTTAAATTGCATGAGTAGAAAACAGTTGATTGAGATGCAACTGGTTCTAGGCAAGCCGCCTTGGATATATTATTGTCTTGTCGAGTCATACCTTGAAATTTGTTCACT
Organism: Populus ilicifolia; assembly: GCA_015708895.1. NCBI lineage: Eukaryota > Viridiplantae > Streptophyta > Magnoliopsida > Malpighiales > Salicaceae > Populus > Populus ilicifolia. Next base: position 304,543 of record SRLM01014035.1, read on the forward strand.
TTTTAAATGCATCATTCATTAAATAATTTGTTCACTTTTTAAACGCAGGCATACGGAGCAGGTAACCCAACAAGTTGTCCATACAGAGGAAAATCGTGTACTAATGAATACTTCAGATCTTTAACTCAAGGTCTCAAATTATGTATAATTAAATACCACTTAAGTATTATAAAAATGTTTTATTTGCTTATCTTGAAAATAATCTGTTTTATTTGTTTATTCATTTAAGAAATAGCTAATTATACTCCAGTCATAAAATAATAACAATTACTTTTATTCGATTACTTGCATAAATTCAGTATTTGTGAAAAAAAATCCCAATAAAAAATGAATGAAAATTTATTTTGGACTTAATAAAAATTGGTGTGGGTATTAGCAAAATTAAGTTTTTTCCAATAAAATGAACATTTATGCCAAGATATATTGTTCCTTCCATTAGCTATGGTGGGATAACGGTACGTTAATTACAATTTATTTAGTCAAATATGTTTATTATCATTCAATTCCCTGGTAAACGGATTAATAGTCTCTGGTTCAATCAATGGTTTTTGGACAACATTAATTGCATGGTTTTCTGTTGAAGTTTGAAAGGAAGCCCAGAAGGTCTCTCTTCTTTGTTGTTTTCTGTTCTTCCTCTCTTTTTTTCGTCTTTCGTTTTGTGTCTGCTCTGTTCACTCCTTTTTTTTGTCTTTCGTTTTCTTCTCTCTGTTCTGGGTTTTTGTGTTGTTTTTGGGTCAATGCCTCTGTTCGTTTTTTTGGTCATCTGGTATTTTCTGCTCGTCCCTGTGTTTGCTCTCTCTGGTTTCCCCCCTGGTTTTTTGTTATCCCCCCACCTTTCCGTCCAGAGAATGCCATGCGTTGGTAAGGCAAATGAAACGGACTCACAAGACCTTTACAGTGATATTGGAGACGCATCGTGGGACGCGGGCGGCTTTTCCTCTTCCGGTTTGGTCTGCTGATGAAAGATGAACATTGAAACGGCGCGGAATAGCTATTTTCAATTTGGTGAATGAAGTTCTGAAATTGTATAATGAAGTCCCCTGCGTAAAATGTAATTGGACCCCTGCATTTAAGAGCCATTTACAAAACAGACCTTGGTTTACAATCTATTTCTTATTACTCCCTTGCCTTTAATTGGCTCTTCAACTTTTAATTCTTTCAAAATAACCCCTGAAAAAATCAATTAAGCACCTTATAGTACCCTTGTCTTTTCACTTTAGTCCTTGGATTTTAATTTCTTGCAATTATGACCCAAATCAGCCCCTTTTTTGTATTTATTTTTTCAATTAAGCCTATGATATAATTCATTAAACTAATTCTTAGTTCAATCAAGTCCCCAATCTTATTAATTCTTTCAATTTTTGATCAAATTGACTCTCATATTTAATTTCTTCTGATTAAAGCCTTAAAAATCAATTTGTCTTGTAATAAAACCCTTTATAAACTCAATTAATTTTTCAACAAAATCTAATTGCGTCCTTAAACATCTAATTTTATATTTTTCTTCCTTCAATTAAATTTTCTTTGCCAATATGACCTTTATCAGTAAAAAATACACTGTCAAATTTTAATCTTTTTATTTTTGAATTTTTCCAACTAATCTTTGGCCATTTTCTAGGTCCTTTTATTTTTTCTTCTCACTACTATAAATTTTTTTATTTTCTTTTGAATACATATATAAACACAAATTTTCTATCAATCAAAATTTTCCGTATGTTATTTTATTTTTTAAAAGAAAGAATAAAAAAATTAAAATATATGACATGGAAAATAAATGAGCCTTCATATATTTCTTGACTAATGAAAAGTTGACATTTGGAATAAGATATTCAAGATATCTAATCATATTGCAAGATCCCGTTAAGATAAATCAACCAATAAAAATATCATGTGGCATTGTAAAAGGATCTGAGAGCCCCCACGAATCTCTATAAATAGAGGGTATCAACCTAGAGAGAGAGAAAAAAAAAGATTCTGGAAAATATAAATTTTCATTAAGATAAGCTCTTCAAGTAAGGAAGCTCTCTCAAAAGTTTTCAAACCTTATTCATCTACGCTTGAAGTCTATAAAAAATGAAACTCTATTGGATCAAGTTTAAATGACTCATTAGAGTTTTTTAACAACACTTTGAAGACAAATCAGTATTTTTCAAAGTATTAAATCACCAAAACTCACTAAACTTTGTTAGATCATGCCTAAACGCCTCATAAAAGTTCTTCAATAACACTTGAAGACAAATCAAAGGTACTCTTCAAAACATCAAATTACCAAATCTCGCTAAATTTTGTTGGATCAAGTCTATACACCTTATAAAAGTTCTTCAACAACACTTAGAAGACAAATCAAAGGTACTTTTTAAAGCATCAAATCACCAAATCTCGCTAAGCTCTATTGAATCAAGTCTAAACGCCTTATAAAAGTTCTTCAACAACAATTTAAAGAGAAATCAAAGATACTCTTCAAAGCATCAAATCACCAAATCTTGCAAAGCTCTGTTGGATCAAGCCTAAACACCCTATAAGAGTTCTTCAACAACACTTTGAGATAAATCAAAGGTACTATTCAGAGCATCAAATCATTAAATCTTGCTTTGCAATACACGTCAAAATTCACATTCTTACAAAGCACAAATCCTAGCTTGATTTGTCAAATAAATTAAGTCATAATACATCAAATCCAATAAAAGAATCAGATGGTTGTTTTATTCTTTTGAAAGAATACTTTAGATTAAAATTATACTAGATTATATATTTAATAAAATCATATATTTATACAAGTATCCTTGTTTAATTTCAGGCATTTATACTTTTGATATTTTCTTCTTCTTTTTTGTGTGGGAATCTAGCATAAATAAATAAAAAAGGTAAATCCATATCTTTGATTTGATAAACAATTCGAGGGGTTAATTAATTATTTAGAAGCATAATGATGAAAACATGTTCTCTTTGTTTTCTACTAACTTTATTTTTTATTTTTTGTATTCAGAAATAGCAACAAAATGCTATCTTTTTTATAACAAAATGCTATCTATTAAAAAAGAAAATTATCTCATCGCATAGTTATGTATGAATAACATAAAAGCTGCCAAAAAATTGATGTACGAAAGTCACAATCGTACGCTGGGATCTACTTGTCATTCAGCAATATTAATGATGACCAAAAATGATATGAATCGGAAAATGTACAAAAAAGAATATCATTCTCAATTAAAACATTCAAAGGTCATTAATTAAATTTTATGTTTAATTTTATTAATCTAAGTAGAAATAAAAGTAATGATATTCTAAGCTCATTAAAACCGATGTCAAATATTTATCCCAATCCAAACGTTCAAATGATTGACTGAAACCGCAAAACTGGTTTTATATTAAATCTCTGCATCTAAACCATTATCTAGGATACAACTCAGTAATTGAAACCTCATTTTTGGACAAAGGGATCACAGCTTCAGATTCAGATAAAGAGGACTCAGTCACCCTTGAATTATGCCCCATTGAGGATGACAGATCTGATTGATATGTGCTTCTGTTCATAAAAAATGCAGGTTGAGAAGGTATTTGCAATGTGAGGGAAGAGCTGCTTAGCATAAGAACTACTGAAGCCATTGTCGGCCTTTCAGCTACATTTTCTTGAACGCAGAGTAACCCAATGTGGATGCATCTCATCATTTCTGTTGCTGAGCCACTACTCAAAACGGGATCTATGATATCTTGAGCAGTCCCTTCCCTCCAGTTTCTCCATGCCTACAAAATTTATACAAAGTGAATTCACAATACTGAAGGGCTTGCAGATATCCCTATAAAGCCTTAAATAACGTGTTTGATTTGTGAATTGTTCTGTACTTATATTGCTCATAAGGTGCTCTATGTCATTTCCATTGCGAAAACTATTTTTTTTACCAGTCACTATCTCCAAAACTAGCACGCCGAAACTAAATACGTCTGACTTGACCGAGAAGTGTCCTTGCATTGCATATTCTGGAGCCATATAGCCACTGTTTATCATCAACGAAAAGTTTAATATTATTAGATTCGACAATGGTAACAATGTTTAACATCATTTATATTGTTGGGACTTTTCATTTCTTCTTCTTTGATACAATGCAATAAAGGATGAGCTTAATAAATGGTAATTGTGCTGTTCATCATGTTCAGATACTTACTAGGTTCCCACAATTCTACTTGTATTGCCCTGAGTTTGATCCACTAGGAACAACCTCGCCATCCCAAAATCTGAAATTTTCGGATTCATCTCTTCATCTAACAAAATGTTGCTGGCTTTGAGGTCACGATGAATGATTCGAAGTCGAGAATCCTCGTGAAGGTAAAGGAGCCCTCGAGCAATTCCTCCAATAATCTTGTAACGTCTTTCCCAGTTCAAATGAACACGCTTGATTGGATCTACATTTCAAGGAATCGCATGGCTCAATTTACTCAAGTGAAAGAGTGCGAGAAATATTCATTTGTGCTTCTTGTTTCGAAGGAGACTCAGTTGCTTATAATTCAATAGTAAATTAGCTGGTTCCTAGCCTTACCAAATATGAAGTGATCAAGACTCGCATTAGGCACAAACTCGTAGATAAGAAGCCTTTCAATTCCTTGCAAGCAGAAACCCAGAAGCCTGACTAAATTCCGGTGCTGGAGTCTTGCCACCAATAAGACTTCATTTTTAAATTCCAAATCTCCTTGCCCAGAGTCCTTAGAAAGTCTTTTCACAGCAATCTCTTGTCCAGTAGGAAGTGATCCCTGAAATCATATCAATCCATTACTCCCTGTGTCATCTTGAGCATTGCGATTTAACTATATGTACGTAGCAGTATATCCTTTACTACCTTGTAAACAGCACCAAAGCCACCTTGTCCCAGCTTATTTTTCTCCGAAAAGTCCTCTGTTGCATCTTGAATGGTGCTGAATGCGAATTGCAATGATTCTGCACTTTCTATTTCGTCCCCAGCTTCAATAGTTGAACAAGTTAGCATGCGCGGAAACATAATTGCATTGGAAATTAAGGAAGTAACGTAAATTGTATTTAGTTAGTGTCACGGGAGAAAAGGAATAGATAAATAAAAATGTATTTATTTTTAAAATAAAAAAATAAGAGCCCCTCTTATCGTCTATTTCAATACAATTCAACAATCAAATACCATCTTCGGGCAACCAAATTAGTACTTACATTCAATCCTTTCCTTTTCCCTTTGCTTTCGTGTTCTTATGAATAGGCAGATGCAGATGACGAGTATCATAACACCGACAGCTGGGACAACAGAAATGACAATGATCCGAGCTGTGTTGCTCTTCTTTCCTGCATAAACCAACGTGGCCCTAAAATTTTGAAGAACTCGGTCGGAGACTTGTGAGTTCTGAATGTGGACAGTCCCAATGCTTGAGGCCTTATGACCCAAACCAAAGTTGTTCCCATGACTCGCAAAAGTTTAACAATCAGCTAATTTTTATTTCTTTTAAAAGAATATATTCAAATCCTATCGTGTTCCATAATCTAAACCATAAAAAATAATAAACAGATTTTTAAGGCTAAATTACAATAACTCCCATTACAAAATTATAGAAAACATTTAAAATTTTGAACATTTGACAAAACTCCCTGACTATATCCAAAATATCTTTAATTGCTGTTTTAAGAAAATAGTTAAATAAAAAATTCCAAAAAGTAGATAAAAATAAGAAATAAGAAATGGCTGAAATTAATATTGCTGAGGTACTAATAAAATAACCAAGTCCCATTTTTTATATTTTTTCTCTAATTTGTGTAATTTTTCAATTTAAATATCTTTTCAAATGCATTTTGGATAAAGCTCCTGTAATATGTTTTTATTCATGAAAAAGGCTTTTTTCTTGATGATCTCTATAATTTTATAATATCTCAAGAAGGTTATTGTAATTTGCTCTACTGTTACTATTAATTAATTAAACATGGTAACAGCACTCCTACTTTTCTTTTTTCTTTTTTTGCCATACCTAATTAAAATTGAATGATTCAAGGATCATTAAACTATAAAATTACTAAAGCAAAACATCAAAATCAAAGTGCAGGAGGGAGTTAATAACAATCCAAGGCCTACCTTGTGCTGGTGCAGGAAGAGATGTAGGTGATGATATTTGTGGTGGTGGAGGTGATGGTAATATCTCAAGTGTACCATTAAAAAACTGACCAATCTCCCACCTCAAATTGCAGCTTGGTCTTATGAGTTTAGCTCCAATCTTCCCAGTACAACAGTTTGGAATCATCCGAAAAACCCCAAGCAGGCAACTGGAGCACTGCCCCTCAGACAAATCTGTTAGGTTAGTTGCCATTTCATGTGCAACAAATGGATGGCACCAACCATTGACTATTGATAGCCACCATTGTTGAATGAGCTAGAGTTGGTGGCCACCATTGTTGAATGAGTTAGAGTTGGTAGCCACCATTGTTGACAACAAACCAAGAATAGCTTCCATGAATGCCTATAAATAGAGGCATATGTAAGAAAGCAAAATGAGTGAAGTAGTAGAGCCAAAGATGTGAGAAATGTAGGAGAGAGTGTGCTGCCAAGGGCAGCAAGCAGTAGCTGCTATTGCAGCACTGTAAAGAGAGAAATAGAGTGAGGTTGAGAGTTGCTATAAGAAGGGATGATTCCTCCTCCTCTATTGTTGTAAATCTTGTTCTCTCCCTACATAATATAATGGCTTCCCCCGTGGATGTAGGCGGATTTGCCGAACCACGTTAAATATTGTGTCAGTGTGCTTGGCCTCCTATGAGCAAATATCAGTACATCACCGGTCGGATTCCCCAACAATTGGTATCAGAGCACATGGTTTTAACGTGATGTTTGATTTTGCTCAAAAATGAAAGTTGTCAAAATTGTGTTTTGATCATACCATTGTGTTAAGGAGGAAGAGACGAAGCCACTGGTGAAAACCGCGTCGAAATCGGACATCGGAAACCGTCGTACGCGCCGGCGGGGTTGGCTGTCCACGTCATCAGCCACGTCAGCAGTTCTGCACAGTCATCAGACACGTCACCTGACACATCAGCACTCTGACCAGTCAAACTACCACGTCATAAGCCACATCAGTAGTTTTGCACAGTCATCAGCCACGTCACCTGACACATCAGCACTCTGACCAGTCAAACTGCCACGTCAGATTTGGCTGACGTATATGTCCTACGTGGATGACACGTCATTACAGCCACGTCAGCACCCTGGATTTTGATCCTGTGTAGCGGAGTCTACGTGCAACCGGTTCTAAGATTGAATGTGGGCCGTTAAACAGGCCAAAATTGTTTTGATCAAATCTTAGCCGTCTGAAGTGCGATTTGGACGATTTCAGACTTGTTTCCAGCTAATTTGATCGTTCTGGATGCAATGGTATGGTCCGATCATTGAGATTGAGATCAGAAATGGCAGTGATGAATTATTAAAGAGAGATTGCCCGATCAGGAGGCATATGATGGTCATCATGGTGGTCAATGGAGCTGAAAAAGAAGAAATCACACATGTTTGCTCAATTACATGTGTTGAACTATTATGTGGGGAATTTTAATTACCTTAAAGGAAGGTAAAATTGGGGACACTCTAGATACCCGATCGTGGACAATTTCGAGGTGGAGAGTGAAATTTGATGAAGACCAATCTTGACGAATCTGAGCACTGGTAGTCTCACCAGATATTGAGAAATCAGGTATAAAACCAGGATACCCCAGATCACTTATAAAGGAAAGCCGCAACAAAGCTAGCAAATGGTTGTATATACGAAAAGACAGTACGATGGATAGATATGGCCTAAGAAGTTCTGGCTAGGAGATTGGGTTTTAAGCGGGACCGTTGTGACCCCTCCAATCTTTCCTGGGAACTTGCTTAGTGGAAGGATTATCCATACGGTACTATTTTTGTATATGTGACAGTTTGTTATGAAACTGTTGAAGACTAGCAGGATGACGGCACAAAGGAACAGTTGGGTTCCGTATGATCAAGGATCTGATGGAGTGATGATTTCTCCAAGAAAGTTAGATTCGGTGACTGTAATTTCTCGAGGGGAGAATTGATGAAGACCCTGATAATGGAAGAGAAATACAGCAAAAGGATAAAGATTGGCACCCTATTTTGACTTGTATAAATGTTGTGACAGGATGAGCTGCTGTCAAACATAAGCAAGGAATAGGGAGAAATCTGGAGAACCAAAATTGAACGAGAGCACACGAAGATTGTGTAGGAGTACCCGGAGGATCCAACAAGGTACTGTAATGAGACAACAGGTGCAAGAAAAAGAAGAGTTCCCAGATGAAGCTCAGAGCAGAGACTGTATGAAAAAGTTGTACAACAAGAAGTCTCTTATGCTCTTGATAAAGGCAACAGGCGAGGACCTTTCCAATGCATGCAAGGATGGAAGGATCAGCTGTTGTAGAAGCACTTAATTGAGGGGGTGCAAACGCCTGTGATTAAAGGCAACCGCCTATGATGAAAGGCGAAGACACCAAAGGGAGTTGGTGTGGGTGGAGCTGTTAAGCAGAAGGCGTAGAAGCTCCCCAAACATAGAAAT
>SRLM01014035.1:314126-549258 GCA_015708895.1 Populus ilicifolia
TTGCCCCACATGAATGGCAAAGAGGGTGATTGTTAGGTTGGTTGCCATTTCATGTGCAACAAATGGATGGCACCAACCATTGACTATTGATAGCCACCATTGTTAAATGAGCTAGAGTTGGTGGCCACCATTGTTGAATGAGTTAGAGTTGGTAGCCACCATTGTTGACAACAAACCAAAAATAGCTTCTATGAATGCCTATAAATAGAGACATATGTAAGAAAGCAAAATGAGTGAAGTAGTAGAGCCAAAAATGTGAGAAATGTAGGAGAGAGTGTGCTGCCAAGGGCAGCAAGCAGTAGCTGCTATTGCAACACTGTAAAAAGAGAAATAGAGTGAGGTTGAGAGTTGCTATAAGAGGGAATGATTCCTCCTCCTCTATTGTTGTAAATCTTGTTCTCTCCCTACATAATATAATGGCTTCCCCCGTGGATGTAGACGGATTTGCCGAACCACGTTAAATATTGTGTCAGTGTGCTTGGCCTCCTATGAGCAAATATCAGTATATCACCGGTCGGATTCCCCAACAAAATCAGGCGTGCATTGAACAATAGCATATACTGTTTCAACTCCAGCACTTTAGTTTCCAGTTGCGAACTTCTTTAGAGAGTTCCCTGATGCAGCTTTGTCTCGAAGTCTGGCAAATAATGTTTGGAGTTGCTGATTAAATAGAGTTACATCCAAAACATTCTTTGAATTCCTCTGGCTGAAAGATGGTTGTTCATCCACAACACCGAATATAGATCTGTTTGAGTATCGTATCATACAGAATGCGTAAACTCCAAATGCCCCCATCTTGTTAGGACAAACCTCTAAGATCTTATGAGTGGAGTCATTAACGCAACTTCGACAAACATCAACCGCGACGTCTCCTCTGCATAGTGCAATTGCATTTACTCGGTCAGGAAATTCGCCAACGGATAGATTGTAAAATCCGTAGTCAATTTGAGTGTCGGATGCTAGGGAGGACAGAAGGCTGTTGAGGTTTCTTTGGTACGTGCTATTGGTTGTGTAGTTGCCGGTGTTGTTGTAGTTACAGTTATACCTAATGAAGTTCGGCTGAGCAGCGGTAGGGGAAGGTTGGTGTAGAAGGATGTAAGAGAACGAAAGTAGAAGCACTAATTTTGAAGAATCCATTGGCACCGTGCTTGCGTACATGGTGAAGTGGTATGGCCTTGTCATATCTTATTGGTATAAGCCCATGGTTTTTATTTTTATTTTTTATTAATGAAACTGTTTTCTTATTTATTTATTAAGGACACCTACTTTGAATTGACCCTAAAATAGATGGCTCTCGGCACCTTGACGACGATTGGCAACGTGGAAAAAGGCTCTTATACAGGTCTCTTGACAACTAAAATGACGGGGATAACCTTTACACTCAGCAGCCATCCAAAGTCAGCAACTTTTAAAGATAAAAAAATAAAACCCTCATAGCGGCGAACTCTTGAAGGGGCTGGGCTTTTCCTTGCAGATAATGGTGCCGTGTTCAATGCCAATGCTAAAACCCGATATTTTAAAATCCATAACTATAGAGAAAATTATATATTTATTATTATTATTAATGACTTTATCCTTAATAGAATAGTAATTTCAATCCTACCACTAATTAAGAAAAACATCAATAGAATAAAATCATTAAAAAGAAATTATGAACACTATAAATTAAAACAAAAGAGACATTTGCCTTTTAATTCCATTATTTATGACTAATCTCTTTCTTCTACAATTTTTTTTTAATTTTTATCATTAGAATTTATTTAATTTTAATTTTATCATCACAAATTATGTTGGCATTCTTTTATTTATTAGGATTTGTTATATTTTGCATGTTCTCGCATATGGGATATCTCAAAGGTTATTCTAGAGTTAAATTAAACATTATTGTTATGAAATAAAATTTTCAATTATAGTAAAAATAACTTATGACTCATCTTTCTCTTTTTCATCATTTTCAATTATTTTCTTCTCTCTTCAATTCAAGGACTAATAAATAAATAAAATAAATTACAAAGAAAATTAAAATTATTATGAATTTAGAGTGAGTGATGTGTTTTTAATTTAGTTTTTTTTTCTATAATTTCAAATTCAATTCTATCTAATTAGGCTATAAAAAGATACAATTGCAAGTGAGCAAAGAGTTAAAAAAATGAAAAACGAAAACTCGGATCTTTTAATATATATAGTTAATATCCATTACTTAAAGAATTTTGGGATACATAAGAAAGTGATGGAATTATGAATTTGAATAGCATGTGGCCACGTTTCGTAGGAGACATTTGTGGATGATAAAGAGACCCAAAAATGATATATTATTAGGGATGTTGGCGTAGAATGGAAAAATGGATGTTCGAGAGAAGTTTTGTGAAGATAATTTGAAAAGCTACCCAAAATGAAAAAAATGTTTTATAGGATATGGTTGTGATTGCATCTTCTTCACAAAAGGTGCTAAAACAATAAGGAGAAAATAGAGAAGAAACTATATGGAAATATGTGATACTGGGGCCACTCGTATCTTTGTTCCAAAGAATAGAGAGAAGATAGAGTTTCAACATTTATTTTCCATGAATGCAGAAAGAAAAACTTTAAAAAAATGTACAAATTGGTAGCAAGCAATTGATTGAGAAAGAACATCAACATGGAACAACTTGGACAAGTTGCCTTGAGCGCCAACAGTCTTGGCAAGCCAAACGCGGAATTTCTTGTTTTTTTCCATGAATGAAGAAAGACAACTTGATCTAACCCTACAATTCGGGCTTGTTGACCACCCCACCACACACTTGTGCAAGCTGAAGCTGCCGGCAAACTTCCAAAATGAGAAAAAATTGTGAAATCCCATAAGTTTCTGATTGCTAGGTGTGGTACGAATCTAAACCAAAGTCTGGAAACTATTCAAAATCCTCTTTGTTCTTGAAAAGTTTTCACATATTTAAGTCCTTCTAAAATGGCCACCCCATAACGGAAATGATAGCCTTCAGTTTACTATTTTCAATTGAAACGATGGCCGTTGATTTGTCTCCAAAGAACTTTGATATTTTATTGTGACTATAACACCAAATTTTATTGTGACTATAACACCAAATTGTTTTGTATAAAAGGGGGAAAAATGCACAATTTGCATCATTATTTGAAATAACCTCACATGAGCATATGGCCATCAATTGATCACATTTGTTAGTTTTTTAATTAAAAATTACGAAGTCAAGTCGTAATATCGTGTTCGAGTCCTAGCAGAAACCGACTCCCCAAGCCGTGCTGATGAGGAGGAGAGACGTAGGCTGAGCAGAGAAGGGTGATACCTATAAATACCAGAGAAATCAACGAGGAGGAAAGAGGGCAGCAAAACGATTGAAGAGAAAACAGAGTAAAACAATTAAGCAAATAACAGAATAAGGCAATTGAGAGAGAACAGAGGAGGAGACCGAGAGAGAGAACGGAAGAACTAGGAAAGTAACATAGGGGAAAGTAAACCAAAAACAAGAGAGAGAGGGGGGTGGGATTGAAAAGGAAAAGGAAGAGTAGGACGTTCTTCGGCCAGAGCTAGCATCATCACCCTCGTCTTCGTCTCCGTCACTGTCTTCACCCAGGTAAGCATTCTTCCTCCTGCCCTGCAATTCCATTTCCAAGTTTTGTTCAAGAACAGTGCCAAGGTAAAATTAATTACCTTCGCGCTATGGAGTGCATGCGTGAACCAGTTCACATGTGCCTGTTTTCTGGACCTGTTACTGGCTTGAGTTAGCAACCACATTGGGCTGGCTGGATTCAACCTAGGCTATATGGCGAAGTTTGATTTAGCTTAAAAAATAAAAAATAAAAAAATAATAATATTTATAGAAAAAACATAAAAAAAATTTCTATTAAAAATTTAAAATTTTACAAAATTAATTACTAATATTAAAATAAAAAATATTATATTATTTGAATTTGTACAATATTTATCAATATTAAAATTAAAAATATTCATAAAAATTATTTACCAATCCTAAAATAAAAAAATATGAAAGGAAGAATAAAAAAAAAACTCTTAATAATCTAATAATTTTAGATAAAATAAATAATACAATTTATCTAAGGTAAAATGCTTAAGAGATAATAATATTTTTTTTTATAGTTAGTTACATATTATAAAATTTTTATTAATTAATTAAGTTTTTTAAATTAGATATTTTTTCTCTAAAAGAGTAAAATACTAGATAACTATTTATTTTCTAATCAAAATTATTTTTAATCGACTGTGATGATATCCAAATATGATAAAATAATAAATCCGATGGGAAAGATACTAAGCTTTGCCTTATTCCAATCGACAATCTTCAACTCCAATATCTCCTCTGCTAAGTGCAATTGCATTTGCTTGGTCAGGGCCGGTTTGACCAACAGATAGATTATAAAATCCGTACTCAATTTGGGTATTGGAATCCAGGGAAGACAAGAGACTGTTGAGGTTTCTTTGGAAATTGCCGTTAGTCGTGTAGTTACCTCCACCATTAGCACATTCATAGTACAAGAAGCTAGGCTGAGCTATGGCTAGAGAAGCTAGGTGCAGAAAGATGTAAGAAAATGAAGACAACGATACTGGTATTGAGGACTCCATTAGCACTATTGCTCTCTTCCCTCTAGCAATTATGCTTTGTGGAGGATCAGGAGAAGGATGGGGTTTGATCTTGTGGTGTTTATTTTCTTTAATCTTTGGAAAAAGAGAAGTCCATAATCTTTAATGTTCAAAACCAAGAAAGAAAAAACACGCTTTGAATTTCTATGTTTGAGGTTGGAGGCCTGGCTACACCCTTTTAGGTAGAAAGATGCTTTATTTAGGCAGCTTTTGTCGTGTTGACTAAAATGGTGCCAGCTGCAAGGCATGATTTCTTGCTCAACATTGCAGCCATGAGGTGTGATAGACTAGATATGCTTTATGGTGATCGGTTAATTACACACACGTGGTATTTAATTTGTTAGTGTAAATATATTTAATTTATTAATAAATATATATTTATCTTTAATATTAATTAAATATTTTATTAATGAATCTAATATTTAATTAATAAATTTAGAATAAAGATAAAGTTCTTAAGACAAAAATACTTTGTAAATAAAATTATAAAATTATTATAATTATAAGATTCATTTTGCATCAAAACATTATTTTTAAATATTCATGATCAATGCACTATTAAAACTGGATATTAATTAAAGTTATGAGGATTAATATATATTTTGTTATTTTCTATATAAAAAGAAGCAGTTGTTCTCATAAGGTGAGATACGAGAGATATCTCAAACTAATATGTAGGTGCTTATAGAATGACATGTATATTAAACTAACTCACATGAGAATTTTATATGAAGAGATCATTTGTGTCTATAAAAACACTCACGTGATAATTATATAAGTTATCCTTAGACTTGAGATCACTAGCTAAATTATTTTATATAGAGAGTGTTATGTTTTGATCATGTTATACATTGTCCTAATTAAAGGTAACAAATGAACAGATATTGGGTATAACATGAATTTTATGAAAGTATTTAAGTAATCAAGAGAAAATTCATCATCCTAAGTGAATTAAGAAAAATGTTTTGCATGTTCTCAAATATTATTGATTGTAAATTTTTGCACAAGATGAAATGATATTTGAAAAGAGTTTAAAATCTTATTCAAATAATCAATAACTATGATGTTGAAAAGAAACATGATTTAGCAAAGTAGACACACTCTATGCTATAACGTATAAATCAAAAAAATTTAATAAAAGGATAACAATTATATTGAGAAGCTAGTCACTACAAAGTTAAGTTAAACTATTTATGACTTTCCTAATATTTTAGGGATCATGACATATTGCTATACATTATATTTAATCTTCAAATATAAATCAATCACTTATTGAATTGAGAATAAATTAATTAATTTAATCCTATTTTATTTAGGATTATGATTTCTATTTAGGCTAACTTATTAGGAAATCTGATTGATCACACATATAAGAATCATTGGTCAGAAATTAAAATGAAATAAATAATCAACTATGACTTGATTGTAAATAAATTTTAGAAATTAAATACTAGAATGTAATTAATACAGAGGGTTATAATTCTAGAACCATAACCAATCAAGTAAGGACTTGATTGAATAAATTTGTAAAATTAATTTAAAATAATATATGTGATATTATTTAATATGTAAATTGATATTTTATCATTTATGAATTTTTAGGTTTTCATGTAAATAGAAAGTTATGCCTCTTATTTTATAGGGTGAGTAAAGTACAGTATATGAACACCTAAAACACAATAAAAAGAGTTAACACTTTAAGGTATATCAATCCATCTCCCTAAAAAAGTTTAAGAGATTTCTCACTGGTGCTTCTTATTGATTACCATTATAGGTCGAACATTTAAATGACTTGTAATTTGTGATAATTCAATCATGAAGCAAATATTGAACAAAAAAGAAAATAATTAAGAAAAATTATAATATCTCACATTGGCTGATGAGGGTTTGGTAATTGGCCTTATTAATAGTACTGGTTGCTAACATGTTATACATGTTTAAAACCGTGAGGGTCGGCAGCCCAATTATGAGAGGGACCTAAAACGAATAGTATAAGACAAGTTTAGGCTAGTCGTTCCTGGAATCGTATGGCTAAAAAGAGAACGCACACGTACCACCCATATGTGATCTCATGTCCATGACCATTTGGCAGAGTTGTTCATAATTCACCAAGAGTTGCTCATATTTTTATGTTAGATGAGTTATATGTTGTTGCAAAGCCATGAACTCCTAGACTAGGTGTTTGATATCAATTGGGAGCTTCTAATAGTTGACGTTATGGCCCGCCAGCAAGTTCTCGACCATAGTGTTAAAAAGTCCGTATATGATTCTATTAGGTCTACCAGCCTATTTTGCCTTCATCCACAAATCAAGATCGAAATCTAAATAAGTTAAAGGATCGTTCCCATATCTCTCCTTCAATCGGCTATTATACGTCTCTTGAAAATAAAAACTAAAATCATCAAATTCAATTCAAGAAAATAATAATTTATAAAAAAAATAATACCACAAAGTATTGAGCATGGTTGTCGATGAATTGTTACACCTCTTTTTGGTAGTTTTTACTCTGCACTTGTATCTCCATAAAAAGCTTTATTAGGCTTAACTCATGTTCAAGAGTCGTAACTTATAAGAAAAATAATGTTGCAAGTTAAATATATTTACAAATAACAAAAAATTAATTAAAGATAGGTGTCATTAAAAATAATCTTACCATTTGCTTCTCATGCAAAACAATATAAACAAGCCACCGTGTGCGTGGTAACTTAGCCATGAATTTGCTAGCTCCGGTTCCTCACACTAGATTGCAAGTGTCGTGTGAAATGCTCCGACATCATGTGCTAAATATATTCCACCCATATATCCTCTGGGATATATGGTGGCCTCAAATCCTTCCAAATGATCACATCATTCCAGCCAAATAGAGCTTTTTTCCTAGCATATTTTTAGCCTTTTTTTGTGCCTCATACCAAAAATCACACAACCTACATGATACAAACATATTCTATGAGTTAATGACAAATGCAATTTTAATATTTAAAATAAAAAATAATTATCATATTGTTTTCGTCGTTATCTAGTTGCAGTATGATTCTCCCAAACCCTATTCACAACATTGTCTTTTTCTCTATCCCATTCAAATGTACCCTTGCATTAACAATTTATAAAAGTTAAATCAATATTGTAAATAAAGTATACGAATTTACATAAAAAAAAAGTAGTAAAACTTTTAAGGTAACACTACCTTGAAATCTTGAAAATCATGCATTGGTATGAGGGTTCTAATCAGGATATCTACAAATCTGAATCCATTGAAATAAATAAATTTTCATCGACAATTTAAACGCCGATGTTATTAGTTAGGTCACCTCAATGTTTGTGAACCTAAAAATCAATAAAATTAATGAAATATTAGTTGTTTATAAATTGTTAAACACAAACAAACTTAAAGTAAAACAAACTTACATTGAAAGGTTATCCTTTCAATGCGTCTCGTACTTTCAGGTGATTTGATACCAATGTGAAAGGACATCACCTCTACATTGTGAAACAACACTGAAAAAGACAGTGTCGTGTGTCGATATAGGTGTCTCTTCTTACTTGGCACCTAATGACACTTTGTCATCGTCACTTCTAGAAGAACTAGGTGCAATTATTTGCTCACAGAGTGAAGTTGATTTTTCCTATACATTTACACAAATTTAATGAATATTACCATAATCAATTTTCATTTAAAAGAAAATGGCAGTACTTCCCCTATATTAGAGACTATTAAGAATTTTCAATCCTATAAATATACAAAATATATGCTACAAACCAATTGATTTTAATTTATTTCTACTAACAATTTTGATTATTTAATGTCATCTTATTTTCAAAATTTTAATGTTTTTAATAAAGAATTGATAAGAATTCTTTGTAATTAAATTTAATCATATATATTCAACTATTTATATTACAAATTTGACAATACCAATTAAAATTTAACAAATACAATAAAACATTATTGCAATGTTGACAATAAAATAGGAAAAAAAAATTAAACCTATATATTCAATTAGCATTTATATATTGAATTTAACAATAATAATTAAAAGTCAACAAACACAATAAAACATTATCAATATGTAGACAACAATATATATATATAATCCTATAAATTCAATTAACATTTTTATTACAAATTTAACAATGACAATTACATTATTAATATGTAGACAATACAATATATAAAAAATACGAAAGCAAATAGAAGATGGTTAATGAAAAATAATTACCTTAATAACATGCGTAATTTTAGAGTTTACCTACTTGTGATAAAACAAAAAAAAAACTAAAATACATTGTTAATAAACTAAAGAAAAAAAGAAAAATAAAAAGAAAATAAGTCAAAAGATTCACCACACGTACCTTTTAATTGTGCTGGTTATAAATACCTTAAGTTCTACTACTATAAAGAGAGGATTCGAGTGAGGGGGATTTGAACGAGAGTGAAGAGAGAAAATGAGAGGAAAAATGAACCTGCGGCCTCCCAGGATTTTATACTGTGTTTTTATTAATAGAATTACCAACTAACTATTAAATAATATTATTTTTAATTAATTCATCAATGATTTTTTTAATAAAGTAACCTTTGAAATTTTTATTTCACACTTAAATGTTCAAAAATGAAATTTTTATTTCACACTTAAATGTTCAAAAAACCCTTTAGATTTTTGGCAGTTTGTAAATAATTCTTTCTATATCAATGACACATTATTATACAACTATTTTTATTTGAATCCAACTATAATATCATCACTAAAAGCATTTACAAAAAGTTACATATCACCGTGTTTTTTTATTTTTTTTAATTTCTTTGATTCCAATAGGGATCCCCTCCATATTTATCGACAAAAATGACCACTAAAAGCATTTACAAAAAGTTACATATCACCGTGTTTTTTTATTTTTTTTTAATTTCTTTGATTCCAATGGGGATCCCCTCCATATTTATCGACAAAAATGACGATGAGAACAATTTAGTTAATAAATACCATGCTAAAATACTAACAGAATATTTTTATAGATGATTTGATCTGTATTTGTATATTTTTTTATAGTGTTTAAAGTTAAAAAAATTGTATAATCTTTAAATAATTTTCATATAAATTCTAAATAACTTTATATCAATTTAATAAAATTATTAAATCTCCCAAAAAAAAGTTTTTATATTTACCGTTTTCACTGAGTGTATATGTTTCATAAACCTAACATAATATGATCAACAATATATATATTAAACTAGGCTACAGGTCTATCCCACTTTCTCTTCACGGGTCTATATAATATTACTGCTCCAAACAATTTTGATTTAACAAGAGTACATTTAAATTACATGAGTAGAAAACAGTTGATTGAGATGCAACTGATTCTAGGCAAGCCGCCTTGGATATATTATTGTCTTATCGAGTCATACCCTGAAATTTGTTCACTTTTTAAATGCATCATTCATTAAATAATTCAAGCAGACGATTCTAGCTGGGTGAATGTAATGATGAAGTCACTACAGCAGGCATATGGAGCAGGTAACCCAACAAGTTGTCCATACAGAGGAAAATCGTGTACTAATGAATACTTTAGATCTTTAACTCAAGGTCTCAAATTATGTATAATTAAATATCACTTAAGTATTATAAAAATGTTTTATTTGCTTATCTTGAAAATAGTCTGTTTTATTTATTTATTCATTTAAGAAATAGCTAATTATACTCCAGTCATAAAATAATAACAATTACTTTTATTCGATTACCTGCTTAAATTCAGTATTTGTGAGAGAAAAAATCCCAATAAAAAATGAATGAAAAGAAATTTTGGACTTAATAAAAATAGGTGTGGATATCAGCAAAATTAAGTTTTTTCCAATAAAATGAACATGTATGCCAAGATATATTGTTCCTTCCATTAGCTATGGTGGGATAATGGTACGTTGATTACAATTTATTTAGTCAAATATGTTTATTATCATTCAATTCCCTGGTAAACGGATTAATAATCTCTGGTTCAATCAATGAATTTTGGACAACATTGCATAAAATACCTTTATGTGTGGCTGCTGGAAGAAGACAGAACACGATGAGTAACGAGAACTAAGGATTTGAAATCTCATTAATGGAGGATTCGAGATGGCCAATTCCAGATTGATCTGATGGATATGATTCATGATTAGTCAATGACCTTGATGTTGATATTGGTTGTTCTCTAGAGGAGGGAATATCTTGTGCCGGCCTTGATGTTTCTTGTTCCTCCATAGCGCAGTGCATACAATATGGAGGTCTTAATGGTAACGGAAGAACGAAAGAGTCGCTACTAAGCATCAGAATAACTGAAGCCATGGTTGGTCTATCTGCTACCTTTTCTTGGACACATAGTAATCCTATGTGGAAACATCTTATCAATACATCTTTCCTTGAAACAACCCTTTTGAGAATAGGATCTATCAGATTTAATGTTCTTCCTTCATTCCAACTCTCCCATGCCTGCAAACATTTTGATTTTATCAATTGTGCCCAAGTGGTGGGGTAATAGATTAGAAAAATACAATGAACCATTTTTAGCAGCAATAAAAAAAAAAGGTTCAATTGATCTGAACCTACTCATAAAGATGTTACTTACGTTGGTGAGAAGGTATTCTTGCTCTTCCTCGCTATTGAATGAACCATGTTGACGACCGGTAATAATCTCCAAAACTAGCACACTGAAGCTAAAAACATCTGACTTCGCTGAGAAGCATCCATGCATCGCATATTCTGGAGCCATGTAGCCCCTGAAGGTAACCATAATTTAAATAATATCAGTTGCAATGTTGAAATATTAGAAGTCTTAATCATGTGTTGCTTTAGAAATAGTTACACGAAATTTTAGCAATAAGCTGTAGCTAGATTCTTAAACTTACAAGGTCCCCACAATTCTACTTGTGGCGTCTTGCGTTTGATCCATTTGAAATAGCTTTGCCATGCCAAAATCCGAGATTTTAGCATTCATTTGATCATCTAACAAAATGTTGCTAGCTTTTAGATCACGATGAATAACCCGAAGCTGAGAATCTTGGTGGCGGTACAGAACTCCTCTAGCAATGCCTACTATGATCTGGTAGCGTATTTCCCAATCAATGAGCGATCGCTTGCTTGGATCTACAGCCATGAAGTCTAAAAGCATGGGCATCAAAAAGGAACAAGGAGCAACATAATCTACTCTTTCAAAAAAATAAATTAAGAGTTAGAATAGTAACAAAATAGTGTTTTCGGAATACCAAATAAGAATTGATCGAGACTTGAATTAGGCAGAAACTCATACACTAGAAGCTTTTCTGTTCCTTCGAAGCAGAAACCAAGGAGCCTTACTAGATTCCTATGCTGAAGCCTTGCCACTAACAGGACCTCGTTCTTAAATTCAACTTCTCCTTGTGCAGAATGTCTTGCTAGTCTCTTTACAGCTATTGCTTGTCCATCTTGAAGCAGACCCTGAATCATTTTTCCATTGAAATAGTTTAAGATAAAAACAATGCAAATCAAAATCACGTAATACAATCATCTTCAAGTTTTATAAAATTTAACAAATATTTGATTCACATTTCAACCTTTTAATATCATTAATTACCTTATAAACAGCACCAAAGCCACCTTGTCCAAGCTTATTATCATCAGAGAAGTTATGTGTTGCAACTCTGATGGATGCAAATCTGAATTGCACGCATTCATTGCCTCCATTTTCTTTGAAATCTTCATGAAAGAAAAACGTTGAAGTAGTTAATTCCATTCTATGTTCAAATCTGTATCCCTGACCATTATTATGTATATTGAGTAAAGACTAACATACTTGTGACATCTTGCTTTGGCCGCCTACAATAAAGAAAGATGGAAGTGATAACTATAACTGCCATGAAGATTAATACGGAAACAATGATGATTACAACTTTCCGAGTTGTATTGCCATTCTCTGCAAACCATGGAAAGGTTTCAGATAAAATGTAAATAGAAGCTGAAATGTTAATGCTCAACTATGAGTGAAATGATTAAATTTATTGCCTTGTACGATAAAGAAGAATCCGTCGTTTGCATCAGTGCATATATTTGTTCTAATGGAAAAATCACTTGCTGATAGAAAAATTATTTGCATCAGTGCATATATTTGTTCTAATGGAAAAATCACTTGCTGATAGAAAAATTATGTGGTAATTAAAAAAAAAGATAAAATTTTCCTAAAACTCTCTCTGTAACTCGTTAATAACAAGGGAAGCAATATTTCCATCGGTAATTTCTGATAATAATCTCGAATTTATTCTCTAATAGTGTATGCAAGATAAAGGGCAAGTCTCCGAAAGTCTGGCGGTCGGACTTCTTTTTTTCTTGACCAATATAATCATATATAATTGTAACTACAGGTTCTTAACAGGGTTTAGGCTGCGAGAATCTAGAATTTTCCTTCTTCAATCTAAAAGAAAAGTAGAAGGGCAAGTGTATATGGGATTCCATTTCCACGTTTCAGTAGAAATACGTGATTTGAATTGAACGATTTTATTTTATTTTTTGCTTGAGAAAGGAGTTGAATTTAATTCAATACAAAGTGATAAGTATCATTTCTTACATTGAATTCACTCATTTTCTATGAATTTTTTCTGGTGAGAATTAGGACTACTAGAGTTTTTGTATTCTCTTCTTAAAATTGAGGATGTTGCATGGATGACTTGGTATGAACCGCATAATTTAGTGTGTGTGTGTGTGTGAAAGGTAAAAGGGCTATCTTAATTCATATCTTTTCAAGGTCTACCAATATAATGTGGCGGCTGTAACTCTATAAAAAGGGTAGGTTTCAAACCTTAAATAGCAGCTTCCTCTTACAATTCTCCCTCCACTCGTTCCTTCAATCTGTCCATCACAACAGCTTCGAATCTGTTGAAAAGTCCCAGCCAAGCAATCATCACAATCATGGGCTGATAAATCAGGCATGCATTGAACGAGTCCAAATATTGTAATGATTCCCGCCGTTTGATTTCCTGTCGCAAACTTTAGAAGTGAAGTACCTGAAGCTGCAGCTGTACGAAGTCGACTTGTTAAGTTTACAAGTGCCTGACTGAATAGATTCACATGCGAGGCATTTTCTGTGTTCCAAGTGTACACAATAAACTCTTCGTCTAAGACACCAAACGAGGATCTGTTGTAGTATTGTAGAATACAGAAATCATAAATTCCTATCGCCTCTTTCTGGTTAGGACAAACCTGTAAGATCTTACGCACAGAGTTGCTAACGCAACCTCGACACTCATTCAGAAAAATATCTCCTCTACAAAGTGCAATTGCATGTACTTGGTCCGGGCCTATTTGACCAGCAGAGAAATTATAATATCCGTAGTCAATTTGGGTATTGGAGGCCAGAGAAGAAAGGAGGCTGTCAAGGTTCTTTTGGAAAGTGCTGTTAGCTGTGTAGTTGTTTTCGGTGTTTCTGCATGACTGGTACAAGAAATCTGGTTGAGCAATAATCAGTGAGGCTAGAAGAATACAAGAAAATGAAAACAACACTATTAGTCTTAAGGAATCCATTGGAAAAGGGTTGCTCACTCTTACCTCAAGCTTTTTTTTTTTTTTTTTTTTGGAGATGGATAGTGCAGGATGGGTTTCATCTGAGGGTGTTAATTCTATTTATTTTTTGAAATTAGAAGTCTATGATTTCAATGCTTGAACATAGATAGCTACTATTTTGGGGGAGAAAAATACTTTTGACACTTTAATTAATTGTCGATTTGAACACGAATTACTATAAGTAAACTTGGTCAACATGGAGGCCAGAAAAATGATTCAGGTATGCAAGTATGATGTGAAGCACATTCAATGAAGCAACAACTGTTATCATAGGTCATAAATCGGAGAGTCTTGAACAATTTAAGAGATTATTTGACATAAAGGGAGCAGTGGCATACACTGGGAATAACACAGATCAAAAATAAAGATCAGTATTTTAGTGTTTAGTCTATAAAAAGAGTTTGTCTCCTTCTACTGTACCTGAATTCGAGTCCTGGTATGCATATTTGTCACCCCCGTGATATCTTACATGCCTACTAGATTTACAGGGTATTCAGTGAGTTGTGAAGATAAATAAAAAAATAATAAATAAAGATCAACAAAAGGCTTACCAAATATGTTGTTACGTGGGATAGTAGGCTTATCAAATATAAAGCAACACGTAAGGTTGTATAGTTCAATCCTTTGTATACCAAAACGTAGACAAAGCATTTACTGGTTTCTGTGTCGTCCTGTCTTATTCCATCTTATTCTATCCAGCATATTAAAAGTATCTTCTTTTTTTTATTTAACCTAGAATATCCAGACTAGCTTATATTTATTATAATTAATTTTTGAACTAACTTAACATCCTATAAGCCTATACTTATGCAGAGGAAGGAAATAAGTTCCTTCCGTCACTTGGCCACAGCCTCCTGCGCATACTAAAAGTATCCTTAAAAAGCGAAGTGATTGTTACTCTAGAAAACTATGCTTATTACAGTTGTTTGATTTTGATATGTTATTATAAAATATCACATTAATATGTTTGGTAAACAAGTCAATGGATTGAGATGTAAGTCATTAACGACAAGCCGCCCCTGGAACCATATCCTTCCACTAGTTTTTTTAAACAGATTGAGTGGAAGTCCTCTTTGGGTGCTTCATTTATTTTAAAGAACAAGAAAATTATTGAGGTTGCTTGAATCAAGATAGCTTGATTCATACGCCAGTGACAAGCTTATTTACTGTAAGGTAACAATCAATCAATAAATATATACCCCGAAAGCCACCTTCATATTCAGATTACCCCACCATAAAAGTGTAGTTCACATTAGCAGTCAAGACATCCAATTTTTTTCTATGTTAATTTTCTAAGTAACTATTATGCATCTCTAATATCTCTATGTGATCTATCACATTATCCACCATCAAAATTTCCACTAATAAATAACATTATGAAATGCCAAAGCATTTTTCACTCATAATCCTCAAAAATCAAAATGTTTAATAATTTTTTTTCAATTTCATTCTTCAATATTGAATTTATAGAGTAATGAATTTCATAATTTATTTTAATTTATTTTTTATATAGTTATCCCGGTTTTATAACATAGGTCATAAATTATACAAGTAATTGTGTTGACTTAGGCTTTTTTTAACTTTTTTTCTTCATCTTCATTTCTTAATATTAGATTGATTGATAATTGATATTTATAATTATTTTTTTATTTTATTTCTATAAGTTTATTATAGTTTCATGATCGTGAACACAAATTTTACAAGTTAACTAGTTTGATTTAAATGTTTTTTTTATTCAAACTCATCCTTCAACATTGAGTTGATTGAGAGTTAGAATTTAAAATTTTTCTTGTTTGCTTTCTAAGAAGCTATTTTAGTCCCTTAACTCGAATTTAGTAGATTAACTCAAGTCAAGTTAAGTCACTATTTTTTTTAATTTAATTAATCAACATTGATTTTATTAAGAATTGAGCTTCATAATTTTTTTTTCTATATATGGGGTTATCATGATTTTATAATCCATGTTGTAGGTTATGCTAATTGACATGGATTTTTTTTGTTATTTTTTTAATTAATTAATTTTTTCAACTTTATCCTTTAATATTGGATTGATTGAGAATTATGTTTTATAATTTATTTTGATTTGTGTTTTATAAGATTATCTTAGTCTCATAATTCGAGTTATGGTTTGGTTAGTTGGTTTAAGCTGTTTTTTATGTTCTTTTATTAATTAATTTTTTTAATTGCATCTTTTAACATTGAATTCATTTTAAATTAATCTTTATAATTTATTTTAATTTTCTTTATATAGTGTTATTTAGATCTTAAGATTTAAACTTAGTAAATTAATCCAAGTTTACTTAGTTCATTTTTTAGTTAAAGCTTATTTTTTCTTTCATCCTTCAATATTAAATTAATTGATAATTAAATTTAATAATTTTTTTATTTACTTTCTATAAAATTATTAGGATCTCATGACCTCTTTAGCAAGTTAACTACAATTGATTTAAATTGATCTAATATGTTTTTGTTTCAAAAATTTTTTAAAAATATGTCATTTTAATTTTTTTAGTCAAACTATATTTTTATCAACCATTTAATTTTTTTTTTTGATTTTCTATATAATTTATCAAGTCAATCTTTATACAATTTATTTTTTTGTTAACTAACAAATACATTAACACTTTTTAAAAAAAATTATTCCAATTCACATCATAGTGCCTCTGCCACCAGTAATAATCTAGTTTAATTCTAAATTTAATGGATACTAACTTCACATGCTATTATTAGACACCCTCATATATATATACATATTCAATATTTTTATTTTAAAATAATAAATAGGCTCCCTATTCAATGTTCAAATGGTAGCACAGCCCATATGAATTTGCTTATGGGCTTGTCATTTAATTAAAGTACTGATCAACTAGACAACCGGCCTCTTATCGTCTGTTCTCCCACGAATTGGAAAACACGAAGGACTAAGCAAGTCGACATCTTCATACCAACTTTTATACCTTCATAAAGACACGCACAGACATGGAAAGCCCATGATATAAAACCTACTAAGTCTTCTTATCCAAGATAGGCCTATTAACACCAGGAATTGAGGATCCTTCAAAGCTTATGGCTGGGTTTGAACCTTGGCCCTCTTCTAAAGAGACTCCCATGCCTATTTCCCCACCTACTATATCCCTTTTTTCTTAAAGAACTAAAATTATGATTAAAAAAAATATGTAAGATCCACAGCTTTTAGATGCATCTAAATATATAGAGGGAGAGAGTAAGATATGGGATTCGATAATCTAATCTATCTGTTAATTATTGATTGCTTTAGGACCAGATTATAGTTATTTTTAAGTTTAGACGAAAGAAGAGTTTAATTTATTTTAAATATATCTGTATGGTCTCCGAAGAACAGGCTTGGCTTGAGTTTGCACAGCCAATCAACCACCATTTTTACTCTTTTGCCTAATTGGTTGTCATTCAATCTACAAAATTTAGCAAATATCGCTACCAAAAGCGTCTCAGAAATATAACAAGGACCTAATTGAACAATCATGAAATCTAATGTGGTCCTTCTTTTTTATTCTTTTTCATCTATTTATTTCACCACAGCTCCTGCTTCCATCGAAAAACAAATAATTTGAAGCAAAGTTGGAGCACCAGCATGGTTAGTAACTTGCTCTTTACCTTTGGATATTATCGAGGGTCCATCTCAGAGATGGTAACCTCATTGTTAGACCACCGGGAAGATCTAGTCCTGGATTCATCCGACTCCATTAACCTTGAAGCATTCACCGATGACGGAAACGAGTCTTCTCTGTGCATAAAAAATGCAGGTTTTGAGGGTGCTGCGAGAGTGACAGAGTAGCTACTAAGCATCAAAGAAACTTGAGCCATAGTTGGTCTGAGGGCTTCTTTTTCCTGAACACAGAGTAATCCGATGATGATGCATCTCGTAATTTCACTTCTTGGACCCTCATTCAAGGTAGGATCTATTATGTCTAGAGGTGTCCCATCGTTCCATTTTCTCCATGACTGCAAAAATTTAGATAAAATTGATGCACATTATTCAAACAGAATCAATAAAATAAAGCACTGTTGATACTTACATAGGTTAGAAGGTCCTCTCCTTCGTCTCCTATGCCCCTGCCACCAATCTTCCGACCACTAACAATTTCTAAAACTAAGACACCAAAGCTATACACATCTGATTTAACTGAGAAATGTCCCCGCGTAATATATTCTGGAGCCATATACCCGCTGCATGGAAACATCAGATTTGGATTAATTCTAGTTTAAACAATGGCTGCAGAAAATCTACTATAAATTATTTCATTTTTTTCCTATCAATTTATTATAATTTGAAAATTTGTGGCAGACTGGCAGTATATACTCACAAGGTCCCAACTACTCTACTCGTGCTATCTTGAGCTTGATCCATAACAAACATTCTTGCCATTCCAAAATCTGAGATTTTTGGATTCATGTTCTCATCTAGCAGAATGTTAGCAGCTTTGAGATCACGATGAATAATCCGTAGTCGAGAGTCTTCATGTAGGTAAAGAAGGCCCC
Source organism: Populus ilicifolia (assembly GCA_015708895.1). NCBI lineage: Eukaryota > Viridiplantae > Streptophyta > Magnoliopsida > Malpighiales > Salicaceae > Populus > Populus ilicifolia. The sequence goes on from SRLM01014035.1 coordinate 332,814, forward strand.
TTGCAATGCCATCTATGATTTCGTAGAGGGTTTCCCAATCTAGAAGTACACGCTTGACTGGATCTGCAAATCAACTAGAACTAGATCAATTACCTGAACTGACCATGGAGATTACATGTTCAAACTTGATCAAGGAATCAAATGACGAATATACCAAATATCAAGTTGTTGAGGCTCGAGTTGGGGAGAAACTCATACACAAGAATCCTTTCTTCTTTCTCATAGCAGAAACCCAGGAGTCTAACCAAATTCCGATGCTGAAGCTTGGCAACTAACATGACCTCATTCTTGAACTCTAGCTCTCCTTGTCCTGATGCCCTAGACAATCTCTTTACAGCTATATCTTGTCCACTCGTCAGAGTGCCCTGGAATCATTTCAAAATCAGAAATGCTAAGAACAAATTGAATCTAGTCCAAAATTACCAAATGTCTCAAATTGAATCATATTTGACAGACAATTGATTTTCCTTTACCTTGTACACGACACCAAATCCTCCTTGTCCAAGTTTATTATCCTCAGAAAAGTTACCTGTTGCTGCTCTGACAGTGCCACAATCAAGTTGGAGCAATTCTACATCTTCCATTTCATTTACATCTACAACAAAGCAATCCTAACGCATAAGCAAATGAAAAGGCTGCTTCTTCGAAGAGCTTGAATGAAACATACCTTAATGTAAAAAATGGTGTATTTTAACACTAGCAGAATTTCCCATCAATTATCATAACATCAGCAATTTAAAGCTTCAGTTTGAGTGTAGGAATGGTAAGCAATAAAAAGAGGACTCTAAGAGGCTAAAAAGCTTCGCGTTATGTCCTTAACCTTTCAAATAACTTCAGAAATTACCTTTAGCTTCCTCTTCCCCCTTCTGCTTCCTCCTGGCTCTTAAGAAGATGGAGATGCAAACTATAAGAATCACAGAAACAGCTATCGGAACAATGGAAATGATGATGATGACATTTCTCTTCATGCCCTTCTTTCCTAAAAACCAGAAATGAAATCTTACTTACACATGTTTAGGCTGAATAGATAGATTTGTCTAATAACTAACAAGTAGTAACAGAGTAAGTTAAGCAAATATCAAAAGGATAACTTCTAAGTTGCTGGGAATAGATCCTTCATTGAATCAAATCTTTAACAGCCTAAACCCACATACTCAAATTCAAAATAGTTGAAGAAAAGTATTTCATCTAGTCACTCTTTAAGTTGTGCGCATACCTTGTGAAATTGAAGCTGGTGGTGATGGAATTGAATTACTCGAAGGGTCATAGAAACGGTCTTTCTCATACCTAAAATTACAGCTTGGATAAATAACTCTTCCTCCTTGTCTTGCATCACAACACTGTGGAATATGTCCTGAAGCATTATACAGGCAATTCCTGCATTCCGAAGCAGATAAATCAGGAGTACACTGTACAAGTGCATATATTGTTTGAAAGTTTGGGGCAGCTATTTGACCCATTGCATACTTGTAACGAGAATCCCCTGCTGCTGCTTCATCTCTCAGCCTATCTAACAAGGTCATCCGTGACTGATTGAACCCGACTACATCAGAGACATTAACTCTATCATCATACACCCAAAAATAAGGTCCTCCTTCCAAGAGATTAAATATGGAGCGGTTTGTGTAGCGTACCATACAATCATCTAACCCTCCAATTGCCTCCACAAAGTTTGGACAGAGTTTTACCAGCGAATCACTAGCATTTCTTATGCAACTGCGGCAGGAATCAGGACTGATATCCTGTCTACAAAGTGCAATTGAATAGACTGTGTCTGCGTCTTGGCCGTTGGAAAAGTTGTAAAAGCCATTGTTTATTTCAGTGTTGCTGTAGATAGAGGTGAGGAGTTGATTGAGATTTGCCTGGTAAGTACTGTTAGTGGTGTAGTTGCCCTTTCCTACACATTCTTTATATAACATCACAGGCTGGTCTGCTGGCTGCTGTGCCTTAGCTAGAGCCAGAACTTTCACGAACAGAAGACAGAGAGAAAAAAACAATCTGGAAGAAGTCATCGGTTTTTTTGGCTGCCTCTGAATCTGGTACAGTGATATGAAACGATCTTCCTAATTATTGAACGACCACGCGGCGGCCAACATCTGGGAATTATTCAAACTAAATCTGGCTTGTGCATACTTTAATTAAATATTGGAATTCTTCGAACTAAAAGTCTCAATACGTTTGTCTTAAAGATATGGTGGTATCCTCACTGAATTTGACAGGCTTCGAAATAAATTAAAGAATATTAACGTAGAAGCTCAAGACAAAATTGATTTAAATTAAATAGTAAAACCAATATTATTCAAAAACTAAAAATAATCTTGCCAATTTTACATGCTTCATTTAATTTTATAATATTTTAATTTAATTATCCTTTTAACTTACAATTAATGGCTTTCCGGATATAAGAAGTGGATTCAATAATATTTTCTTGAATGGGGTGAGAGGGCTTTGTCAAATATATCACTAGGGTCCTTTTCATATCGAAAGTGACAGCTAGGTGAAATCACCCTCCCTCCTTGCCTCTTATAACAGCATCCAGGAATCAATTTGATAGCTTGATTCAGGCAACCGCTGCATTGCTGCTGAGTCAAATCAGGAGTGCACTGAACAAGTGCATACATTTTTTCTTGAGAGTTTTCCGTGGTCTCATTTCCTGTTGCAAATTTTCTTCGTGAATCACCTAATGCTGCTAAATTAGTAAGGTTGCCTAACAAAACATTTAGCTTCTCATTGAACTCTTTTTCGTCGGTCACGTTATTCAAGTTGTACATCCAAAAGTAAGGCCCAAATTCCATAATGCCTGCTATGGAACGGTTTGAATACCTTAACATACAATCATCATACCATATATAGGCCTGCTTTTGGTTTGGACAGAGTTGTGTAAGCACTTGGCTAGAATTAGTGATGCAACTTCGGCAGGTTTCGGGCTTTTTATCTCCTCTACAGAGTGAAATTGCGTTAACTTTGTCATTGTTTTGGCCATACGAGTCATTGTAAAACCCGTAGTCGATTTTGGTATTGGAAGAGAAGGAGGAAAGCAGGTTATTGAGGTTTGATTTGTAGTCACTACTGTTAGTGAAGTTACCAGTTTCTGAACAAATGTGATAAAGTGGATCTGCTTGTGCAATAGAGAGGACAAGGAGGTTGATGAAAATGGGACAAAAAAAGAAAAGCAATTTTGATGCTGCCATAGCCATCGCAGAACCTCACTTTCTCTTTGTGATTTTTATTGAGTGGCAGCAGGATTCCTTATAGTTTCATGCATGGCACAGGTACTGGGTGGGAAATCTCCGAGTGAAATGGTGACGTTCTGTTTGTCTATTCTCGACCTGCCTAATTTCTACGGAATAAATGGTGTGGTCCCCCATTTTTAATTTGAAAATCTTGCAAAGACTCGCGGAAGACTTGAACTCTTTGGCTATCACTAAAGGCAACAGACTCGGTCACATGGAACTCCTTGTTTGATTTGAAGACTTTCCACCCTCAAAAACACGGAATTGCTTGTCGACTTCCTCGGTAAAATCTTGGAACTACAGCGTTGAAATTTCAAAACATATAAGATAATAGGAACGGGTCAATGGTGGAGTCTCCCTTAGTATTTGTGTCCAATTTGGTACATATAATTCAGTTCAGTCCTTTATCTCAAATTTATTCACATTTGGATCCTCCGTCCTCTCTCTCTCTCTCTCTCTCAATACATATTCTTGAAAAAGTTAAAAAGTACTTTCCTTCTGTTCACTGAAAATTTTACGGAATAGAATCTCCCTGTTGAAAAATTAAACCAAAATTTTGAGATTTTTACTTCGTAATTCCTAAACTTGGAGGATTTAGATGTCATAGTTTAACTTGTATTGATGTAATATATTATTATATATATATATATAAATTATTTAATATTTTACTATATTAATATTTTAAAATATTATTATCTAACTACATATCATGATTAATATTTTAATTATTGCTAGTAATGCAATGTAGACTAGTGTGGGTAAATAATTTAACAAAAGTTAAGAGAGAGAGATTATATCAAGCTAGTGTGATAAGGATTTTATATATATATATATATAATGGAATTGAAATTTTTATATTTATATTTTCTAATATTGTTTTTAGTTGATAACAAGAAAAGACAAGTGGAAAAGAATCCCTACAAAATTATATGTTTTTGATGTAGTATCAGAGTACTAAGCAACCTAAAATATTTATAAATAAAAAATCTAAAAAAATTATTGAAAGTACTTTTTATGTAATTTAATTATTACTTAAAATCAAAATGAATTTATTATTACATTGAATTTTCTTGTAAGCAAATCATACAAAGTAGATGATTTCAAGATATAGAACTAATCGGAAAAATCATCCTTCATCATAATCCTAAATGATAGAGTCAACACCTCATAGTTCATCAATTAAGATATTAAAAGAGCAAATAAAGAAAAGAGAACACCTCATAGTTCATTAATTCAGTCATTGAAAAAGCAAATAAAAAAAATGGTCATATTTTATCACTATAACAAAAAATAACTTCTATCAAAAACATTTTTAGTAACATGGGATACCAAGTTTAGACCAAGGTATGTTGATATCTATGATTTTATTTATGCCATCATATAATCATGTCATTTTTTTGTGTTTATTTATACATATATTCATGCTCCTTTATTTATAAGTAATTTTATTGAAAATTTGACAACATTTTTACTTTATAAGTATACATATTAAGTTATCCGTTGTCTTATCTATTTCACAATCATTAAAAATGACATAATTCATTTGTCTTACAATTTATTTCATATTATTTTAATCATAAATCAATCCCAAACTTATGTATACATATCTCACTTTTTGATATTTCATCATATCTATTTTATAAGAACTTAAATATAAATAGATATTAAAAAAAATTATATTTAATCTGGTATGCCTCATAACTTGAATTACATAGAAAGAGAATGAAAAATCTAAACACATATCTTAAGCTTCTTCTTCTTTTTTTGTCATGCACATGCTATGCTATCTTACTAAGTCTCTAATTAAATATGCATTTTATTTTATTTGAATTGAAATTGATATCTAATATAAAACATGGATATTTGATTTATACACACCATGATAATTTATGCGCTTGATAATGTTATTAAGAAAGAAAATATAATAAAAAAGAGTTTTTAGTTTAGTTTACAAAATTAATTACATGTATAACAAAAGTTTAGAATCTTGAATGCAACCTAACTTCTTGACCCACCGATACACCAATGTCCTGCAATAAAGATTTATTAAGCATAAGTTAGCAAACATAATTTTTTTTTCCAAGCATGTGCAAAGGGTACTCATCCTTCTAATCCAATCATATAAAAGATTTCATAAATGATAGTTACACTTTCATAATAATACCACATTGAGGTATTAATATAGTTAATTTATAGTTTTTGTTACAAAAAAAACTCAAAGAAATTAAAAACTCGTATTATCAAATTAAGAACAATTACATGATAAATTCAAAGTTTAATTAGTTAAAATAAACATAAAAAACCTATAAAACACATCCCCTGATAAAAACATGTCATATATTTGTAAAGGGATATAATAAATAAATAAATAATATAGCTTTAACTCAAAAATATTTGTTGACTTGGGTCCTATTTGTTTAGTGAAAAGTAATTTTATTTTGAAAAATAGTTTTCTTGGAAAATAAGTTTCTAAAAAGTAAATTATTTTTTGATATTTGATAGTGTCATACAAAATAATTGAAAAACACTTTTTAGTGTTTTATTTTGTTATAGAAAATGAGTTGTAAAATAACTTATTAATGTTTTATTTTTTTCAAGTTTATTAAAATAATGAGGAATAAATCTTATAAATTAAAAAGTTGAATGAGAATGAAATTGAAAAAAATTAATTTCATAAATTATCTCAAATAAAATAAATAATAATCAAAATAATGGAGATCAAATCTAACAAATAAAAAATTAAAAGATGATGAAATTAAAATAATAATAATTATGATTTTATAAATTATTTCAAATAAAATAAGTAATAATAAAAAAATAGGAACCAAAATTGACAGATAAAAAAATTCACTTAAAAAAATAATGAGAGAAAAGCAGATAATAATCATAAAAATAAAGATCAAAGTTAATATAAAAATCAAATTAAATTAAATTTTAAAAGATAAAAATTTTAAAAAAAAATAAACAAAATATCTATCGATCAAAAGTTTAATAATCAAATTTGGTATAATCTATAAATAATATGATATTTTTAAATTTTTTATAAATTTTGAAAAATATTTTTTATCCACAATAAAAAAAAATATTTTCTTAAAAAAATTTTGATTAGAAAATATTTTCTTTTATTTAATTTTTTTAATAAAAAATAATTTTTAAAAATCTACTTTTCAATCAAACAAATAAATAGCAAACAAGATAGCCACAACCAAAGCTTGAAAATGAAGGTATTGAAGGTCTCACAAGTTCAGTTTCGTTATTTTCAGGTACACTTTTCTTCGAAAAGAGCGTGGCAGACGCTGGAATTAATGGCCTTAAGAGTGGTTTGGCTGTGGGTAGGAAAGACTGGTTCAATACGAACAACTGAGGTGTCAGAGCAGTAAATATGGGACCGGATCGTAGGGTCTGCTGATCAACGAGGGTTTTACTGTTAAACGAGAAATTGTTTGTAAAGGTGAATGACTTCTTGCATGCTTGCGTTTTTTTTTTTTTTGGAATACAAAAACCACAACTTCTACTAACGGACAGACACTGTATAGGATTTCATGGATACCGAAATCTCTTTTGAATTGTGCAGCTGCTTGACTGTTCATAAGCTACTGGATTTGATTGTTGATTGGAAAGGACTAAAATTAGAGTTTGGTTCCTTAGATTATTAGATTTTCTTAAGCAAGACAGTAAAAAAAAAAAAATTGGGACGTAGAACTTTATTATTTTTCAGCATTTTGTGGTTAATATAGGAAGGACACGAAATTCATTCATATTGTCTTGTAAAAAGCTGAGAAAGTAATATAAGATTTTACAAGAACGGTTAGAGATTGGATCTGGGAAATTTATCGACCATGTTTTTAATTAAAAGAAGAATTCATCTTGGTTTCTTGCAGGGAAAAATAAAAAAATGGAGAGAAAAATTAATTCTTCTAACAGTAAATATAATGCTCTGTTTTACCGCAGCAGCTTTTGCCATCTTACCATTTACCGTCCACTAGCTTTTGTCATCTTACCATTTCTTTAAGGTAATTATTTTGTTGTTTTCATTCCATGATCTATTTTTATTATTTAAATAAAATAAAATAATCTGAATTTGTTTTTTTATATGGTTCATGAGTCTGGCTTGATAACCGGATCAAAAACATTATGTTTGGCCAGACCTAAAGCGAGACTTAAAAGTATTGGATCTGTCTGGGTAATTAGATTCATAGAAAAGTTAACAAAAAATAAAATTAATTAATATTTTTTTAATTTAAATTAATATATTTCCATGTTTTTGTATTATTTGGATATAGTGATGTAAAAAATCAATTTAAAAAATATTATTTTAATGTATTTTTTAAAAATAATATTTAAAAAAATAACAATTACTTAATAAAAAAATAAATAGCATATGCGCCTACACTTCGCAATGGATTAATAATAATTATTTTTTAAAATATAAAAATACTTGAATTGGATTAAAAGAATGAAATGACCTTCTTCAAATATATTGGAAAATAAAAAGGGAAAAAGTGATCTTTGATAGAGAGAAGTTTGGACTAATGCCTTTCCAATGTCACCGTGTATTTGAGGGAGTCAATTATTGTTCTTTTGTCAATACCAAAATATCAGTTCACATGGAAGGTTTTATCGTGGCAATTACTCACAACTTGCATATCCCGCTGTCGATGGATCAAAATCGTCTTTTCCTTCTAGTTAGGTTAACAACACGGGAAGACAATGAATGCAATCACTATGGAAAGTTGACTTCTTCACTGGAATGGGATCCAATTCGGGCGTGCTGGACATGTCAAAATGGACCTTCTAAACTCATTTGGATTGGCTAATTTTTAATTAAATGCTACAGGTTTTGATCAAGCCTTTTCCTTTTCTTAAAATTTCTGTTATTAAACAAAGACCACTATTTGTTGTTCTTTTATTTTATGATTACTAAAGCATATGTACTAAAGTTTCTAGTGTTTATAGTTCATAAGCTTCTAAAATGATGAATTGTATTTTTATTTTTCAATAAACACTCATATATATGCTGTGAGACATGCATAAAGTAGCAGGTTTGTCTCTTTTGATGGAATCTCTAATTTCTATTGTTTTTCCACTGTACTGGATTGTGAGGGAACTGAATTAAAATTTATTAACAAGTTCTCTTATGAAAGTAGTCTCAGGAGCATGCTTACAATTAATCATTTTATCTCTAATTTCTATTGTTTTCCCACTGTACTGGAATGTTTTTGGTTGCTTGGTGAATAATCATGCATGCAAATGTTTTGTTGTTGAACGTGGTCTGTTACTGACTTTTTGCTTGGTTTGCTCGAATTGGAATATGAAACTAAACGCAATGCTACAATTTTATTTTTGTTTAGAGAAACAAAAGGCTCAACAAAAAAAAGAAGCAAATTTGATAATGTCTAATTGGATTTTATGAAATTTATTTATCAACGGGGTTGGTTTTATTTAAATAAAAACCTAAAAAATGATTAAAAAACCTATAAAAAAACTAGATAAAAAATTGTTAAAGCCCAACTAAATATAGGCCTATTTAAAAACCGAAAACAAGTCCATTTCATAGGTTTCTAGTTTTACTGATTTTTCATGACAAAAAACCTAATTTACGTCATATTAATCAAGAAATATCATATACTTATGATTTATAATTTAACGAAACACTAAAAAAAGAGAATATTTTTTTAATAACAACCACCTTACAAATTACTATTTATTCTAATAATTTTTTATGTTAATAAAAAAAAAATTGATTCCGCCTGCTAAAAGTGATTGGGAGTAAAGAGTTGTTAAAATAAAAGAGTGTTTCGTATTATATCATTAATGTAATACAATTTTTAGCATTACACTTTCAAATAAGTGGTACCAGAGCAATCGGTCGCCTTGTATTTTTTTTTAGCATTCGGATCTTTTTAAAAATGAATGTATCATAAACGGGAATAATTAATTAGCTCCCTTATCACTAAGTTCCTTTTCTTTTCAAGTTTCCCTTGTATTCTCTCTTTCTTTGAGATCCACTTACTTATAAGGCTGCCTTATATATAATTCTCTCTATTATTATCAACAACAAAAAAAAATATTAGAGGAAGTGGGCAGGGAGCGTGGTTTCATGAACTCTAATCGGTGGTAGGAGGAAGCAAAAACTAGTTTTTAGTTGGTGAAGTGGAAGATGATTGAACCTCTTGTCTATGCACTCTCCAATTTAGACAATCTAATATTTAAGGTAAACCATGATGCACCCAAGATAAGCATAGAAAGTGTTCTTAACTAGGATGGGCAGCCAATTACTTTTATTTTAGTGAGAAATTATCTAGTTTAGAGAAAAACTACTTCATGTATGATTTGAAGTTCTATATCATTGTTTAGACATTGAAACATTGATGTCATTACTTTGAACAAAAGGAGTTCATATTCATAGGACCAGAAAACTCTGAAGTACATGAATGACCATCAAATGTTGAGTCACCCGCATGCTAAATGAGTGTCTTTTTTACGGGAGTTCATCTTTTTATCAAGGCACTAATTAGGCAACCTCAACAAAGAGCTTGATGTTGTTAGTACAGGGGTTGCCCTACTTAGCACTATGCAAGATCAAGAGATGAGATTTGATGCTGTTTTAGAGATTTACTCAGGTGACCCTTCATTCAAGTAGATTTATGTTTAGTTGATGGATGTAGGTAAGCGGGTGATTGTTCTATGTAGGAACATATCAGAACATCATTTATGAGTTTCACTATGAGGGACAATTTAGGTGTGACAAGATGCAAACCTTTGTGTCATCACATTATTATTAGCCCAAGTTGTTAGGCTAGGTATCAAACTTTGTGAAAATATGTGCTGTTTATCAGTGTTCAAAGTGCCCTTGACAAATATTATATTGTTTACCCCATTAACAATTCCCAATGTTCCATGGTGCGAAAGAGGTGATAAAACATTGTGATACTAACTCTGCGAAATCTTCAACATAAGATAGTCCGCTACTAAATATGTGTTCAACCTTGGTTCAAAGCAAATAATGTTGGACACCAAGGATTACTTATTATATCATTATCAACTATAGAAGCTAATTATAAGACATTAGCTATGATAGCTCAGGAAAATATATACTTGGTTAATATAGTTAATGAAGGATCTTTATCAACCAAACAAATTATGACCCTATTACATCACATCGACATTAAAAGCCAAGTTGCAAATTTATTCACCAAAATGAACGGTCAGCACAAAATCTGAAGTGATCAGAAGAAGACTAAACATGATTGCTATACCAATGTTTTAATTAGAGTATTCGTTGAAAGGGAGAGTTGAAGTGCTTACTGACATGATTTCTCTAGAAATATCTCTCCAGGATTGTTTTTTCTCCTACTTTCTAGATCTTTTTCTACACATGATTTATGCATCTACCAACTACTACATGTATTTTAAGAATTTAAAATTCTAGATTTTTTGATAAATTGGTGTGAGAAACCAATATAAACAAGTATAAAAGAGAGGTCATTTCCTATTTTGTAAGTGTGTGTTTTGTATTACTGTGTATCATACCTTTTAACAAATATTTTTCAATTAAAATATAATAAAATGATATTTTTATTTTATTTTTGTTATAAATATATCAAAATCATCATAAACACAATTTAAAAGAAAATATCAATTTGATATTTTCCAAAAAATTAAGGCATGATGTGTCATCATGAAAGGGAGTAAGTGTAGTGAGTAGTTAGAATTGAGGAATGTTTTGTATTATGTTATTAACATAATGTATTTGTGTCACTTCCAACACATGCTTCACTTCAATAAGATATTATCATATTGATGCGAATTATATAATACCACCAGCAACAAATCTCTTATGGATTCATCTATTTGAATGTTAATGTCTCTGGTTCTGCAATACCATAGTTGTTCATCAAAACATACGTAGTTTTTCCAAAAATACTGTGTAGTTGGATGGGATCAAACGTGTCACAAACATGAAACCTAGTGAAGATCAAAGATCAAAACTCATCTATCAATGCGAGAGACCAAATATATGGTACTAATCTGAATAACATCAAAAAATTTGAACTGTAGAGTTTGAAGTAAAGAAAATCCTTTAATACATTTTATGTCACAGACTTACTCTTGGATGCTATCTATAAGTAACCACCCACTTCTGGGTGTTAAACTACTTGAGAGAGGCCGCCAACTCGAGGTCCAATAGATGTTGCACACTTGTGTATGAGTTGGGGTGCACAATGATTCCTAGAAGATTAATCCTAATACACTATGGAGTTTGGAGTTGAGGCTTATTTACAATATACATCAAGCACTAGCTAGTTTTAAGCAAACTCACTAATCATGGTTGGAACTCCATGATATGAAACTCCCAAATTCGAAGTGTTTTATACTAAAAAGCTAACCTTGTATATTTTCCATTGCTTATTTTGGAGAAAATGCACATTCTCTCCCTATCGAGGATATACTTCTGTAATTGAACCTTCATCGCCAGAATATGGCACAGAATTGGTCTTAGATTTATCTGCAAAAAATTCCTTGCTTGGAATTGACCCTTGATCTGTTCTACTATGGAGAAAAAATGCAGGCTCTTGAGGTACCGGTAAGGTAATCGAATAACTATTGAGCATGAGAACAACTGTTGCCATTGTGGGCCTGGAAGCTGGATCTTCCTGAACACATAACAATCCAATGTGGATGCATCTAATTACCTCATTTCTTGAATATGTATCCGTCAGAGTTGGATCCATCACTTCCAAAGGTGTGCCATCTCTCCAATGTTTCCATACCTGAAAAAAATTGAGGGGTCAAAAGTTTCGATAACCTTATGCTTCTTCTTTTTTCCCAGGTTATCATCCCTGGTCTGGAATTACCGAATTAGTGGTGTTGTGGAAGAAAACTTCACTCACATAGCTCGCAAGGTCTGCAGCACCGCCAGTTTGATAGAAAGAACTGTTCTTCTTTCCAGATATAATTTCAAGAACTAAGACACCGAAGCTATAAGCATCAGACTTGACGGAGAACTGCCCATGCATTGCATATTCTGGAGACATATAGCCACTACAAAACCGAAACAGAACGACATGTTTAGAAAAGAGAAGGAAAAAAGAAATGAAACTAGTATGTCAACAATTCTATAGGAATTAGATCTTTACTTACTATGTTCCAACAATTCTGTTGGTACATCCATGAGTTTGATCAACTCCGAAAATCCTAGCCATGCCGAAATCTGAAACTTTGGCGTTCATATCTCCATCAAGCAAAATATTACTAGCTTTAAGGTCACGATGTATAACTCTTAGCCTAGAGTCCTCGTGTAGATAAAGAATTCCTCGAGCAATTCCTCCTATTATTTTGTATCGTTTAGACCAGTCCAGTAGCCCTTGCTTCTCTGGGTCTACAAATTCATGAAAATAAAAAATTTCAGCCAGAGCATAGAGGATTATGTTCAAATGCAAGTACTCCTGATTTAGAAGAACTAATGAACGAACAAGCATTTATGCATTCCTTGTATCAAAGTGCAATTGATGAGCGTTTAATTAGAAAGTCCATACCAAATAAAAAGTAGTCGAGGCTTTTGTTTGGCACATATTCATAGACAAGAATTTTTTCATCTCCTTCCAAACAAAATCCAAACAATCTCACTAAATTCCTGTGTTGAAGCTTAGCTACCAAGATAACCTCATTCTTAAATTCGGCTGCACCTTGTCCTGAGCCTTTCGATAGCCTCTTCACAGCTATTGCTTGTCCATTAGGAAGTGTTCCCTGAGAATGCACTTGAAAAGATTGTTAAACAAGCACTACCGCGAACTTTCTTATATTCTAATGCAAGATCTTCTGGGTTCTTCAAACTTTAAATGCATTACAAATCGCTTGCTTACCTTGTAAACCTCACCAAATCCACCTTCACCTAACTTGTTATCAGCGGAGAAATTGTTCGTGGCATCTTGTATAGAACTCAAATCGAATTGTAATGACTCCACGTTTGTAATCTCATTTCCAACTGCACAACCAAGCAGATATCAATTGGGTATTCTGAAACTGTGCAAAACAGAGAAAGACATTGCATTTAGAAGGGGGGAAATGATTCTCAAAGTTTCTTACCATCATTTTCCTGTGCAGAAGATTTACTGCTCTTCGCCCTTCTACTCAAGAAACAGAAACCCAGGCAGAAAAGCACAAGAGAAATAATAACTGGGATCAAAATGGCTATAATTAAAACTGTTGAGACACCGCCTTTTCCTGCATAAAGAAATATACGTCGTTCAGAAACGCACAGTAATTTCACGCTACTTTTAACATTCATATACAAGCATATTCAAAAAGTAACGAAGTCAGGATCAACGACATTATATGTGAAGAAATATTTTTTTAAGGAACAAAAGAGAGTAAATTATTTCTAAAAATCAACAACATTTTTCTGGTCAAAAAGCTATTTGCCTACCGCACTATGATAACCTAAAGTGAGAAGCAACTTTATAAAAAGCAACTAAACCCTCTGTAATCCTTTGACATCCATCATCAATATCATTCCTTGTTAATTATCTCACCTTAGTAATTTATTTTTTCTCATTCCTATTCATGTGAGAATAACATTCAATAAACTTTTACTCATTTGATTATAATAAAGTAGTAAAACTCATCTCATATAGTTTTAAAACATGAAATCAATAAATGATTTTAAACTAAATTAAAATTATTGTAAAATATGTATCATGTATGGGTTTTTTTTTAAATCAAATAATTCAAAATTACTTGATAAATAAAAATAATATATATAACTAAAACAAAAGGAGGATTCTTTCTAGTACTTCTCACATTTTGCTATTCATATTATAGAATAATGACCATTTTATCTATCCTAATTATGTCTTTGACTTTTTGGTATTTTTAAGAGGTGGATTAGTCATTATTAATTCATTTAGAGGTATTTATATCTATTCAATATTTTAATAAATAGTAAAATATTCAAAATACCCCTAAGAAGAAAAAATATGTGGTCTTAAGTAGGAATATTTAGGTTTTTTTATTTTTTTATATATACATTAGAATTACACATATACTACTCATGGATACAAAACATTAAATTCATTGTAGTGAAGGGTTTGAGTCTTTTAGCTTTAGTTTTTTGTTAATTACACGTTTGATAGAGAATAATAATGTAATTTATTATAATAATAATTATTTTATATTTAAAAAATTGTTGGTGTGTGGTGGAACCACCACACACTTTTGTCGGCACATCCGACGATTGTCCATAGTCAAAAATAGGCTTTCGTCTTCTCAATTTATTCCTCGCTATCTTTTCATCTATTATAACTAGTGCATAATCTTCAAATATGGCTAGTGTATCACCAATGATTTTCTTTCTTTCTTTCTTCATTTCTCTCTCCTATCCAAGCAAAGACTATATTTTCCTCATTGTTATTGTTATTTCATATGTAAACCTTTAAGTTTTGATTGCTATTTTCTTTTCATTCATTTTGAAGTTTGTTTGTTAATTTAACCATTGGTGTTTGATTTGTATATGTACAGTGTTTGGATTTGATCCTTCTACTTTAAATGTCTAATCCTTTTCATTTGTCTTTTTGTTAAAGTTTTCATGACTTTTAATTTTATCAAGTTTATGATTTTTTTTCAATGATAATAATAATTTCATTTTGGTCGCTTTTTCTTTTGATTTCTTATTGTTTTTCTTTGCTCTTTTGACAAAAATTTTATAGTTTTTAATTATATCCTTCAAATCAAGTTCATAGTTTTTTATTTTTCAAAACATAGTAATAATAATAGTAACAATAATAATTATAATAATAATCATGATAATATTGATAATAATAATAATAATAATAATTGTAATGTTATTGTTAATAGTGATGGTGATAAAAATAGTTACCAAAAACTACAACAATTAAATTAATGATGATGATAATGATGATAGTTGTGGTAGTAGCAAGAAAAATATTGTTGTTGTTATTGTTGTTGCTGTTATTACTAATAATAATAATAATAATATAAGAGAAGAAGAAAAATAGCAATTATAGTAAAAATATTAATAATAGTTGTTGTAATGATAGTAATAACAATAACAACAATGATGATGATAATAATAATGATAATGATGATTATAATAATTAATTATGGTAATTATGGTAGTGGTAAAAAAAATATTGTTATAGTTGTTGCTGCTGCTGCTAATAGTAATAATAATAATATGAAAGAAGACAAGAATAGTAAAAATATTAATAGTTATTGTTGTTGTTGCAGTAGTTAATAATAATAATAATAATATGAGAGAAGAAAAGGATAGTAAAAATATTAATAATAGTTGTTGTGATGATAGTGATAATAGCAACAACAACAATAATAATAATTGTGGTAATAATAATTAAAATAATAATAATAGAAATACAAATACTACTATTATTACTAATAATGATAACTTTAGCGAAAGTTGAAGTGATAGTAGTGATGATGATGATAATAATAATAATAATAATAAAATAACATTACATATTAATAATAGTAGTGATTGTGATTTTAATTTTAATTTTTTAAATTGTTATCTTTTAAAATTATTTTATATTATTATAATTTTTTTTAATTTTATCATTAATATTTAATTTTTTAAAAATAAAATTTTATGATTTTTCTAGATTTGGTGCTTTAAATTTAATGACTTGAATCATAAGTTCAAAAAGCTAACATATATTTTTTAAAGATTTTATAATTTTTTATTTTTAATTAGGTTATTTCAATCATATAATTTATTAGACTAGATGTTTAATGAAATGTCTTATATTAGCTTAATCTTAATTAACATTTTAATTTTTTTATCATAAATAAATTTTTATATTTTTTATTTACTTTTAGTATCTAAACAACAAAGCGCAGAGACAGAACCTACTATATAATAAAAGAAATCTAATCAAATAAAAATAACTTCAATTAAATTCTATATAAATTATAATTTAAATCGAAATTTCAAAATAATTGAATTTTAACATTTTTTAAGATTTTAAGAATCAGATTCAACTAAATTTTAATTTAATTTTTCAAAGATAAATAATTTTAAATTTATTTAAATTTAATTTAATTAATAATTAAACCTAAAGATTATATTAAACATCAAAATACATCATACAAAAAAATAAAATCGGTATGCATACAAAATAATATAAGATATTAAACTAGCATGCAAACTAAAAAAATATTAAACGATATAAACAAATTAAATCGCACTTGCTTCTTGAACCTATGTTAAACAATTAAAAAAAAAAATTCTTTACCGTTTGCCCTTTAAGATAAGTTTTCTTCTCCTATTGGTGCGAAACGATAGATGCAAATTTCTCCTAAGATTAAAAAATGTTAATAGTTAGTTTTGATGCATAAACTAACTTAAAAAAACTAATTTACTTTCGTTGTGTTCAAAACTGGAATAACAGAAAAGATGAAAGGGAAAATAACTCATAAAGAATATTTTTTTATTTTAATAAACCAATTAAAAAATCTATAATAGGTATTAATTGGAATTTTGTCACCTTAATCAAGATTTTTTTTAAAATTAATGCTATTAATTTTAAATATTATATGTTATAGCACTCATGTTTTGAATAAATTCTTAATCTCAAAATCTTGAATGCATCCCACTTTTAATTATAATTAATTGGATTTCAAGTATCACCAACAACCTTGTCTGACTTTATCAATAGAAACAATTAATGCATAGGATTAGAAATTTTTAACTTTTATAAATTGAAAGAGAATAATATTCTTTTAATTGATTATAACATTAATTTTATTTTTTTAATTAATTAAATTTTTAATATATGTGACATACAATAATCGTCTAGCGGTTAAAAAACACCCCACGTTTTACGGAAAATTTTTATGGTTTTTAAATTATTATTACTAAATAGTAGTTTTCACATAAATTTTCACTATCTTATTCTCTCTCTGTCCCTCTCTCTCTCTCTCTAAGCAATTAATATGTAGTGGTTCGTGTATTGGCACCATAAAAGTTTCAACTGTTATGATAATGACTTTGAAGCTCATATACGACAATACAATTGAAAAGGGCATTATCGACTTTACCTTTTCTTCTTGTCTCTGGAGCTGAAGCTGGAGGAGGAGATTGAGCCACAGGCGGAGGTGGCGGTGCAGCCTCAGCTGCTGCCGTTGCATTATAAAATTCATAAAGTTCATACCGAAAATTACAACTTGGAAATATGACCCTTCCTCCTTGCTTTCTATTACAGCAATTGCCTAATTTTGAAATAGCTCCCTCAAGACAACGGCTACAATCTGGAGTGGATAGATCTGGTGTACACTGCACAAGAGTGTATAATTTCTGGATCCCAGTATAGTTCATTTTTTGAACTGCAAACTTCTTAGCACCTGAAGGAGCAGATGAAGCCCGAGCAGCTATATCATTTATGGTGGTTGCTACTAGCTGGTTAAAACGATCAGGTTGGACTGTAACATTGTTTGGACTCATCATGAATAGGGTAAAGTCTTGGTCCACAGTAGAGAAGATGTTTCTATTTGAGTACCGCAATTCACACTCATCAAACCATATCATAGCTACTTTCTCAATTGGGCACCTTTCGAGGACGTCTTTGGCAGCAAAATTGACACAATTTCGACAAACACTGTTGCTAACATCACCACGGCAAAGAAACATGCCATAGACTGCATCAGGATCCTGTCCTGCAGAGACGTTGTAGAATCCATTGATGTTGTTGCGGGTTGCGTTTGATGAAAGTGAAGATAGGAGGAGATTTAAAGTAGCCTGGTAAGTGCTGTTCCTTGTGAAGGTGGTAGTGTTTGGGCAATTATTATATAGGAAAGTGGGATCCTGTGCTTGAGTGATAATAGCAAGGCTCAGCAAGGAGAGTAGGACTATGGAGAAATTGATAGAGTCCATTGTTTCGGTGATCAAGTTCTCTTGCTTGCAGATCGCATATGGGAAATATCATAGTTATATTTTATCAGATAAGAGGTTAAGTGGACATGGAGTGGGAAAAGCTTTAGCCAAAATGCAGACTGAAGTCAATGAAAACAGTAATGGCGCATTGATTGTATTGTAGAAGACGTTGGAGGGTCAAATTTCTCGAAAATTGTTGGAGAAATTGGCAATAGATACTTGGATGGCGACAGAAGTGCTAAAGGCCACACGTCTTTCCCCATACCGCGTCACGGATAATACTGGTCAACAGGGAGGTCATCATCGTGGTCTCCTTTGCCGTGTTGTTCTGGTTTCCTTGAAATTTCTGTACCCTGTTTTTTTCTTCTTCTACGAGAGAGAATTGACACAACTGCAAACATAGTTTTCAGATCGGCGCGAATTGTGGTTCAGACAACGCCCCAAGTTACTTGAGTGTTGATGTTTCATTTTTCAAAAAATAAATAAATTTCATATAATATTCTCAGTCACCGGTTTTTTAGTATCAAATCAACCCCATCCAACAAATATCCTGAATCACTGGTTTTTTTCTTTTAAAAAAAATAGAGTTTAATAACTATAATTACAATTGTCGGTCAATGATGGTTTGGATCGCATGATTCAAACCGGTAATTAACTAATAAGAGTACCATTATGGATATATTAATATATGTATTTTAAATTAAAATAAACTAATAATAGTTTTTTCTAATTTGATTAAAACCCAATGAAACAATCTAGATGGTGGCAAGAAATTTACAATGTTGATTTTTCTAATTTGAATTTTAAATTGCTGTTGCGTGGGACATGGGTATCTATGATCATCACGTTGTGCGTATATGATTAATTAATCGTTGTGTGTATGTTTTACACGGTGGGAAGTTGTTTGTCTTTTTGGTGATGCCTGAATAGACTTTAGTAATTTGTAATTATTTAATAATTCACATCTTTTAGAGGGCAATTGTTTTTTTCGTGGTATCGTTAGATTGGTTTTTGAATTCAGGGATTGTGTTCTTCTCACTGTTCTGGTTAAAGATGGACATCCAGGTTGGAAATAGAGAGAATCCTCAAGATTATTTTTTTTTATGATCATAAAGCATCTATATTGTTGTTTGGACTCTGATCCTATTTTTTTTCAAACTAATTCATTATTTATTTTTTGAGTGTTGTTTTTTGCATTAAAATCTATATTTTAAAGTGTTTTTAAAAACTTTTTACCAAGAAAAAAATAAATTGATATTTTTAGATGTTTTTGAATGATTTTAATAAGTTAATATCAAAAATACAAAATAAATATAAAAAATATTATTTTAATATATTTTTAGTTAAAAAATACTTTATCATATTGTTAATACACAATAATTTCAATAGGATCTTTGATTTTAATGTTATTCTTCTATCAATGGGCTAGATTAGTATTCTAGATGTAGTAAGTCTACCTAAGTAACCATGGCCTTTAAGCCGAAGACCCACTAAAATGTATAGCTACCACTAAAATGCATAACTACAGAGAGAAACACACCATGGGCATAATATTTGGGAGGTAATTTTTTTTGCTTATCCTTAAATTTGTTGTGCTATTTTAGGTTCTCTTCTAGATCTATAGTTTGTTGGAGTTTCGGGTGTTTTTTTTTTATGCTTTCTTGAGTTTTAGTTTTTTTTAATTATTTAAGATTATTGTCGTAAAAAAGCATTATTAAATATTTTGATCTTGAGTCTTGATGTTTATCTTATAATATTTTTTTTTATTTACGTGAGGTGTCCGGGCCAGCTTACGCGCACCACGACTAATCCCCACGGCCCATTGAATACCCTGCAAACCCGGTAGGCATGTAAGGCACCGCGGGGGTGACAGGTGTGCACGCCAGGGCTCGAACCTAGGTGCAGTGGAAGGAGACAAGCCTCTTCCACCGCTAGGTCAAGCCCTAGAATGCTTATCTTATAATATTTGATAGAATGTTTGATTGTTATATTTGATAAAATTAAAGTTTAGTTTTATAGATTGTTAGACCAGCTAGAGATAAATATTAAATAAGATAACTTTATTTAAACTATAAGTAATATACTAAAAGGACTTAATATCATTGTTATTGTTTATATAAATACAAAACGTTATGGATTACAGCAATATAATGGCAACCCAACCATTAACACAAAAAATTGTAAGAGTAATGAGGGAGGGGTAGAGTTGTTTTTTTGCTAGAGTTCATTTGACATTAAAAGGATAGTTGATAATAAAATGATCAATACAAGTTTGGGTAAGGCAATAAGCCATAAAAAATGAGCACCTGGTGATGGCACTACCCAAGCATAGACACCTGGCACTTAAGTTGCCTAACCTTTACGTGGTTAGACTAGAGTATCAATTAGCAGTTGGGCAGCTGCAAAGCATTGGACAAACTTCAGCACCACCTAGCAAAAAATCCATTAGCTATGTAAACCCCAACATTAAGTGGCATTTGGGCATATCTGAGCGCCACTTGATGTTTGGATCCTGATAAAAGGCTCAATTAGTTTTGGCAACCTAATTGCCACGTGGTGCAAGAGCAGTCTTAGCACCCATGTGGTGCTTTCCATTGTCATTCTAATTTTATTACTTATAATAAAAATAATATTATTCATATCATAATTGATAATATTTTTAGTATTTATACTATTAATTATAAATAAAATAATAATATTTATATCACAAATAATGCTATTTTT
Source organism: Populus ilicifolia (assembly GCA_015708895.1). Classification (NCBI taxonomy): domain Eukaryota; kingdom Viridiplantae; phylum Streptophyta; class Magnoliopsida; order Malpighiales; family Salicaceae; genus Populus; species Populus ilicifolia. The sequence goes on from SRLM01014035.1 coordinate 353,679, forward strand.
ATACAAATATTTTAGATTTTAATAACAATAATAATAATATTTTTAACACAAATACTATTCATTAGACAAATAAAATTATTTTTGATATTGATATTTTTAATTATAATAAAACTTGAAATATTTATAACTCAAATAAAATTATTTTTTATATTAATACTTTTAATAAAAATAAAAATAAAAATAAAAATATTTATAACACAAATAATACTATTTTTTTTATTGTAATCCTTTTAATTATGCTAAAAATTAAACAAATAATACTATTTTTTTATTGTAATCCTTTTAATTATACTAAAAATTAAAATATTTAAACCATAGATAATACTATTTTTTATAGTAATACTTTTAATTTTAATTATAGTAAAAATTAAAATATTTAGAATCCTTTATCATGACTCAATAGAATTGGATCATGTCATACCCATTTAACTAGGTATATTTAACTAGGTATATGATGCTAGAGTCAAGAAAATTGAATCTTACCTCAGACCTAAGATAATTAGGTCCTTTGTCATGATCTATGTGCCATGTGGAGTTTGGGCACACCCGAGTGCCACCTAAATCTTGGGTGGCTCTAAAGTGACGCTTGGATCTTGATAAAGGCTTGATTGATTATAGCAGCTCCAGTGTCATGTGGTGCAATGATAGCCCTAATGCTCCCTAACTCTTAAGCATCTTTAATGTGAGAGGCAAACCTCAGCGCCACTTAGCACTTGGGTCTGGACATGTCCGCGGCCACTTATATGTGTTAATATAATAATATGTGTTATAAATATTTTTTTTTTATATTTAATTTAAAATTTTTAGATAAAAAATAATAATAATTGTGTTATAAATATTATTATTTTTATTATAACTCAAGGTATTAATATAAAAAAATAGTGTTATATGTTGTAATCATCCTTGAAATTCTCAATATAATTATTTATGTTATGAATTTTATTATTTTTATTATAATTAATATTATTAATAAAATAATTAATAAATTTAAAAAAAATTGTTATTAATATTAAAAAAATATTAATTTTTATATTATATATATTTTTACAATAGTTTTTATGAAAATAAAAACTAAATCTCTCGTGTAGCGCAACGAACATCCAACTAGTATAAAAACTAAGAAATGTCTACACAATCATTTTTATATATCCTAAATCTTTGAAAACCTAAAAGTTAGTATAAGTTTAGTTATTCTACTTCTATTTTTGTTGCCTTTCATGGACTAGAATAGTGAATCAAAATACTTTCAAATGCTAAGCTTATATATAATAATGGTTGTCGCACTTTTGCGGTGGATTGGCGACCATCGATTGATTTTAGGTTCTTTTGTTTTGTTGTGAACAAGAGAGTTGTCACCTAGTATTATGGTCACTAAGAAAACCTAATTAGTCTTTCAGAGATTCTAAGGTAAAGGACTTGTTGCGTAAATAGAAGATGTTAGCACTCCTAAACACCCTACCCAAGGTAAGCTGTTTAGTGTTTGATGTTTGATTTGTCTTCTAATTGCTATGGTGTTAATATTTTCTAATCCCATCAGTTTTTCTCAATTTAATTCCGACTAAATTTGTTAAGATAAAAAATCCAAAAAGATTTCATATTCTTTACAAGCTCATTTTTCCCTTGGTATTTCAAGAGTTTGCGACTCATAATCATAAAGAGAAGCGATAAAAATTTAGAAATCTAGAGTGCTTTAAAAAAATCTATTTTTTGTCTTAATATTTTATACTCTCATGGCTCGTAAACCATAGAATAAAAATTTAAAATGTCCTCAATTATAATTAAAACTTTTTTCAAAGATGTGTGTGAATTTATTATTCCTAAAAAATTATTTTGGATATTTATCACTTCTCGATTTCTTTATCCAAATATTAACAGTGAATAATAACAAATTATTTTCAATAGTATTTTGAATATTCATCTTTTAAAATTTTTTTTTATCCAAATATTAGCAATGAATAATAGATGAACTCCCCAAAATAATATTTTTTTAATATTGATCAATATCTTTCAAAGTTTTACAAACATGTTTTAAAATTTAAAAATACAAGAAAATAATTTTTACGTTTAAAAAATTCATGTGAAAATATATTTTTAAAACTTCAAATATATTTTTTTTTGAGAAAATTCAAAAGGATGTTGAATATATTTTTTGTTTTGAGGAAATTCAAAAGAATATTGAAGTAATGGCTGTATGCAACACAAAAAAATAATTTTTTTTTATCAAAAATACAAATATTATATTTAATCACAATTAAAGTAAAAAATCATATATTAATCAAATTATTAAGGTTTTAATAAATTAGTTATTAAATTTTAAAAAATATATAGAAACATCTTCTTATATTTTCATAAAAATAAAACATAATTTTATTTGTCTCCTAAGATAATTGATCAAATACAAATTAAAACATTAAATTCATTTTTTTTTTATCTTTTTGATTTTATAATTCAATACATCCTACGTGTTATGTTTTCCTCACCCATAATTACCATGTTTACAAAATAACTAAACGGATAAAAAACAATCAAAACACAACAGTATCTAAATATACACATGGATATCTGAAAATTACAAAAAAAATAAAATCAGGGACAGTGCCTGAAAGGCTTCGGGGTCATAGAAACACTGGCCGCGCGTCCTTTCCAAGCGCCACCGTCACTGGCGGCTCGTGGGTCCAGGTACCGCCGCAAACATCCCAGAAAACGTTGGGGCCTGAAAACACTTCTTCTCTTCTACCCTTCTCTGCCGGCGATGACGCCGTGACCTGCAGAAACAACAAATCGCAACAAACAGTTTGTTTTAGTTTTAGTTTCTCCTTCACGGGTCTCTTTTTCTTTCTTTTCTTCTCCATTTTGGATCTGCTTCTCTCTACAGATCTATTATTTTCCTTTTCTTTCCTGTTTCAGGTGGCGGCAAGACCAAGGGGACCACCGACTGCTAGGCTTTGGGTTTCCATCCGGTCTGTGCAGCTGTTGGTGGCCGGTTCGTGTCGTGGCGAAGATGAGGGCCTGCGGGCTACTTTCTTTCGGTTGGAGGGAAATGACCCGGCTCAGGGAGGGAGGCCGTGGGTCTGTCTTGGCTGGTCTGTGGGGGAAGAAGAAAAGGGAAATCGGGCCCGGTTTATTGGCTTGGACTTGAAGATGAGAGGAAATGAGGGGAGGAAAGGTGAACGGATTTGCGAGGAAGAAAAATGAGGATGGCCGTGGAAGGAGAAACAACGATGGGGAAGAGAGCCTTGAGGTTCTCTGTGGGTTTGGTCCCAGGAGAGGGGAAGGGCGGTGGCTGCTTTCTTTTGTAGGGAATGAGGATGAGCGGCTAGGTGAGGAGGGAGAGTCGTGAGGGAGATGGAGAGCCAACCTTTTTACTGGTTCTGGGACAAAGAAGAAAAACTCCCAGCCAAAAGGGAGGGGGTCGGCGGCTTTCAAACAGGGGAAGATGGCAAGAGCCAAGGTCGCCGCTCATAGAGCTCTCTGGTTTCTTTGTTTTCTTTTTCAAAAACGGGGACGGCGACCCGAGTGAGGGTTTAGGTTTCTAGGTTTTTTTTTTGTGTGGCTTTAGAGGTTTTTTCTCGTGGTTTAGGGTTTTTTTGTGCAAAATTACTCCCTCGTTTATTTTTTTTCTTTTTATATGATTAAATATTTATTTATATAAAAAATCTCTATCTGTGTTATTTAAAAAAATATTATAATAATTATTGCAGAAATTATTTTCTATAACTAGCACCAACAAATTCTATATATATAATATCTTATATTGTAATAATTATTTTTTATAATCAGCACGAATCAAATCATATATTTATGGTATTTTATATTATAATAATTATATATGATTCAATAATTATTTTCTTGATATATTGTTTTCTTAGCTTTAATGCTCTATATTATTGCCACATTTAAATCTTTATTATTATTTTTTTGTTATTATTTTTTATTTTTTTATTTTAAAAAATATATCAAAACATGAGTAAATAAAATCATGGAAGCAATTTGATATTAGAAATTATTTGTGTAAAGGTTCCTCCTATTTTCAAGGAATTATCTCTGTCTTTAAAATAAAAAATTTCATTAGTTTGAGCACTCATATTAATATTTAGTTTTTTTAAGGGGGAAAAGCTTTGAAAATTATGTAATTAAATGGCTTAATGAAGATGTATTAATGTTAATCATTGTTTTGTTTAATATTAATTTTACTTTATTAACCATAAAATAAATTTATGAACTCTGAAACATTTATATTGAATTGAAGACATAGTTCACTTAATTTGTTTTCCAGAGACTATCACTACCTTGATTTGATATCACTTGAATGTCTTCACTATTCTTTACCCACTAAGAATTGCTTATCTTAGGCTTCACCATCAATTCACTCATGACAACACCTTTTTTATACTTATCAAAAACTTTGATTTACTACACTATCAATTTTTATTTAAAAAGATTTTAAACATTTTTAAAAACTTTTAAGACATTCAATCATCTATTTTTTTCTTTTCTTGATTTGTTTTGCAGGTTTTCTATGGTGTATGTGAGTGTAGATGGTGAAAAACTATCGATACATTGTGCGAAATTGAGGACAAAGTTACTGGAAAGTGAATTTGAGCAAAGCTCTTAGTTGTAGTTTTGAAAAAAAAAAACTTTGATTATTTATCTCTTTCATCTATATTTAGCTTTGTATAGAGCAACTATTATTTCATTTCATGTTGTGAAACTAAATCCCAAACAATTGTTCATTCATGATATTAAAAAGTGCAGTATACTAATGTTTGGTTTATGATTTTCTTTTTTGCTTGAAATATAATTAATAATGCCATGAGTTTGATTTGTTTATTTTGTTTTTTCAATTTTAAATATTTGGAGAAGTATGGAAATTTATTACAGCTGGTTCTAAAAAGTATGTTTGTAGCTCATCTTTCATGTTCGAAATGAATGAAGAAAAGCCTGTGGTTGATCAAGTTCATAAATTCCAAATGATAGCCTATGAGATTTGTAACGAAGGCATTCAAGTATATGAACAAATGCAAGTTGCATCCATCATCTATAAATTGCTTAAATTTTGAAAAGACTATGCTAAAGGTTTCAGATAAAAACAATTATGGAGCTTTTAATTGAAAATCTTATTACCCATTTAAGAGTAGAAGAAAAGGCAAGAACAAAGACAAATTCATTGAACTCAATGGTTTAAATGGTACCAAGATCACTTCTCATAAAAACCCATCTCACATGCATAAAGCCATGAAAAATTTAGGACAAAGAATAACTATTTTAAGAAAAAGCCTTATGAAAACCATTTTCTCTCTAACCAAGCAAAAAATAATGGGCCGCATCCTAAACCACCATCAGATAATTGCAACCTTGTTTTGTTTGTGGTAAACCTAGGCATGGTGCTTGTCTTTCCGAAAACATGGTTATGTTGCGCAAGCTAATGTTACCAAAAAGCCACTTATAGTTATGATTTCTGAGATTAATATTTTTCAAGGCTTATATGAATGGTCGGTTTATACGGGAGCTAATATGCATATCTCCTATGATAAAAAAACTTATTCACTACTTATATCATTTTAGATGAGAAAAAGAAAATCATGCTTGCAATAGATTCACATTACATTAGTATAACACAAATGTCTTTTTAATGATATAAGTACCATCCATTAACCATGGAAAAAAAATTAAAACTAAATAAACTTTTTGTAAAAAGAATAAAAAATAAAAAAATGAAACTATTATTAGGTTTTTTGATCTACAATGATTTTTCTATACTATTTAACTTTTATTATAATAAATAAAAATATATATTTCATAATCCATAAAAAAACAAAAGAGAAAAAATCGCTTTAAGGTAAAAAGCCCATGTGAAGTAAATAAACGGGCTTCATGACCATTGATTCATAGGTGTACTATTAGAGCTACAAATATTTGGAACTCTGACAAAAGCCCAACCCTTGAAAGAGGATTAAAAGTATCAATTCATAGCAATGAACTAGTTGGATATCCGTGCTGGGTTTATTTTTTATTTTTATAAAAAATATTAAAAATTATTTTTTTAATATTAATAATAATTTTTTTAAAAAAATTAATTTTTTAATAATATTAATTATAATAAAATAATAATATTTATCACATAAATTATTATATTAAGAATTCCAAGGATGATTATAAAATAAATAATAATATTTTTTATATCAATATTTTGAGTTATAATAAAAATAATAATATTTATAACACAAACAATAATATTTTTTATATGAACACTTTGAATTATAAAAAAAAATAAAAATATTTGTAACACACATTATTATATTAAAAAAAATCAACATGGGATTGGGCGTAGATACATCCAGCTTAACATGGGGTTGGGTGCAATCATATCAAAGCCAACATGACATTGGACATAGACATGTCTATCCTAACATAGGGTTGAGTATAAACACATCTAAGTTAATAGGTGGTTGAGTGCAAACGTGTTTAGGGATAACTCATGGTGTAAATGTGTCTAAACTCAACATGAGATTGGGATCGAACACGTCCAAGATTAACATAAAGTTAGACCTAAACACCCATGTTGGGTTTGGGCATGACCGGGTCCACCTCCATGGTGGTCTAACATGGTGGTGGCCACGGACGCATCCAGATCCAAGGTGTTATTACCACCAAAGAAATTATATAGTTGATTTGAATGATCAAATTATTATTATTATTATTATTATTATTATTATTATTATTATTATTATTATTTATGCCATAAATATTATCATTTTTATTATAATTGAATGTATTAATATTAAAAATAGTATTATTTGTATTATAAATATTACTATTTCTATTATAGCTCAAAGCGTTAATATCAAAAATATTATTATTTGCTATACACATATTTATATTTATATTTATATTTATATTTTTATTATAATTGAAAGTAATAATATTTATTTTTATTATAGTTCAAAGTATTAATATAAAAAATAGTATTATTTATGGTACAAAGATTATTATTTTTATTATCATTGAAAATATTAATACTAAAAAATATTATTATTTATGATCTCAGCGCTGCGTCAGGTTTGACCTAACACAAAAACAGGGTAGCCTAAGCGTCAAGTCTTGCAATGTAATGCATGAGCTAGGCGAGGTGCCCTAGACAAGGTAGCCTAAGAGATAGGTGTCCTTGTGTAGGGGCACGAGCTTAGCTCACATCCAGGGTAAGCCAAATCCAGTTGCGTTAAGGACATGTAAGGTATTCAATATTAAATATATCTAATTAAAAAGATAATATTATCTCTGTTATGCTAATCTTGTAATTTTTTTGTGGTAAGGGCTAGACTACTATTATACTATTTCAATTCATAATACTTTGAATCTAGATAAATAATAAGAAAAACACTAAATTCTTTTAATTTATTATATAATTTCATTGCTTTTCTGATTTTTTTTTATATCACGCCATCAAAGCTGCAATTAAGTATCCAATTGGAAGGAGAAAATATGATTTAGGGATAAAACAAGCATATATAATATGAACTTAAATTTATTCATATTATATCAAACTCTCGTGGACATATTATTTTTCCAAATACTCAAACGCTAGAATGTTATTATCTTTATTTTTATCTGTATTTTTATTATTATTGTAACATATACTAACAGCCCGCTTAGAAACATGAAATTGGTGTAGAATTTATTTCAATATTTTGCTTGTTCATTTCTCATGTTTGGAAAGTTAGAGATAATTCTAAACCTTCAGCATTATGTTTTCATTAAGCTTCCTCAGAGATATTGGCCTTCTTGCAACCAAGTACTGGCCAGCTTACTGGGCTTTCTCCACACTCAAAATCATAGTGGCAATCTAATTAACATTCACCACGGTGAGATGCCCGAAATTGTCATTTGATTCACTGAAGGATCTGTTGATGAAAACTTGTCGATGGGAAATTCCCATTTAGCCAGGGAAACTGCAGGCTCTTTAGGTGGAGGAAGAGCTATTGGTTCACTTGCCAATGCTAAAACCACAAATGACATTGTGGGCCTGTCTGCTGGATCTTCCTGCACACATAACAGCCCAATATGTATGCACGTCTCAATTTCTATTGCTGGGCTCCTTCCCATCAACAGAGGATCTGCAAATTCCATTTCTCTCCCTTCATTCCACAATCTCCATGCCTGTCAAATTGTCAATTTGCATTAAAAAAATTTCATAACGTTAATTATAGTTTTAAAGCCTCAATTTTTTATGAGAGGTTCAAAATTAATAGAATGGAAATCTTGATTGCAGTCGTTTATGGCACAAACATATGTTAAGAGTGTCTGGCCATGTCGTGTAAGGTAAAAGCCACTACTTCGTTTCCCACTTAGGATCTCTAGCAGTATAACACCAAAGCTGAAGACATCCGATTTCGCTGAAAATAGTCCCTCCATTGCGTATTCAGGAGCCATATATCCGCTGTTTCACGAGTAAAAATTCCTATAAGTTATAGGATTTTAGGACCTAAATTGTCAACAAACATGAAAAAAACAATTGACGGTAGGAATAGAGAGCTTACATTGTTCCTACTACTCTTCTGGTGTAAGCGTTGTTCTGGTTTTCACCAAAAATTCTTGCCATGCCAAAATCTGAAATCCTGGCAGTCATTTCATTGTCAGTAGCACATTACTAGTTTTCAGTGATAGGTTGGTTGTCATTTCATGTAAAACACCAACAATTGATCATTGACTATTGATAGTCACCATTGTTGAATGAGATAGAGTTGGTGGCTATCAATGTTGACAACAAACCAAGAAAAACCTTCATGAATACCTATAAATAGAGGCATATGTTAGAGAATAAAATGTTAAGAGAATCGTGAGAATGTGAAGAGAATAGAGAGAAAGAGAGAGCTGCAATGACAAAGAGAGTTGAGAGTACAATATGAGAGAATGTAATCCTCCTCCTCCATGTATATATTTTATTCTTTTTCTATCTCTAAATATATTGACTTCTCCTGTAAATGTAAGCGATTTGCCGAACCACGTAAAATATTGTGTCAATGTGCTTGACCTCCTATAAACAAATATCAGTACATTATCGGTCGAATTCCTCAACATTCAGATCCCCGTGAATGATTCTAAGCCGGGAATCCTTATGAAGATAAAGAAGTCCTCTAGCAATGCCATAATTATGTTGTAGCACGTCTCCCAATCAAGCTGTTCTCGTCTTTCTTCATCTGAAAGTGGAAATAGAAGAAACTTCAGCCTATTGACAATTTAAAATTCAAGAATTTAATGGCAAAAGAAATGAATGGAACTGACCAAAGATAAAGACATCAAGGCTTTTGTTAAGCATGAACTCATATATGAGCAAGTTTTCCTCTCCTATGCCACATCCAAATAGCTTCACAAGGTTTCGGTGTTGTAGTTTTGCAATTAGTTTGATTTCATTCTTGAACTCCGCTAATCCTTGCCATGGATTTCGTGACAACCTTTTAACAGCTATTTCCTTTCCATCAGTTAACACACCCTGAGAAAACATTAAAAAAAAAAACATAAATTTTGTCCCTTGAAGCAATATTTAAGCATCGTAAAACTGAATAAAGAATGGTTTGTGTATCTTTATAGTGGAGTGGAGCTAATTGTTGGGACAGGGCTGAATTTCAGTAGATCATGGCGACAAGGCCACTTTACAACTTACCTTATAAACAGCGCCAAACCCACCTTCTCCAAGCTTATTTGAATCGGAGAAGCTTCCTGTAGCTGCTTTTATAGTATCCAAGTCCATGATAGGTAGGTCCTCAGAACTTACGAACTGGCCTTCTTTTTTTTGTGACGCCTCTAAGGTTTGCCAATTCCTGTAATAATGCTTGGTGACTTCTTTCCACGCCTGCCAAAGAATAAGAGATTTAAACTATCCTATAATAATTCTGATGTCAATTTAGCCTATAGAAAAACTGCTGATCACTATTTACGTTACCTCTTTCTTTTCTTCTTTTATGTCTTAGGCAGACAATGGAAGATCCTATGACAATTGCAAGCACCGTTATAGGAATGACGACAACACATGCAACCTTCCCCGCCATCCATTTTCTTCCTGTTTTCCATAGATAAAGACTGTATGTAGTTCCAACTGCCCTCAAACGACATTTAATCTTCAAAGGTACACAGCAGAAATACGATGCTCTCTCAAAAGTACACAGTAGAAATACGATGCTCTCTTACGGAAATTTATGAAAGACGTAATTCTCTTTTACAGTTTACTAGCTTGCTCCAAGTAAAAATTCTGTTTACGTACCTCTAGAAGTTGGGGGCGACAAGTGCTTTGAGACGTTGTAGAATTGGTACAACTCAAATCTCACATTACAATTCCTACTAAGAACCATTCCACATTTCCGTGAAGAACAGCATCCTTCCAAATCAGTTATAGCAGACTTCAAGCATTTCAAACACTCGTGTGGTCGGATATCCCTAGTGCACTGTACATGAGCAAATATGGTTTTGCTCCTGGAAAAGTTGATTTTCCCAGTTGCAAACATGTTGAAAGAATTGAAAGCGGCCTCATTTGACAGGTTAGTCATTAACTTCGAAAATTTTAAAAAATGAACCTGATCTAATATAGATTTCTCCTTAGAATCACAGTCTAGATACTTCCCTGCATAGACAGACAAGGAAGTCATATTTTGAAATGAGTAGTGAACTTGGCAAAGTTCATACCATATGATTGCTTCTCCGATACTTATGCAATCATTAAAGATTTGCTTGCTTGCTTTCTCCACACAAATCCGACAAGCACTTGAGTTGACATCACCTCTGCAAAGTGCTTGGCCGTAGACCTTGGCAGAGGCTTGTCCAAAAAAGGTGTGGTTAAAGCCTGTTAATGAAGTGATGGAAGGCAATCTCTGTAGGACAATCTTGAGGTTGTTCTCAAATGCACTGTTGCGAGTGTAGTTCAATGCATTGTTGCAGCAAAATGTTTTAAGATGAACGTTTGGACCAGTATGGGTAGAGAGAACTGTAAACGGCATGATAAATAAAAACATGACTAAACGTGCATCTGAGCTAGTCATCCTGAACATTTTGAGGATGTTTACGGAATTTAGCCCAAAAAAGGGGCTGGGAATAAGACGAGTCAAAAATTGCAAGGGCAATTCAATGTCGAGAGTAGCCTCTAGGCACTAGCTTTAATTTGGTTAAAGTGTTGACAATTACAAAGAAAGTTCGGAGCAGAAGCAAAGAAATTGGCTTAAAACTATAAGCCATGGGACCGTTAAAGTTGCACTGATGGTGGGAAAAGACAATAACTAGAATAATCACTTAGAATACCTTTCCCCTTATTAATTGAAAATTTGCATGCCTGACCCTTGACCAAGAATAAATTAGTACACAACCAAAAACTCTTAACTATGGTCTCCCTTCAATCCTGTTTAGTATGTATTGCTACATTCTAAGTTCCATACATGGGGCCTTTTCCCAGATCCAGTTGAGTGTGGTACTATTGCTTCAGTATCGGCCAATTACCCCTAAAGGCTGTTATATATAACGTACTATCGGCCAATTGCTTCAGCGTGAGCAATAACATTTCAGCATTTCAGCTCATGTGCTGCTAGGACTGGATGGACTCAGAATAAGGTTGAAAAGTTTTCCAAAGTGATAGGGAAAATTTCTCTTTTATTGGAAGATGTAAAATTTGTTATGTGTTTGCATTTTTCATCTTCATTGAACAACATTCTTTACTCAGTTCCATCCTAGCATATCCATTAAGAAAATTACTCTTAATTATCAATTACATGCGTAGTCAAGAAATTTGATTAACAAAATACGCAGTGGGTTTATGCAACATATCGTATGTACGCTGTATTGCAGCAATTATCCTCCTTACTCAAAATGTGAATATCTGGAAAATATAGAAAGATAAGAAATTCTTGTTTTTTTATCAATGAAAAAATAGAATGGAGTTGTCACCTAGTATTATAGTCATTAGAAACCCTAATTGGTTTTAGAGATCGAGTACGGAAACTAGTTGCGTAAAGAGAAGGTATTAGTACCCCAAATACACCTTATCTAAGGTAAGTTGAATTGTTTTATTTGTCTAGTCAAAATCTAAGATTTGGTCGTGTTTTCTAATTGTTGGTCCTGTCTATCTAAAATTCAAGAAAAGCCCTCCTTAGTAAGGAGGTTCTTATCTTATATGAGATAAAACCTAACCGTTCTAGCGTCAAATAGAAAAACTACCTTTTGAATATTGGGAGTATATTTTACGTATAAATTCATAATCTCGGATATTAAAAGAAAACAAAATATTTTTTTGGATATTTTGAAATATTAGTCAAGTTCTTGTGACTTTAATAAATTGGTAATTAAAACCAAAATGCATGCTAAAACATATAATTTTTTTGAATTTTTATTTGTTGTATGAAAATACAATATGTTTATTTTTCCTTTTAGAGACTTGGTCGTTTGTATGAAAAAAGAAAAATAATTTTTTTCAAAGTTTTGATGAAAATCGAGTATTTTAATATCGGATTTGTATTTTTATGATATAAAAATATAAACTAGTATTAAACAAAATTTAGTAAAAAATATGCAGGGAAATCATAAATTTTTTTAAAATATATTTTTTTGAAAGTTTTTGGAATTGGGCCAGACCCAGCCCACTTATATGAGCTGGGCTTGTATTGGCCCAGTTACAAGGCTGGACTCAGCTTAGCCGCATAGGCTGGGCTAATGTTCTAGCCCAAAACGAACAAGAGGCCTGGTTACTGTGCACAACATAATAACCAACCAAATATAATTAACCAATTACTGTTAGTGCACAATAACTAGCTAATTAATCTTTATTTTTGCTGCAGAATGTGATTGCTCACATTCTACAAGCGAATGAAGATGAAGAAATAAAAATGGTAGGGGAGGGGAGAGAGTTACCTGGAATGAGGGAGTGTGGTTGATGTCTCCGATGGCTTGTGGTGGCAGTAGTGGTGGCTGAAGGGGCGATCTTTCTTCTTCTGCTATCTACATTGCTGTGCTGTTTTGTTCTCTCTTTCAACAAGGTTTCTTCCCTCTCTGTAGTGGATGTGTGGCCTCCCTCATGTTCGTAGTGGATCACAATAGCGGGGGAGAGGCACAGTAACGACTGCTGCGGTTTTTTTCCTTCCTCGTGTGTGTTGCCTCTGTTAACATTTACCACAAATTAAAAATATCTTATATTATTAGATATGTTATTATAAATATATTTTAGTTAAGGAGTTATTGATACTTCAAATGTAAAATGATGATTTAAAACCTTGATAAAAATACACTTTTAAGTACTAATCATCAACCAAATCTCTTAGCTATAAAACTTATTTCATTATCTCTATCAATGTCATATACTTCACCTCTATTCCTGTAAATATGTTAACAACAACATTAATAACATGTTAACTATTTGAAAGAATGCAAACCATAACTTATATAATGTTTTCAACTATACTAACAAATAAAACATCTAATATATGCTCATTATCCTCTTTGATCTATGGTGACAAGCTTAAGGATAACTAAAAATGGACTACAAGTGGATCATTGGCTTGCAGACTTACACATCAAAAAGTTTTGGTACCTTCTTAAGATACTTTCTCCATAATAAGTATAACTTGCTAGCTCAACAATCTCTGCATTCTTTACACCCAAAATCTTCTTAGTTGCACCTTAATTCTCCATCTCAAACTTATAACTTAATTAATCTTTTAAATTGTTAATGTTAACATGTTCTTATAGGTAATCAACATGTTATTAATAAACAACAAGTACATATATGAATCATATGAGACTTTTCTAAAATAGAAACAACTATCATAGTCACTTCTAAAGTAATAACAATATCCACCTATAAAAAGTATCAAATATTTTGTATTACTATCTTGGTGACTGCTTTAACCCAAACAATTTCTTCATCAATTCAACCCTTAATTATGATAAAACTTTTTTCAAACTCAATTTTGCTAGTCATAATCAATGATTGGTCCAATTTCAATCCCAATTATGCATTTTTTATATTTTTTTATCCTTCATTTTTCTTATAGTTTTGTATATTTTGTTTTGCATTTCGTGTATTTTTATGATTATTTCTAACCACATCTAAATAAAAAAAGGGATAAAAATAAAAATAATAATTAAAAATAAATAAATATACTAAAAAGATATATTTGTTGTATTTTATGTTTTTATTTGAAATATATATACAAAAAGGTAAAAAACTAGATTATAATAATAAGAACAAAGTTCATTATCATCAAGATTCTCTACAACAATTAAGGTAAAATCAATTAAATCAATATAATCATACTTAACCAATGTTTTTATCTATCTTATTTGTCTTCTCATAACAATATTTTGTAAGGTTGTTCTTTAGATGCATTTTTAACATCAATATCATGTACCACTTCCTCAATAGGCTTAGTTGAAGAATCTTTTTACATTGTCTTTGAAGCTCGAACCTTAGGCTTCACTTGTTTATTAGTACCTTAGTTCATCTTAATATCAACACTAGTGAACTCATTTTCCTTATAAAATATAAAAGACTTATCAAATGTCACATCCCTGTATTAACAAATGTAGGTGACTTGGGATTAACACACCATACTTAACATCCCTTCACTCCCGTATATAGCCTAAATATATATATATATATATATATATATATATATCAAAGTTTACCTTTCTTCACATGAGTATAAATAAGACAATCAAATACTTAGCTTGTGAAAGCATGTTATTTGCTCTTTCCAAGAATGTCATGTTTATACATTTCACAACTCTATTTTGTTATGTTGTATTTCTAACAGTTTAACGTCTAGCAATTATTTTTTTTTGTAGAATATTTCAAACTCACTAAATAGAATTCCAAACTATTATAAGTTTTTAAACATTTGATCTTCTTACTAGTGTACTTTTTAATTAACATTTTCACTGCTTAAAGGTAATTAACACATTATTCTCTCGTAATAAAATACATTCAAGCTTTTAAAAAGTAGTCATTAATAAATATCAAAAGATAATGTGCTCAACCTCTTAACATAATAGGAAAAGGAACCTAAAAGTTAGAATGAATATAATTTATAGTATCCATGGTATGGTATAATGAATAATGAAAAACCATATTGAATTTTAATATATAGTGTTTACTACAAGCACAATGCTCATAAAAACTAATTTACCTGGTTTTCTGACCATTTTCATTTGTTTAACTCTAATACCCCCCTTTCGCTTATATATCATACTCACATGTGTTATAATTAAGTAAAAATATATTCAAATCAACCATATATGATACACTAGTTGAATCAATAATTGTTGAACCTTGAAGATGGCAAAAGCCATAGAACATTTTTTTTTTCACCGCGATAAGAGCACTCTTACAAAACCTTAAATCTCCATCTTTAACAGAAAAATTATAACTTAAGAAATCAAACAAAGCTGAAAAAAATTAAATACTTCTTTATCTCTAGAACAACCAAAGCCTTTAACATCTTAATAATGTCATCATACTTCCTAATTTAAATTTTAGACACCATTAACCAAAAGTCATTTTTAATAAAATAGTATAAATAATTTAACTAGTTTATATTATGAAAATATAAATATTCAAGCCAAATCAAGAATTCTCCCATCACTTGAGCAACTAACACGCAACTAGAACATTTTCATCATCATAAAAATTTTTCACTTTACTAGCAATATTTGCAATATCAAAGGTTGCATTCTTTTTTTTTTTCCTTATCTTTCTACTTAGAAAATCCTTTGTAAAATGCCACACTTCATGACATTCCAACCATTTATTTTTTTTCTAGATTTTGATCTTGATTTAGACTTGCCTTAACTACCAAACCCTTATTATTTGTTATACCTCTCACAATCAAGCTCTCTATATGATAATCATTGTGATTCTTTGACATATTTTTTTTTCAACTCCTTTAAGTTTAAGGAACCTTTGACTTCTGAATTAATATTATCCCTTCTATATATGAAAATATCATAGAAAAAGATCATAAGCTAGAGATAACAAATAAAATAAAATCAAAGTTTAGTCCTCATCTTCAATCTTAACATCAACATTTCACAAATCTAAAATTATTCTATTAAATTCTTCAAGATAGTCTTTAATAGGCATATCTTCTTTCATCTAGAGAGCATACAACTAATATTTTAGAAATAATTGGTTCGTTAGGGATTTGGTCATATTAAGAGTTTATAACTTTATCTACAATCTAGTAGTTTTATTCTCCTTAGCAACCCCTTTTGGAATCTCATCAAACATGTTGGTACTCATTTGTTTTTAGCCATACACGCTAATGGAGGTGGTGTATATCCCCTTTTAAATTGAAGCAGGGGTTTAGTTCAAGTTTGTAGGGAGATTGACAAAAACAAAAGAGAAGGAAATGTTTTTCAGGTCATGTTTAAGCTGATGTCTACTCTCCTTATCCTTCCCCTTTGCTATCAAAATTATCAGGATTCTTAGGCTAATTAGAATGCTTTAAAATGCTAAATTCGTTTCTTTTCTATTTGGTTTCTAAGGTTAGATAAATCCCTCAGAAGCTGCACTAAAAAATTGGCTTTGCCATTGTTATAATTTTTGGTTCCAACTTAGGCTTGATTATGATCTAGTTCCACGCAATATCCAATCATCCTAACTATATTTTTTCATTCATGACACGTTGAAAATTGACCTATACTTTTATTAGGTCCTAAGACTCGCTATTTTTATGGCAGACTCTCAATCAAAGTGGGATATTTGGCATTGTTAGTTTCCTGATTTAGATCAAGAGGGTTTTTTTACCAACTAGGTTGCAGCCAATTTTTGTACTTTAAAATGATTTTTTCTCATTTTTTATCCTTTATGAAAGATGGAGAAGTGGATATTTTTGTTTGAATATCTGACGTGAAAGTGGAGAATTCTGCCATGAGTAGAATTTCGACCCGAGTTGCACTAAATTTTTTTTTCTACTCCTGTCATAATTTTTTTGGTTGTTATTCTTAGGTTATACTCCTACTTATGTCAAGGTGCTCGACATTCATCAATTTTTGAATTAGATTAGGAGACTATTTTTTACCAAAAACCAGATTACGACCTCGATTCTGTTCTGTAAAATGATTTTTTTTCATCTTGAATCCTTCATGAAATTTGCAATCCTACACGTGTAGATGAATTGTGGTTTTTGAAAAACTTGATTTTGATAGCAGGAGCTAAAGATATTCATGTATGAATATCTAATGAGGAAATGAAAATTCTGCCTTAAATTTCTGCCATAAAATTCTGCCACAGGAAGAATTTTGCACCCCTCAAGTTTGCAGGACTGAATTGAAAAAAAAATGAAATAAGGGAGTTAATTGCTAATAAAGATTGGAAGAAACTTGGCTGGGTTTTGGGAAGAAATAGAAAAAACAGGGATATGATTAGAATATGACAGAAATTCTGCCACGATTGGTTACACTCCTGTTGCCTTTCTAAACAACACCGGCCTTTTTTTTTTTTTTTCAATTCACTGCTTTAGCTAGACGGTGCCGTATGAGAAGAGCCACATCCTGAAAATACAATTAGCAGAGTACTGTACCCCGTTGCGTTCTCTTCCCTTCTCTGCAAACCTTTTGCTGCTGTTTTTTTGAAATCCTTCATCCTTGCATCCTGCAACCTGCTGCACAAAACAGTCCCTCTTTTCACGCTAGATAGCAGCTACAAGAGGAAACGGTATTGTACCTCCCGTGCCAGCTGGGGAAGAGGACGTAGTCACACAGAGGGAGCCTCGCCATCATCTAATGGTTGGAATTCCATCCCTAACACAGACGGCAAGGATGAGAAAGGATGGATGGCTGGTCTCCAAGTTTGCTTTGCTATATAAGCAAGCTATGGAGAAAACGTAAAAAAAAGAAAAGAAAAGAAAAGAAAAGGGGGGACGGAGGAGAAAACAAAAAGAGAGAGACGGAAAGAAAAGAGTGTGGAAGAAAGAAAAGAGAGAGCAGAGACACAGAGAAAAGAGGAGGAATAGAGCGGAAGAAAAAACAGAAAAGGGAGGGATACGAGAGAGAGTTTAAATACCGAGAGAAAAGGGGGGGCAGAGAAGAGTAGAAAACATAGAGCTAACATAAGGTTTAGTGGGGAGAGAAGCAGAAAATCAGTTTAAGGACAAAGGGAAGATCATTTTCAGCTCATCCTACCTTGCCGAAAAGGATTTCACAAAACTCTAAAGGGTTTTAAAGAAGCTCTTAACGGCAGAAAGAGGAAGGCTGTCTTTGGTCTTCAGACTCAGCAAAGCAAAGGCCTTTCCATCCTTCTATACTTCCTCGCCTGCAAGCTATATCGGTAGGTACGAGACTCTGCCTTCCTTTTTTTCTTGTCATATGTGTACTTTGATGCCTGCTGTTTCCTTTTTTTTAAAAAACCTGTTCCTGCTTTTATTTTAGACATGTGAGTGCTGTTTTGGTCATATGGTTGTGCTGTTGGCCTACCTTTTCTACCATGGCTGTGAGTAGATAAAAGTTTATGTGAAGAGTTGCTGGTTTCTGCTTTTATTTTAGACATTAGAGTTCTGTTTTGGTCACAAAGGTGCAGGCTTATTATCGTTTCTGCCATGGCTGTGAGTTTAAATGGTTGTGTATGTTAACGTTGCGGGCTCCTTTCTTTTCCTCTTACTTGGGAGGAATCGTGAGCCCTAAACTTTCCCCATCAGTATACTTTTTCTCCTCTGTGCAGTCTGTTTTGTCTTAGCATTATATAGGGAAGGGTTTTTGCTCCTAAGGGTTATTTGTCCAGAGGAGAAAGCAAGAGCAGGAGGGAAATTCCTTTTTACATGAAGCAACCATTTTGACTGGGTCTGGGGTCATTTTATTCTTTCCTCTCCATCTGCAGTTTGCAGAGGAGATAGGTGGCCATTGTTTGTATAATTGTTTGTATAATTTTAGTCTGTAACGAAGGTGTCAAAAGTACACTTCTGAGGTTTTTTTTTTCTTTTTCCCGTTGCATGAAAGAAGTATGATAACTCCTAAGATTAGGAAAACAGACAGGGTCGAGTCATGGGTTCTGCCGTATGATTTGTGCACGCGGATTCACTCTCGTCAGTTTGAAGAGGATTGTTTAGGCCATGTTTAGGATTTGAGTTCATAGTCCGAATTTTTTTCTGTGGAAAGCTGGCTTCAAGGGGTCATCTTCAGTTTTTTTTAAGAATAACTTTAACTGTGATGTTCATGTGTAATTGTTACGATTACTCGTTTTTTTTGGAGTTCAAATTGTTACTTTGACGAACTAGTTCTCGTGATGTTTTGAAAGCTTTGGCTGTGATATTTATATTTAATTGTTGTGATAAATAGTATGAAATACTAAGAAAAAAATAGGCTTTTAAAGCGCCTTGAATTTCCCTGGATTTCTAACTTAGTGTTTTGTTGCGATGTCGCGGTCGCACAAATTAATTACTCTAGCTTAAAACACACAAGATAGTATAGAGCAAGCAATGGATCGATCCCACGAGGAAGATTTAGTTTAGATTTTTATGCTATACGTTATGCAATTGGGGGGGTTTTGATTTGTGATAATCTAAAATATGGAAGAAATTAAACTAGTGAACACAATCAATTAAAACTGAAATTTATCAAGAAAATAAACCTTGGTCACAAGCACACATCCATCTACAGAAATCAGAACTGATCCTTGAAACAAAACTCCAGTTTATATTTTGAATTTTTATCTTTTCTTAACTTTGGTTAATTAACGGATCCGCCGTATAACTAGCCCTAACCAACAAATAATCACAGTGTCCGCACTAATGATTTAATCTAATGGCAGCCTTAAGATCTAGATAAATTCATTAATCTTAACAACCAAGTTGTCTGCTTGTGTTGCTTTGATCGAATGTTTTCCCTAAGTTTAATAACGTAGTTCCGCCACAATTATCAAGCTTAGTTGCTTCACAAGTTTATATACCCTAACTCCAGTTTTGATATCAAACTTAGCAATAGATTGTTCACAATAATAACTTAGAGTCCGCTCTAGCAATTATCAACAACAATCATAGAAAATATGCATAGGAAAACATTCATACTCATTCATAATACAAACTGAAAATAAATGGAAGAATAAATCTCACAGTTCTTGAAATCTGAAAGTTTCTGCGTCCTTGCAACCAATAAAAGAGCTTAGCCTTACATATCTATTGAACAACTACTCCTAAAGATAAAAGAAAGCATTATTTCTAGTATGTAGAGAGGAGAGTTTGTGTTTCTTCACTTCTAGTTGCTACCACCTTTCTTTGGTTCTATTGCACTCCCCTCCTCTCCTTTCTTGGCTCTCTTGGTGTCTATATATAGGCTTCAATGGCAGCTTCTCTTGCTTCTTTATCAATAATGGTGGCTACCAAACTTGCCAAACTTTGACATTAGTAGTCACCACAAACAATCCACCATTGCAGCCTCCTTCTTTGACAATGGCAGCATTCCAACTTGCAGCTGGTTTGTGGTTGGTAATTTGAGGTTGGTGGATTGAGGTTGGTGGCTACTTTTCTTGACCTTCTAGATTGGTTTACTAGAGGGGATAAATTGCTGAAATTATAACTTGGATGATAGTTTAGAAGCTTCGAAACATAATTTGGATTCATTTCTTCACGAAACCTGATTGCTGGCAGAATTCAGTTGTCATCTTTGGAAAATCATATCGCCCTCATCTGACATCGTTTTTGGCTGAAACTTGGAGCGTTTCTAGACCTTTGAATCAGGAATCCAAAAAAATTGAGTTTGCATCAATTAGACTTCTATAGCGCCAGATATGAAATTTTGAACTGACAAAGGTCAATAGTGGCAGAATACGAGATTTGACTTTGAAGGATGTGATTTCCATGATCTTCCTCTTCTTATTTTTCTTGCATTACATTTTCAGAAAGGTATGGATGTTAGCTTTTTAAAGCCACTAGAATCACTTCATTTTGATCTCTAGAACTCACGCTCTGCACAAAACATCGACTGAACGTCAAATCTACCAATTATCTCCAATTTACTCATTTTTGCTTTTTTCATCCAAATGTGCCTTCAAAACATAAAACAAAGAATATCAAGGCATTTTACATATAAAACATGGACAAAACATTAGGTAAATGTGGGTGAAACTATCGAATAATATGGTTACATCAATTTTTCTTGCGATTTATAAGTAGCAAACACTTGAAATACTAAAGGAAAAATGAGCTGTTAAGCATATTGAATCTGCTTGGATTTCTATCTTAGTTGTCTTTAAATTCATAAATTCCAAATTTATTTCAAAATCAAGCATAGACTTCAAGAGATCTGCACCATTTCTCTTTGGCACTCGATAGATATACCAAAAGGTATGATCCATATTGGCCAAGGTTTCTTTCCCTTAAACTTTGAACTCAAGTTTGAACATCATAACAAAATTATCTTAGGGAACTGATGGGACTAGAGAATATTAACACCATAGAAATTATAGACAAACCAAACACTAAATAGTTTACCTTAGGTAGGGCGTACTAGAGATACTAAAATCTTCCTTTCACGCAACTAGTCTCTTACCTTAAAATCTCTGAAAGACTAGTTAGGTTTCTTAGTGACCATAATACTAGGTGGCGACTTCTCTTTTCACAAAACAAAGACCCCAACATCAACCCCTACTACTAGGAAGGGTCACCACGACATCGAGCTCTCATGAGGGTACAACAAAACAAACAAAGTTGAATAACACTATGTGTCCATTCCATAAAATCTTCTTTCTCCCTATCATCTCTTTCTTTAGTCAAACTATCTATACCTTTCAGTGCTTTAAATAAACCTTGTTGAAGGCATGTTAATACACCACATATTGAAGTCATTCCCACCATTAAATTCCTCAATAATAAAACTTTATTATTGACATTACTTTTGTCACCATTACAAAGTCCAATAGATAACTAGGCAAGTACTTATACCATTTTTTTATAGAAAGCACCCTAAAATCTCAAACCATTTAACAAGTAGGGAAATATATAAAAATAAAATAAAAAAACAAGTATAAACAATCATATAAAATCATATATGGTTTCATAATTTAGACTTGCTCTACAAGCAAGACAGTCAAGGAAATTCACTATCAAAAAATAAAAGATTATAAAATGTTACATAATATTATTCTCATTCTAAAAGTAACCTAAACCAATCTTTACTCTCTTCTTTCTAGCTATCAAAGCATAGAAAATAAAGACATTTATAAATACATATTTTAATCCTAAAATATAACATCTTTAACTTTTTATATGCGTACTAAGTACATAGATTATTTTTTCCTCACTTGAGTAAATAATCTTAGATAAACTCAATAATATTGTTATTAAGGTTTCTCTCGTAACCATTTCCTCTTGCAGAGACTGTTCATGAACTTCTAGTTAAAAGGCGCATTTTTTTTACAGCACATAGATTGGGACCAGTGACCTCGTGGAAAGTCAATGACGTAGAAGGTTAATTATTTAATTAGCTTTCCGATCTCAAAATCTGAGACGAAATGACTTGAATAAAACTATTGGATGAAACCCTATTGTTAATTTTTAATATTGAAAAGGTAGATTTTTTTTTAGCAAGATAATAGTTCATTACTTTAAAGAATTAATCGAAGAGCCGAAAGTATCATTATACAACATAATTAAAAGTTCTTGCACGTTTCCTAGGACTAAATTCTTTTTATTCGATGAACAATTCTTACTTGAACTTTGACCTGACCTTCATAAATTAACTTTGAATTTTCAAATCTTCGTAGGATTATTTGATCTCATAAATACTTTATCCAAAGACTTTTTTTTAATTAATCCCAATATTAACCGATCAAAGCTGTTCTTAATGATAAATGCCTTAGCCTTAGTTGTATTTTAGCTTGACCTTATCTAACAGCAGAAAAAAAGAACGTTAACCCCGCTACTCAGTGGTATATATCGCCTCTTTTTTTTCCCATTCCGTCACATGGTCGTTATATGTACTTATTACGGGGACCAATATTCAAGAAGCTATTGACTTGCTTTAATGTTGCCCGATTTTGCAATAAAGTGAAACGTGGTTAGCAGCCGGGACCGTTCCAACCATTTCTATTTTCAGCTCGAGTTCCAGTTCCTGTAGCCAGATTCAATGAATCAATGTTTATATATATAAGCTGAAGCATACAAGCAA
This sequence comes from Populus ilicifolia, assembly GCA_015708895.1. NCBI lineage: Eukaryota > Viridiplantae > Streptophyta > Magnoliopsida > Malpighiales > Salicaceae > Populus > Populus ilicifolia. The sequence continues at coordinate 376,806 of SRLM01014035.1, forward strand.
AAATATGTAGAATACAACAAGAAGAAATATGTAAAACAATAAAGCTGTGGTTCTCTAAATTCACAAGAACATCCAGAACCAAAACACAGCGCAACATGAGTGATATCCAAGTCACATATTATTTTTACACCTTGGTTTGCGAAATCAGTAGCTATATAATTAGTTTCATACAAAACACGATAGAAAGATAAAAAAGACTATACTGTAAGCAGAAACTAATTATATCTTTCTATTAAAAAAGACTAAACTAATTATAAAAAAACTAATAAAAAACTAATTATATCAATTAGCAGAAACTTTATATTAAAAAAGACTAAAGATAGAAAGATAAAAAGTTCATGGAATCTCCCTGACCTAATAAATTACTTATTCATCCACTTTCAATGAATCAATGTCACAGTCCTTTCTCCTAACCCCTCGATTTTTTTATCCTCTCGTGGTTGCAATTTCCACGAATACGCATCAAAATACTTGAGGCACGCGACCATCTAGCCCAACGGTGCTCTTGAAATTTCTATTCATACTTCTAGTTTTCTTTAATAGAATAGGTCTTCGATGGATTCCTTTGTACTATAAGAATGAATTAATTAGTTGTTGTTTTTTAACCGCTTTTGATCTTTATGTTGATTATAGATAGGTTAGTTTTTCATTAGATGGGAATTTTGGTTAGAAAAAAGGGTATTTTTAGAAAGAATTGTTGAATTGGAAATACCTCAACTCTTTCAATATTCATGGATAGACTAAATTATTTAACAGATACAAAACCACAAGAATTATGAAATTATTTATTATAGCATAGGGGACTAATTATTAATTTAATGAACTACAAGGACTAATTTATAATTAACTCCATGGCATAGAAAGTTTTCCTTCTTTAAATGTTCAAGTTACAGCGATCACTGGAATCTAAATCAGTCAGTTTTACAAACGTGAGCGCTTCAGTTCATATCAGAAATTATTAACCTCTGTATCAGCTTCATCATCGGGGCAAAATATCAGAAATTGTTAAGCCATTGACAGAGCACTTGCTAGCATTAGCCTCACAGTGGCCTGTGAATGTCCATGCAAAAAATCCCGGCCGTTTTGGTTTGGGAAGAGTTGAGCTTTCATTTTTCAGCATTGATACAACAGATGACATTGTAGGCCTTCCACCAAAATCTTCTTGAACACATAATAAACCAATATGCATGTGAACACCATGAATCAGCCAACAATGAATCTATCAACAATAGCTCATTTCCTTCGTTCCATAATGGCCATGCCTGATTCATCATTGGAGGTGTAATTAATTAGTAAAACATTGAGAATGCAGTATCATAATAAGATAAGAGATTTTATGTGTATTTACGCCTGATAGACTTACATAAGCTAGGAGGCTGGAAGCACGTTTTGACCTGAATCCAGAATTTTTTTTTCCAGTTATGATCTCAAGTAGAAGAACTCCAAAACTAAAAACATCAGATTTGATGGAGTAAAGTCCTTCCGTAGCATACTCTGGTGCCATGTATCCACTACTCCACAGAAGGAAAAAAAGAAATATTAAAGAATGACAACTAATATGTGAAAACAATAAACATAAATATTAACCCAGCAGCTAATTTGTGAGTCTGAACAGAGAGGGGGTCCATAGAATTTTGAGAAAAAAATAATTCGGACCACCCTTTCATTATTCTGACATTATTTTAAAGGGAAATTACTGTTCAGGTACAAACAATTAAGTAATTTAACAAGTGAGATTTCACTTACTATGTTCCAACTATCCTAGAAGTATTGGCTTCGACTTCACTGCCCGCAAACATCCTTGCCATTCCGAAGTCAGAAATTTTGGGATTCATATCCTTGTCCAACAACACATTGCTAGCTTTCAGGTCTCGATGAATGATTCTAAGCCTAGAATCCTCATGTAGATACAGAGTTCCTTTCGCAATTCCATTTATAATACCCATTCGTGTTTGCCAATTGAGCTGTGCTCGTTTCTTAGGATCTACAGTTAAATCGAAATCCGTGGAAACGAAGTTCGAAATTAATATTCAGTAATTAAAAAAAATAGCTACTTGAATCTGAAGATCCAAGGACGGAAATTTGTGATCGAAAACATTAGAGAAAACTAACCAAAAAGGAAAACATCGAGGCTGCTGTTAGGCATGAATTCATACACCAGAAGCTTTTCCTCTCCGTCGACACAAAAACCATGCAGTTTAACAAGATTTTTATGCTGAAGTTTCATGATTAGCCGAACTTCTTTCGTAAACTAGTTTATGCCTTGCTCAGACCAAGTTGAAAGTCTCTTTACTGCTACTTCCTTTCCATCACTCAGTATGCCTTTCAAAAATATAAATTTAGAGTCAATTAGTGAAACCTGAACGGTACCATGAACGGTAAACTTGAGCCTGCTGGACATCAACAAAATGCATTTTTTTTACCTTGTAAACAGGGCCAAAACCACCTTTTCCAAGAAAATTTGAGTTAGAAAAGTTATTAGGAGTTTCGTATATGGATGCTAAATTCATAAATGAAGATTCCTGAACATTAAGGCCATCCCTATGAAAACTTTGGAGCTGGAAATCAGTGTGGTTTGGGCGACCAATCCCAAGACCTATATCAAATTGTCTAGTATTTTCTTTCTTCCCTGTATGACAAGATTCTTCATGTCAACTGGTGTTAAATGGAAAACCAAAAAGGAAATATTAGTGGTTTCTTGTAGAAGCGTTCTTACATTTTCCAATTCCATTTCTCTTCACGAGAAAGAAGCCTAAGATGACTACAACTAGAAGTGCTCCTGCAACTGTAAGGATGATAATCATCCATATTCTTCTTTTTCCTGAAAGAAGTCATTGTTAGCTTGTAATGCTTCAATTCATAAACTCAAAATACATGCAGTTTTTGATAACATACAGAAACACTTGCCTTTTTTCTGCAGAGTTTGTTTCACCTTCATAGAAGGCGTATAACTCATACTTTAAGTAGCAACTGCGGCTAAGAACCCGCACTCCACGAGAAGCATAGCAGCAATTCCAAATATTAGCTAGGGCAGCCCGAAGGCACGTGTTACAATCATCTGGGGATAAGTCTGTTAAACATTGCACCAAGGCATACAGTGTGCATGTATCGTTGAAGGGTACTTCTGTAGCAGCGTACACATTTGCCGAATAATTATAAGCAGCCTGTTTAATGAGGTTATCCAAAGTTTCATTGACCACCGATCTGAACTGCACTGGATTTTTAACATCTTTTTTATTATATTGTGGAAAGTTTCCTGAGACATCCAAGTGGGCTAAGAAATTTTGACTTGAGTAGCGCAATTGGCATACTTCTTCCCAAACAACTGCTTCCCTGTCTCCTGGACAAAGCCGCGTGATAGTTTGTGATGCTACCTTTATGCAAGTACTGCATTCATCATGTGTTACATAGTTGAGGCACATATACTGAGCATAGATTCTGTCAAGGTTATTTCCAGTAGAGGTATTGTAAAGTTTTGAAACTGATGCATTTGAACGAAAAGAGGACATGAGGATCTCGAGATTGTTTTGGAATGGACTATTGGCTGAATAGCTAGAATTGTTTGAGCAACCTTTGCAGGGAGGATCAGCGTAAGCAAGATCAAGAAAGGTGGCAAGGGAAAAACACAGCAAAAGCAATTGAAAGGATTTTGCAAAACTTGAAAACATTTTACCCATCTGTCTTTTGTGTACGTGGATACAAATTTAATGATCATGTATTTACAATTGTACTTTCTATCATACATTTAGAAAGCATTCAATGAGAGATTTCGAGATTGCTATACGAAAAAGCAAAGAAAAAAATAAAAAATAAAATATTTTTAAAATATAAAAACGAACAAGTTTCAAAAGCCCACAATAAAAGTTTATACGGGCTAGGGGCACGGTTCATATGGAACTGTGTGTAAAAAAATACAGAGAAAAGGGAATTCTGATGGTCAACAAATCTACGTTGGATGATTAATCGGTGAAAAATTCGGGTTGAGCTTAAAAGCATAAAAAATATATTTCTTGGCTCGAAACACAGACAAATGGAGACTTACCAGTGGGAGTAAAATAAATCCATGATCCCTTAAGTTTTGAGAATTGGTCATGTTAGCCCCTTACTACAGGGGTACGGTTTCCAGGAAGGTCCTGTCTTTGCAAATATTAGCTAATAATGCTTGGCCCGAAACACCAGTTGTAACCACCGTGCCACAAATTAAAGAGACAGATTCCTAAGCAAGCAAAGCAATGGCTGCCTATCACTAACTTTTTAAATATCAATTTTGGGTTTCAATAGAAACTTTTGTTTTCGAAAGTCTTCCCGATCCAGGATTAGATGTCCATGCTGTGTCATGCCGATAGCCGACCCAACTGCGGCCAGTCTATGTAAGCATTTCAAAACCGGAATCCATTAAGCAGCCAAATCAGAATTGTTTTACATTTTTTTCTGAATTTTTTATCATTTTTTTTATTGGACTTAAAGTTCCATGATATTTACAAACAATTCCTTTCACATATCTTTTGTCCGGATACAAACTTAAAATGATGACCTCAATAACTGGGGAAGGTAGGTTACAGAAGGTTCCTTTTCTTTTTTGTACAGTTCTTCGTATATATGTTTGGTAATGTACGTGGAAGTGCTTTTGAAAAAGTAGGATTGGGTTGGAAAAAACAGTGGTTTTTTAATGATTTTGATGATAAAGTATCAAAAATATTCAAAAGTGTTTAAAAATAAGCTTTAATTTAATACCTTTTAAGCCCAAAAACATTTTCAAAAGCACCCAAATGCATTACAAAGCACATTCCGAGAATTTATTTAAAAAATATTGATTTGTCTACGTTTCTCTTCCATAACACCTCTTGTTTATTTCTTTCACTACTTCATATCATAGATGGAAATAAAGCTTCTACCTCGGCCTACGCCTAGGTAAATTGCAAGGCTCTATCCCGGTGGATAAAAAATTAAAGTTTTATTGGATTAACATGATTACATGATACTCATCTTTAAGGATGTATAAAAATTTATTAATAAAAATATTGATATTCATTCTTAAAAATATTATCCGACCATCTTTTATTATATAGTATAGTGAATATCAGTTACACGTCCACTATAAATATTTATTGGCTAAGAAAGAATGTTCCTGATGATTGTATAGAAAATGTTTAATATGTATATGGTGTGTTTGGGAAAATTTTGAAGTTTTTTTTTAAGAATTTTTTATATATATTTTTAAATTGGTTTGATATGTTGATGTTAAAAATAATTTTAAAAAATAAAAGATATTTTAATATATTTATAAATTAAAAATACTTTAAATTATCACTGTTGCCACAATTATAACAAGTTAGATAACATGGTGTTTGCATTAACGTTTCTACTTCAAAAAAATCAGTTAGAAAATATAATAATTAATCATGAAAAATATTATACGTGTGGATGGTGGGTCTCAGTGCATTTTGACTTCGCGTAACTCCAGAAGGTTTACCAAGGTGTCAAAGAAAAAAGATCAAAAGTGTGTGGTGCATTATATGTGGTTGCTACCCCAACATTCTGTAAAGGTAGTCCATATAGGCTGCCAGCCCCAGCCCAAATGAACTGCCATGCATTTTCCTTAATCGAACTGCCGAAGGTGGCAGTTCGTTTCGGCTTTGGCCTAAACGAATTGTCCCTTTTGTTCTTTTTAGTTCCTTTTCTGTTTTGTTTTTTCTTGTATCATCATTTGTTCTACAAGTTTTTTAAACATATATATTTAAAATACTTTAACCAATAAAAATAGAGAAAATTCTTATTATATAGATATTACCTTCTTTTTTTTCTAGGATTGCATGAGAATGTTTCCATAGCTAGTCTGCTTTATAGTTACGCTTATGGATTTTATTAATTTTTCTTTATGAGATTTTTTTATGTAAATCTTTGTTTATAGGCTTGGAGAAAAGCAGTCACGGGACCCGGAAAAAGAATCCTTTATCTTTTACAGACACATAGTCATGGAGACCTATATAATTTTAGTGAAGACATGTGGAGAGATAGAGAAATATTATTGTTTTTCACTTGAAAATTTTAAAAGATAAAAATATAAATTTTAGAGTTAATTCAAGGATTATTTAACCTCATGTAGATTATCAATTGTGAAGATTTTTTTCTTTTACATTTGGGTTGCTTATTTCTTCACGAACTAGTGAAAATAATATCTAGTGATTAATTGTTTTATCTTTTTTTTTTTTCAAAACATGGCATTCCTTGTTTTCTTCCTTATGTTTACTCCATCTTTCATAGAAGGAGAAAATTGCACAATTTTTTTTTTTATAATAGCTAACACTTTATTTCGTGTAATAGTTGAATTGATAGTTAGAAGCTCAAGAAATGTCAAGCAATTATAATCATGACCTTTGATGCTTTTTTTTATACTCTAGTTAGAGACCGGTAATATCAAACAAACTTTGCTTCACAAAAACATGGATGACTTTGTCTAATAATGCTAGTTTATTCTACTCTAATATAATATTCATTATCTGTTTTACATCAAATAGATTCTTGTCAAGAATATATATAGGTTTTTCTATAATAAGTAGTTGTAAACTTCATTGATCATCTTTTTTATGATAATTAGTTCGAGTAGATTTTTCACATTAAATATTTTCTTATTAAATCTCTAAATATATACTCTTGTTTTTGTTTTTATTTTTTTTTATTTTTTTAGCTAGAACGCTAAAGTTGAAGTGAGACTTTAGCTTAACACAAAGGTTATAAAGATCAAGGATAAAGCAAGGTTTAAGATTATAATATTACACCCTAGCATATCTATGAAAAGTTGCAGGAAAGATTTTATATATGACATTTATAATAGAGTCAATTTCTAGTTGAAATCTCTAGCCCAATGCGATGGCCTAGCCTCCTACTAAACTTAACCTTTCCTCAGCTATTTAAATTTATATTTACTTATAATTAAGTGTCTCCAACACCTAAGAGGTTTTTCATACTTTCACAAGTTGTAAGTAAGTAGAATTACACAAGTAAAGATGCAGTAAATTAGTGCACAATATAATAGAAAAATTCTCAACCTTTATTAATATCGAGAACAAAGGAAATACACAAATTCATATGTGTGTGTTATGCACAAAACTTACATGCGACATAGCTAAGGCTTTTCAACCTATTTAGAGATAAACATATGAAAGTTACAAAGCATAAAACTATTATCCCTACTTTTTAGAAAGTAATGGGGCACTTTATTGCTTATGTTTCCATGAACTTAGTGGGTGGTTTTGACTCAAGATCTTATGATTTTAGTATTTGAAGGAAAAATCTCATTTATGCTATTATATTCAGTAGTGATACCCTTATAATTTGGACACTCATTTTTTCTATAAAGCTATGATTGTAACCACCATAATAACCAACTACACTTTTGTATAATTATTAGTCTATGTTATCGAATCAATCATGTTTGTTGTTTGTTTTTACTGTCCATCATCCAAGTCTAAACTCACATCATACTACTTGTCGTAGAGGTCAATGTTGTTGATTTCACCATTGTGCTAAATTTAACTTCGTCTCATGAACTGCTACTACCTATTATGTCTTTCCAAAAGTGTTTTTATTAATATATTCAAGCTAAATCCTTACTTTGTTATAGCATCTCTCTTTTATATCACAAACTCTAGTATATTTATGATATTTTATATATTCTCCATGTAATTTGTAAGGTTATCATAGTTATTCAAGTTGACATTTATAACAACACTTAATATAAAGAGATTAAAGTATATCAATTTGTGATAAAGTGAGATGCCTCCAATTAGTGGAACTAGTGTTCATTCCTAAGAGTTAATTCAGAGTTAATCTTACCTCGTGTCTATTTTATTTTAATTGAGGAGCATACAAGAGAGAGTTAAAAGAGATTTAATAAAAATAGTTATACTTATGGCTTGGATCTATAGAGAAGTTATCTTCATGGCAAGAAGAGCTCCTTCAAAGAGTTGAAGTATTGTATATACTTTGCATGTCATGAAAAAGTGTTAAATGTAATAAAATTATTTATTTAATTTTTTGTTAGTGGAAGGAAAGAATGTGAAATTGTTTTTATACGGATAAAATAGTATTGTGAAGTACCTGCAGTTGATAGATAAGTTGTTGGAGATATATAACACTGGAGTTTTTATGATAGAAAAATTAATTACTCTACCTTGTTTTGGAGTTTCGTTAATTATAAAAATAAGACATATAACACTTGGAGTTTCTATGATAGAAAAATTAGTTATTCTATCTTGTTTTAGAATTTCTTCAATTATAAAAATATATTTTTTAATGGAAGGTGAAAGATTATGAATTATTTTTTCCAGTTCCTATATATAGTGTCAGTAATAAAATAATGAAAAAACTATAAATAGAAAATGAGCTTTTCACATGCTACAAAACTAGGTTAAGATTTGAGTTTGTATTTGTACATGAGTATTCCTCAAAAATAAATCTCTTATTGAACAAGAGACTTTTAAATACTTAAGCCAATAATTATAGAAGATAAATGAGAAAATTATAAGAATAAAAGTGAAATGTTAAATATGAAAAAATTATCAATTATTTTTTCATGACTCAATTTATTTATATAGACTTTTGTTATGTCAATTCACTTCAATATTGATTAAAAATTGATTGGTAGAAACATTCTTATACACTCTTGAAAATAATATTTGGTCATTTTTAGTGAAATATATAGTGAATGTTACTAATGTCAGCTAGAAGTATTCATCGAACAGCGGAGCTGATTGTATAAAAAGTGATTCATGACTGGACCGCTGGCCAGAAAATTTGCTGCTTGCGTAGAAGTTTTTATTAAAAAAATATTGAATAAAACTATGCATGGAATATGGAGGCCACCGCATTCTAAGTGCTCGTAGCTCAAAGAAGTATGCTAGACGTGTAAAAGAAAGTGCTTAAAACAAAATGTAATTTAAAATAGTAACAAATTACTATATTTACATTTTCAGATGTAAAGCTGGAGGAGGGTATCGCTTCCATCTCCTTGCTTGAATCTACAAAATGCTTCCATAGGAATTTATGTGCCTCTGTACCCATTATTTATTTATTTATATAAATATTCGAAACTAGTTTGTGTATATTATAATTCATTATATGATCTATTAAATATTTTATAAGTTTAATAAACTTATATAGCAGTATAGAAATAACAAAAATATGTATAATAAAACTTGAATCCAAATAAATAAATAAAAAAACAAGACCCTGCTACCGTTAATCTAACAACTCAAATACTTTCTGTACCCATCTTTTTTTTTTTTTAGATTAATGTGGGTGTCCAGGCCAGCTTTTGCGCACCACGACTAATCCCACGGGCCCTGAAGTTAACGACCATGTAAGCTTCCAGTGACCATCATATGAGCAATCAAGATTCTCGAACCTGAGACTACATAGAGAGCCACCACCTTGATCCCAAGTTCTCTGTACTCATCTTTAATCGAGTAGGTGGAGGCACAGCTCCACACTTAGGTAGAGGTCCATGTATCATGTATTGTAATGTTATTCAGCCTCTCTTTTTTCACGATGAAGCCCAAAATACAAGGCAAATGACCTCTGCAATAGAAATGGGCTAAAGCCCAAAGCTTAATAAAAAAGGAACGAATAGAAAAAACTAACAAATAGTTTAATGGAAAACTCATAAAACTAAATTTTAAATCTCATTTAAATTTGGTCAAGGGGTTCTATAGATCCATTTTTATAGCTAATTGTCTCTATGTATCCTGCCGAAGTTGGATTTTGTTTGAGCTATTTTGTCATTTTTTTTAATTTTTAGATTTATAATTTAGTTTTGGATTTTATGTTATTTTTTATTTTTTTATTTAGAATTTGAATTTTCCTATCTTATAAAATTCAGTGATTTTACAAATCTGTAAAAATGTAGACTATATTGAAAAAATATTCAATAATAAAATATGAATTTCGGTCGCGGTTGTTAAGATCATTTTCGGCAAAATTCTCTATTTTTGTACTTGTTTTCTTTTTAACAAGTTGGACAGCATCGCTATCCTCTTGTCAACTAGGAATTGCATGCCTGAGCAGTGACCAAGAATAAATCAGTACACAAACGAAAACATGCTGAGGATGGCTTTAAATGCTTATATTCTAAGTTAAATACACGGGGCCTGGCTTGTGCTGCTATATTCTAAGTTAAATACATAGGGCCTTCCCCCCTGGATCCTGTTGAGTGTGGCTTCTGCACCGGCCATTTGCCCATTAAGGCTGTTATATGTATGTATGTATGTATGTTTCCTTTGGGAATATAATGGTTTTTTTAATCATGATATCAAAGATCACGAGTTTGAAACTAACACGAAATGGCTCATTGATATTTTTCAGAGTAATTTATTCCTGGTCATAAGTTAGTTTTTGGATTAATAAATTTGATTGACAAAATATATAATCGGTGCGTGTAACACTTGCGAAGTGACTAATCATGCAATTCCAAGAAAAGGAAGCAGACTTTTTAACAAAATAAAGATTTTGACCAGTCCTAACGGTAGGTACATGACATGGTATTCTAGAATCGGGTTTTAAAAATGACTTGAATATAAAAACTACTATTAATTAATAATAGTAGATTCTAGCCAATAAAATTTGATTGAAAGTAATTTTTTACTGCATCCAAAAATATTATTATCAAGCTTAAAAGTTCTTGGACAATAGTAATTGAAATGTAACTATAATTACTTTTTCAAAATATTTTTTGATTGGAAATACATAAAAATAATATATATTTTTTATTTTAAAAAATTAGTTTTAACATTAGTACATCATCTAAAAATATCAAAATAAATTATTTTCAAGCAAAAAAAAAAAGAAGTGGAAACTTGATTTAAATAACAAACAACCCCTACATCCCAAATAAAAACTATTTTAGAAAAACAAGTAATTTTTTTTTAAAAAATTCTTGAAGTTTACCTTATCTTTAATTTAAATAATATTTTAATTTATTTTTAATTTTTAATTTTATTCTTTACTATTAAATTTATTTTTTTATTGAGTTATCATACTTTTATTACATAGATCATAGACTTGGTGAGTTAACTTGGTTAGCTCGAGTTTTTTTCTTAATATTTTTTATTTTATTATTTAATATAAGTTTAATTGAGAATTAAACTTTATAATTTATTTTATTATTTTCTATTATGTTATTTTGGTCGAATGACTTGGGAATAATGTTTAACGAGTTAATCTGATTTTACATAAATTGTTTTTTGTATCAATTTTTAATTGATTGTTTTTTTAATTTCATCATATAACATTAAGTTAGTTGGGAATTGAGTTTTATAATTTGTTTTGATTTGATTTTCTATAATAATCTTAACAGGTTAATTTGATTTAACTCGAGTTGTTTTTTGTATAAATTTTTAATTGATTTTTTTTTAATTTCATATTCAACACTAAGTTAGTTGTGGATCAAGTTTTATAATTTGTTTTGATTCATTTTCTATGAATATATTTTGGTTTCACAACCAAGATCATGGGTTTTGACATTTGAATTGAGGTTAAATCGAATTGTTTTTCTAACAAATTATCTCAGTCTTATGACTCATGTCAAAGGTTCTTCAATATTAAATTTTTTTATTAAGTTATCTTCATCTCGTGATTTGGTTATGTGCTTGATGAGTTAACCAAATTGACTCAGTTTGTTAATTGATTTTTTTTTTAATTTCATCATTGAATATTGTGTTGGATTGAGAATTAAATTTCATAATTTGTTTTGGTTTATTTTTTTATTAGGTTATCTTGATCTCGTGACATGAAAATAGTGCTTAACAAGTTAATCCGATTTGACTTGGTTTTTTTAGTTATTTTCTTAATTAAAATTCTTATAAATTTTATTGTTCAACATTGAGTCTGATAGGAGTAATTAAAAATTGAGTTTTATAATTTGTTTTGATTTTCTTTCTATGTGGTTATCTTAGTGTTATAATCAAAGTTGTGAATTTAACAGATTAATATATGTTAAATCAAGTTATTTTTTTATGAATTTATCTCAGTATGATGACTCGAGTCATGAGTTTGATGAATTGACTTTGGTTATTTTTATATTTTTAAATGATTTTTTAATTTTATCCTTTAATATTAAGCTAATTGGAGATTAAAAATCATAATTTGTTTCAATTTGCTCTTTATAGAGTCATCTTATTCTCATGAATGAGATTATAAATTTAACATGTTAACTCAAATTATTTTTTTAGATACTTTTTTACTATTTTTTTTCAATTTTATTATTTAAGATTGAGTTGATTGAGAATTATATTTTATATTTTATTTTTATTTTTTTCTATGGGATTGTCATAGTTTAATAATCTGAGTTGTAGATTTGACATTATAATTCGAATTGATTCAAGTCAATCATATATCTTACTATTTTAATAATAAAAAAGATATCATTTAAAATTATTTTTAGATAAATTATATTTTTGTTATTTATATAAATTGCTTTTATACTTGCAATCAAATGAATTATATCATGTTAACTTTGACAGGATTAATTTTTTTAATAAAAATATGTAAATAATATCTTAATATCATTTTTATTTTTAAGAAAAGTTTGACAAGAACCGTACCATAGCCCGGGTACATTATCAAGTTCAAGCTAAGCCAGTGGGTGGCTTCCAATGTGCAAGGCTCAGATGACATAAGTTTGTAGTGCAAAGAAGGTCTAAGGCTGTTCAATTAATGAAAATATTAACAATCCATAAACTAGATTTAGAGGCCCATAGGTTGGGGTGATCATGAAGTCGTCAGGGGTAGCATTGTCACGATCAACACGCTATCACAAAGTATAATATTATTTTAAGAGTGTTGAATGATTGATTTTAGGGGCTTGATTAATTGGATTCTCGGCAGAGGATCTCTTTTGGACCCCAATTCTGCACCAATAAAGTATTGTTTTTGGTTTAAATTTTATATTTAAAGAATGCTCACTGTCGCTGGTTTCGAACTCCAAAAACGGCATATTAATTCAATATTTGTAGAGGGAGTTATAGTTAAAACATTGAAGAGTGTGCAGGCTGCCTTGCAGCAGCGTGAATGGACAATTTTGGGGTTGATTCTATTATAAAGCATGAACTAGTAAATGAATTATATATGGACGAAAAACTAGATGATGAGAAGCTAGATTCTAAAACAAAAACTGGCATGAGATTTCAAGTTTTCTAGAGAAGGTTTTGACTAGGTAGCTAGAATGTGCGCAATTCGTTGATTGCTATGATTAAATAAAGAATAATACCTTATGAGCTATTATATCTTATTGAATCTATATATGTTAGGTTTATGCTTTACCTGGTAGCTCGTGTAGAGCTTTATTTATTAAGCTGGATTAGTTGAACTCCTTTTCCTTTCAATCTTATCCACAAATGAGATTAATAACCGTAGAGATTTTATGGTAAGTGATTAGTAGAAGAATTGCTTGAGCAACAGGTGCATAATCAGATGATAATAACATTGAACTTTAACTTAAAAATATCAAATATCGATATATAAACTCATTGTCCCCTAACGGAGTCGGCCAAAGCCTAAAAGCCAAAAGCCACTTGAGCATTAGCCAAGGCTTTCATTTAACAAAAAAAATCTAAAAATAAATAAGTTTTATTTATCAGTTATATTTTATAAAATGTAAATGATACTCATTTAAGATTGCTTAAGCGTTCACTTGTTAAATATACATAAGAAATAATAAATAGATACTTTTTAAATATTTTAAAAGATGTTATTTATGATTTTATACAATTCTCCATTCAACATAAGCCGGCTCTGCCCCTCTTTATCACCAAGAAGAAAACATGGAAATAACCCAGCCCCACAATGTACAATGAAGGAATAGCTTCGGTGAATATCAGGAATGGTTACACCTCAGTGATCAGCTTCATCAACGGGGCGAAATACTTGAAATTGTTAAAGCATTGACAGGACAGTTGCTAGCATTAACCTCGTAGTCGGCGTATCTCCCCACAGAAAATGCTGGCCGATCGGGTTGGGTAAGAATTGAACTTTCCCTTTTCAGCATTAAAACTACCGATGACATGGGAGGCCTCTCACAAGGATCTTCTTGAACGCACAATAAACCGATATGCATGAATCGCGAAAATTCATCCGAACAGCGTGAATCAGCCATCAGTGGATCGATCAACTCTAATTCTTTTCCTTCGTTCCATAATTGCCATGCCTGGTCCATCATTTAGAGGTGTAAGAAATTAAACAGAGTGTCAGAATGTGATTTATGTGTGTTTTTTGACTGATAGACTCACATAAGCTAGGAGGCTCGGAGCACGTTTCGATTTATGGAATTCAGAATTCTTCTCTCCAGTTATGATCTCAATCAGAAGAACTCCAAAACTAAAAACATCAGACTTGGTGGAGTATAATCCTTCCATTGCATACTCCGGTGCCATGTATCCACTATTCCACGAGAGAGAAAAAAATGTTCAGAAAGGATGAGTGATACTTCAAAACAATAAGTATAAATATCAGGCAAACCCCATATGTTCCCAGCAGCTATTCTGGACCCTGTCACTATACTTCTTGACATTATTGCCTACGAAAATTATGGCAGAGGTACAAATTAATTGAAGTCCATGTAAGGAAATATTAATAATTGAAGTGGTTGTAATAATTTTGGAATTTAAAATACATTTGAGCAAAGACTTTCGTAAGTTCGACTGCACTTACTATGTTCCAACTATCCTAGCAGTATTGGCTTCGCCTTCACTGCCTGCAAACATCCTTGCCATTCCAAAGTCAGATATTTTTGGGTTCATATCCTTGTCCAACAACACATTGCTAGCTTTCAGGTCTCGATGAATAATTCTATGCCTAGAATCCTCATGGAGATAAAGAGTGCCCTTTGCAATTCCATTTATGATACCAATTCGTGTTCGCCAATTGAGCCGTGCACGTTCCTCTTTATCTACAAGCAAATCAACATCCGTGTAAATGAATTTCTACCATAATATTCAGTAGTTGAAAAGAATTGAAAACTTTTATCTATAGATTCATGAGAGGAAAAAGAACCTAACCAAAGAGGAAAACATCTAGGCTTCTGTTAGGCATGAATTCATAGACCAGAAGCTTTTCATCTCCATCAACACAAAGGCCGAGAAGCTTGACAAGATTTTTGTGCTGGAGTTTCATGATTAGCATAACTTCATTGGTAAACTCACCTGTGCCTTGCTCAGACCAAGCTGAAAGTCTCTTCACTGCAATTTCTTTTCCATCACTCAGTTTTCCCTTCAAGAATACAAATGAAGAAATTTTTAAAACCTCTGTTTATATCTTCTCTATACTACGTTATTTACATTTTTGAGCTTGGAAATCTAGAAGATGAATTTCATTTACCTTATAAACTGGGCCAAAACCACCTTGTCCTAGCAAATTTGAGTCAGAGAAGTTACCAGTAGCTGCATATATAGATGCCAAATCCATAAATGCAGATTCCTCATCATTAAGGCCATCTCTCTGAAAATTTTGGAGCTGGAAATCATTGTTGTTTGGGTGACCGATCCCATGACAATTTCTATCTAGTCTTGTATTTTGATTTTTCCCTGCATAACAACATTTATGATGTCAACTAGTGTTAAGAAGAGAACCAAGAAAAAAATGTCAATGATTTCTATAGAACCCTTCTTACATTTTTTAATTCCATTTCTCATCGCGTGATAGTATATAAGGGAGCCTAAGATGACCACCACGAGAAGTGCTGCTGCAACTGTCAGGATGATAATGATCCATGTTTTTCTTCGGTTGCCTTCATTAATTTTGGGAAAATTATTTTTAATCTCATTAACTGTAATGATTCAGTTAGCACAAAAGTATACAAGCAATTTTTTGGTGCTGTGACTGACGGCATACAGAAATACTTACTTTTTCCTGGAACAGGACTTTTTGAAGATTCGTTTGCACCTTCATAGAAAGCGTATAACTCATACCTTAAGTAGCAACTGCGGCTAAGAACCCGCCCTCCACGAGAAGCATCACAGCAACTGGAAATGTTGTCCATTGCAACCCGAAGGCACGTGTTGCAATCATATGGAGATAAGTCTGTGGAGCATTGCACCAAGGCATACAGTGTTTCTGTACTGGTGAAGGCTGCTTGTCTAGTAGCGTACATATTTGCCGAAGCATTAAAAGCTACCTGCTTGGTAAGGTCACTCAAAGTTTCATTGACCACCAATCTGAACTGCTCTGGATTCTCAACATCTTTTTTGTTATCTAGGGCAATGTTTCCTGAGACATCCAAGTGGCCTAAGAAACTTTGATTCGAGTAGCGCAATTGACATAGCTCCTCCCATACAACTGCATCCTTATCTCCTGGACAAACCTGCACGATATCTTGTGATGCTGCCGTTATGCAAGTACTGCAGCTATCATGTGTTATATAGTTGATGCACATATATTGAGCATAGATTCTGTCAATATTATTTCCAGTAGAGGTATTGTAAAGTTTCGAAACTGATGCATTTGAACGAATGGAGGACATGAGGATCTGGAGATTGTTTTGGAATGTACTATTGGCTGAATAGCTAGAATTGTTTGAGCAAACACTGTAAGGAGGATCGGCAAGAGCATGATCGAGAAGGTTGCTAATGAAAAAACAAAGCCAAAGAGATTGAATTGTTTTTTCAAAACTGGGAAAACTAGAAGCCATTTCCTGTCTATTGAGTGCTTAGATGCTAGAGATCTTGGGTCATCTCCTTTTTGAAGTTGAGATCATGTATATACGAAGCATACAAATGACGGGGTCTTCATCACCTCGGGTTAACGAGCAATTTCTTGGAAAATTACGCTAAAAATACAGAAAGTAGCTAAAAAAATATAAAATTCAGAGTTTCACACAATGAAAGGGGTTGTAGTGAATGTTTAGGAATACGGTAGTTATTAAATTAATTTCTAAATTTTTTTAAATATTTTTATTATGTTAATATTAAAAATTAAAAAAATTAATATATTTTCAGGTAAAAAGTAATTATATACAGTTTCAAACACACCCCTGGCCCTCCTTGTCATCCGAATACTATTCTCTAAAAGAGGAAGAGTTCATTTTCTAAAAAGACGTTGAATCCTAATTCACAACATATTTTTCCTTTTTTGCAAGGATTTGTATGCATGTAAAAATTAACAAAAACAAAAAAAATTAGAGAAAAGAAAGGACTTGAAGTGGTCAACAAAACTATATTGGACAATTAATTCTGAATTTTGATAGGGAATTATTAGTAGAGTGTAGTTTCCAGGAAGGTCCTATGTGATATAATAATGTTAGCTTAGAATATTACCCGAATTTAATGTTATTTAACCTTAACTGACACATGTAGGCTGTAACCACTAGGGTGCTACCAAGACAGGTAACAATATACTAAAACTGCAATAATTTTTTAAAGAGGTCAAAACTTGAATTTTTGACCCTACTTGCCCCCCGGTCCCAGCCCCTAGTTACAGATTTATAGAAAAGTAAACTTAATGATTTTTTTTCTTGTTGAATATGGATTGTGGGTTTGACTAAAAGGTTTCACGTTTTATTGGTTATATGTCCACGCTACACCATGCTGACAAGTGACAAACCGATCCAACGGGGGCTGGTCTTTGTACGTTACCAGAGCAGACTAGAATCCAATATCTTAGCCGGATAAAAAATCTTTTTTTTTTTTCAATTTTAAAAGCATATTTTGACTATTTTTCACGCATTCATGTAAATTACATATTTTTAGGATATAGTAATAAATTGCGCATGCACAATTACACTTACAATAAACACTCTTCAATGTAATCAATTAGATCCTCGTCTTGGGCACGGTGGATATACTGAGGAATCATAATTAAAAGCTTTCCTTTATACATGATTTATTACTATACTTATCCAAGACCTTGTTTCCAGACTTTTCTATTTAAAAGAGAAGACCCCTGTAGTAGTATGTAAGTTGCGTGTGTCCACGTTACAGATAACAATGAAGTCAGAATTCTACTAAAACATCTTGTCCTATTCTGCTCTCTTAAAAAACACATCTCATCTTCTGCCTCTAAGTTTTCTTTATTGAGCATGTTATGATTTGGAATTAAGTGAGGTAGGTCGGGATTGAAATGGCTAGTCACCGAGTTACTGTATCAATTACAGAAAAAAAAAACAATTGTAATCAATCTTGTTTTGAAAAAAAAAAAAAACAACACAAAACAAAACGAGACTTCAACTTCAATACAGATACTAACATAGCAATTAGTACACTTGGCAAACCTACTTCAAAAAAAGAAAAGAAAAAAAAGAGGAAATATTTAAGCTCCTCCACAACAAAGAAAATTGCACTTTGTTATGTTTAAAGGTTAAATAGTTAAACACTTGGATGGAGTCTGCAAAGAAGAGCATCCTTAAGCTCCTCTCGTAATTTTTTTATCATAGAAAAAAGTGGAGGATCCACTACCAAGTGGAACGAGGGAGATTCGCTGTACCATCCAATAAAATTCTTTCAATCAAAGTACTGAGCTACTACACTTTTTCATCAGCGTGGACCAACATCAGAAAGTGTCATTTCATTGACAGAGAAATTGCTAGCAGCTGCCTCCAGGTTGTCCATGAATCTTCCCACAAAAGCCGGCCGCTGAGGTTGGGGAAGAAATGAATTTTGGCTTTTCAGCATTAAGACAACAGATGACATGGTAGGTCTGTCGTTAGCATCTTCTTGAACACATAATAAACCAATGTGCATGTAACGTGAGAATTCGTCTGCATTGCATGAATCAGACAGCATTGGATCAATCAACTCTGCTTTATTTCCTTCGTTCCATAATTGCCAAGCCTGCTTTGACATTAAGAAAATGAAAAAACATTGTTGTCCCGTCAATCAATAACAGCGGGGTCAGTTTAAGTTAGTTTTTGTTGTATTTAAGGTAATAGATTAAACTTACATATGCAAGGAGGCTGGGAGCAAATTTTGATTGGTGGTATACAACTTTCTTTCTCCCGCTTATGATCTCAAGCAAGAGAACTCCAAAACTAAAAACATCAGATTTGGTTGAATATAATCCCTCCATTGCATATTCTGGTGCCATGTATCCACTAATCATAAAGAGAAAAAAGAAATGTAGAGGTTAAAAATGAAAAGTTAGCTAGATTTTTACAAAGATGAATAGAAATATGAAT
This sequence comes from Populus ilicifolia, assembly GCA_015708895.1. NCBI lineage: Eukaryota > Viridiplantae > Streptophyta > Magnoliopsida > Malpighiales > Salicaceae > Populus > Populus ilicifolia. The sequence continues at coordinate 395,965 of SRLM01014035.1, forward strand.
AGAAGTAGAGAGAAATTCTATAGTGAAGAGAAAAAAAAAGATTTTATATTCTTTTTTTATTTATAGTTTATTAATACTATTAAATTTTTTTATATCAACTATAATTAAAAGCTTGTTTAGATAATCTAACCAACAATAACAAACTTTATTAACTATTTGACAATATTAACAACTTCCTAACATGTGAGAGAAGTAAGGCATGTGATATCTTAACATTTCCCTTCAATTATAGGCTTGAAGTAACCAAATATAAGATTGGAACAGTGACCTTAAAATAAAGGAGTTGAAAGACCTTTAGTTAGGATATCAACAATGATAATTAGTTTTAACACCTTCAAGATCAAAATTTGCATCAAATTGACTTGAATCCTTTCTTGAATCATCAACAAATCCTAAAATATTATGACTTTTAAGAAGAATTTGCATTTGCAAATGCCATATGAGATAGTTTGTATTATCAAGCTTGATTGTCATAGCAATAGAAACTATAATAAGCAAACAGGTAATAAGAGATTGAACCATCTTAAGTTGAGAAGTAGTTACCATTTTTAGAGTGCAAGAGATAGAAAAAGAGAGAATCAAAGATTGAGAAGGCGAAATTTTACAGGAAGTTGAAGTTTTGAAGAAGAAATTTTTAGTTTGATAATATATCAAACAAATAATAGACAAATCAATTAGTATGAAAGAATTATTTGGATAAAGAAATAATAATGCTAGAAATAAAGATTAGCAAGATATTAGAAGCAGAAGATCACAATATCATAATATATTAAGAATCCTAAGCTTTGATAACATGAAAAGTAAACAAGATTTTCACATAGATGAATAAGGAAATGAATAGAAGTAGAGATAAATTCTATAGTGTAGAGGACAAAGAACATGATTTTGTATTCCCTGCTTATTCACAGTTTACTAACGCTTATATTTTCTTTATATCAACTATAATTTGAAGCTTGTTTGTGTAATCTAACCAATAGTAACATACTTTATTAACAATTTTCTAACCATTTTATTCTCTCTATTCTCTAGACACGTGGCAAAAATAGAACCTTTGATATCTTGACAAAAAACTAATCATGTGTTAAATTGTTCGGTAGGAAACTCATGTTAAAAAGTCAATCCTTAGTGTTCAAATATATAATGAGGAAACAACATTCTAAGGTTGGAAATGCTGAAGCCAATAACATGAAATCAAATTTGTTTCTCTTATGAATACCATGATTTATCATATGACCACACTAAAATGATTAATGTGAAATTTAAGATTATTAGATTAATCAAATATCTAAATTTGTTTGTAATTGGGTCAAAATACACCAGCCTTTTTCAGCTTAAAATTGTGTTAAGATAAAACCAACCAATGGAGTCCAAAGAAAAGGAAAGAGGGGGAAGAAAAGCAGAAGAAGGGCCATATTTTTCCTAACAAAGAACGATGAGAGTAAAATAAGAGAAGGAAAAGAAGAACGAAGAACCCAACCGGGCATAAACCCTTAGCCCAACTAGGTTTAAGGAGAAAACAAGGAGAGGAGGAAAAGAAAGAGAAAAAATAAAAAGAAAATAAAGAGAAAAAAAGAAGACAAAGAAGAAGAAAGGTGTAAACCTTTAACCCCAAATTTGATAAATCAAGGTTAAATAAGAAAATTTATAGTTGGGAAAATGATAATTAAGGAGAAAAAAATTATAAAATGGATTAGAACTTTTAATAATTTAACTTTAATCTCATATGAAATTATAGTAATAATATTGGTATATGAAATTTTAACTAGTAATAAATCACATAAACTTCCTGTCCCAGTAAAATAATTATTTTAAAAAATAATTTTTGTAACTTTAGGGCGATAATATTTAGAAAAATATGACAAAATTCCAAATAAATTAAAGTATGATTTTACACGTAAATAATGCTAACTACTAGTATAAAACTTATGTATCCATTATTCAGAAAGGAGAAAAATAAATATTTAGGATATTAAAAATGAATCATTTTTTAAATTATTCAGATGAAAACTCTTGTCAAAAAGTCAATTCTTGGTGTTCAATTATATAACGAGGATGCGACGTTTTAAAGATGGAAATATTAAAGCTAATAATATAAAATCGAATTTGTTCCTCTTATATTTTGAATACCATGATTTATCATACCACCACATTAAAATTATTAATGTTAAATTATAGATTTGTGGGTTAATCACTTATCTAATTTTATTTATGATTGGTCATACATCAGCTACTCCGATCCTAAAGTAAATGCACTAACTCACTTGAATCCAAAATTATATTAAGATAAAACCAACAACGTCGACAAACAAAAAAAAATAAGAGAAAAAAAAAAGGAAAAGGAAGGCCCATTTTGATCCTAGCAAAGAATGCAAAGAATGATAAGAGCAAAATGAAATAAAGAAGAGAAAAACAAAGAGCCCAACTAGGCATAAACCCTTGGCATAACTAGGTCCCAGGAGAAGAGGAGAAAGTGAAAAAAACTAAAAGAAAAAAAAAACAGAAAAAAGAAAAGTGAAATAAGAAGAAAGTTGTAAACCTTAAAATTGATGAATTAAGGTTAAATAAGGAAATATGTATTTGAAAAAATGATAATTAAGAAGAAAAATTGTGATAAATTGGGATAAAAACTTTGAGTAATTTAACTTAAATTTTAAATAAAATTAAAGTAATAATATTGGTAAGTAAAATATTAACTAGTAATAAATCATGTAAACTTTCTGATAGAGTAAAATAATTATTTTAAAAGAATAGTTTTTGCAAATTTAGGGTGAAAAATATTTAGAGAAATATAAGGAAATTATTAACAAATTAATGTATGATTTTACATGCAAGGAATACTAATTACTGGTATAAAATCTATGTCCAATCATATAATTTTTTAACCAAAAAGTGGAGAAATTTAAGTGATTGTTTTTTTACTGTGAATATGGATTAATGTCTCCAATAAATTAGTTTGAAAATTTTGACAATTTAAATAAATAAAATTGTACATGAATTTAGATTCATGTGTAAAATTATTTACTATCTAGTTTTATAATATCATGTATAACTTTCAATCTAACTGTTGGTCAGGTTAAAATTATATAAGCAATCTCCTAATATATCTTAAATTAAAATTTTAAATTAATTGACATGGATGATGATAATCAGATAAAAATATAGAAAAATAACACGTGAACATATTAATTGCATTGTTATAAATAAGTAAAAAAAATCCCTCCGCATTCAAAAACAGTTAAAAGTAGAGAGAAGCTCTATTTCTCTCATTTGCTTGAAAAAAATGGTGATTTCTTCCAAAAGTGTGAGCCTAGAGAGTGATGTGAGTGAATTCTAGTGTGGAAAAACAAGTATAAGGCTAAGGCTAAGATTTATAAAGAAAAACAAGTTTAGTAACATGACAGTTAAAAAGATGAAAATCATATTAAATGTTTAGATTGTTATAAAAGAAACCCGAGCTTTACGAGGCTCAAGGTAAAAAAACGGAGAGGAAGGAAAAGATAATGAAGAAAAATGAAAGGCCCAACCTTTCCCCGGAAAAATAAGGGAAGAGATACAAAAAAAGAAGAAAAAATGAAAAAAATAAAAAAGAAGGAATGGCTCACCCGCTTAGCCTAAGGGGAATAAAAGGCAATAATAATAATAATAATAATAAAAAAGAAAGAAAAAAGAAAAAAGAAAAGAAAAGAAAAGGAGATGGGACCAACTTGGCAGAGAGAATAAAAAAAAAGGAAAGAGAGAAGGAAAAAAATAATAGATAATAGAAAAGAGAAGAAAAGGTAATTCATGTGACACCTATTTTATAATTAATAGGATGACACCGACTTCAACCATTCTAGGATAATTGCGTGGTAACCCATGATAAAGTAAATAGTTTACTATGATTGCTTCTATGAATGGGTTTGCAATACTGCCCCTGTGATAGTTTTACAGCCTCACTCTTGTGATAGGTAATTCATGTGGCTTGAAGGTGTATAAATATCCATGGATTATTAGACATGAAGAACAATATTTTTCAAAAACCAACAAATTACATCCACGCACAAACACTTAAACACACTCCACTTCTATTTTCTCCCTATATACATTATATTTATCTATGTGTTTTCTAACTTAAATGTCAAATGATCTTTGCTCTCAGAAGGGATTTTCCTTGATGGAATCAAACCCAAGCTAAAAAAAATAAAAATAAAAATAAATACAAGCCCATTAAAACAACCAAAGAAAACATAAACTCGATAGAAGAGTGTTCTTCTTACCATCATCAGTTTGCAACTAACAACTTATATCTCAATTAAAATTCTCAAATGAATCACCATAGTATTCACTATTCTCAGAGATGATTAATTTTATAGTGAAGGAGGTGGTTTAGATTTTTTGAAACTTAATCCTTAAGGGACCAATTAAGAATATTTTTAAGACTAGTTTAAAGTTTTTCATTGTATGGTTATGAGACTAGATAGAAGTTTGTCATATTTTTAGGCAATTATGAGAAAAAGTTTCCAAAGTGAAAGAGCACTTACTATGTTCCTACTATTCGAGCAGTATTGGCTTCGTCTTCGTTGCTTGAAAAAATCCTTGCCATTCCGAAGTCAGAAATCTTCGGATTCATCTCATTGTCTAACGATACATTAGAAGCTTTTAGGTCTCGATGAATGATTCTAAGCCTAGAATCCTCGTGAAGATAAAGCATTCCCTTTGCAATTCCATTTATAATATCAATTCTACTGCTCCAATCAAGTGCTGCTCGTTTCGTAGGATCTACCATCAAATCAAAAGCAAAATAAAATGATATTTAGAATACGTTTGACCTTATTTATAAAAATTAACTTATCATTTCAAATCATAATCAAAAATTATTTTTTTATATAATTAAGTTATAATAGAAATGAGTTAAAATGACTTTAAATTGGAAATGTAATTGGTAAAAGTGACTTCAAGCAAAAAAAATTTAATAAGTTAGAAATAAAAGATTTCAACTTCTGTTTAAATCAAAATTTTGATTTAATTTTCTAATAAATTTTTCATAGAAAAATTATTCCAAAAAAATATTTATTACTTTTCTATAAATAAAAATTAAAAAAATAATTTAAATTAATTTGTAAAAGCTAGTATTAATACTTGAACATTAATTAGCAATCAAATAGAACCCTAATGTTCAATATTAAAAAGAAAAGAAAAATAGCTAAGCATATTATTACTTTTAAATATTTTCCGACAAAAGATTCAAATTTAAAACATTACTAAAACCATAAAGGAAATATACAACTAACCAAAAAGAAAAACATCAAGGCTGCTGTTAGGCATGAATTCATAGACGAGGAGCTTTTCCTCTCCTTCAACACAAAAACCATGCAGCCTGACAAGATTTTTGTGCTGAAGTTTCATTATTAATAGAACTTCAGTTTTGAATTCTTCTATGCCCTGCTCCGAACTTCTTGATAGTCTCTTCACTGCAACTTCGCTTCCATCGCTTAGTATCCCCTTAAAAAACATAGAACACACGAGGTCATTTTTTCAAAGTTGTATGTAAGCAATTAATTTTTTAATTTAACAAAATTTCTATAAAATGCTTTGAAGACACATACAGAATAATGTTCAAGTATTGTTTACCTTGTAAACAGACCCAAATCCACCCTGTCCAAGCTTGTTTGAAACAGAGAAGTTATCTGTCGCAGCTCTTATAACACTCAGGTCCATCATCCGAGGTAATTCCTCAGAACTCACCTTATTACCTTCTGCGAATGTCGATCCGCTAGATTTTCCCAGTTCCTGTAAGAAAGCAAGGTGACTTTTTTCCAACAGTTCTTTGTAATCAACATGTCAGAATTTGCCAATTTTTGTGGCTAGCCAATCAGTTAAATGGATTAACCTGTTTCATTTCTGCTTATTCGCCGAAAGTAGATGATACACGATGCAGTGAGAAATGTAAGAACAACTGTTGGTATACAAGTTCCGAGGGCAATCTTCAAAAATGTCAATGTTTTCCCTAAAGGAAAATTATACACAAAAAAAAAATATATATTGAACTATCTTAGATTGGCGAAGCAAATTTTGTATGATTTGTTTGTAATAGATTGAAAATTTATATACTTACCCTTTTGTGTTCCCGATTCAACTGCTCCTTCATAGAATGCGTATAACTCATACCTAAAATAGCAACTCCGGCTAAGAAGCCGTGCCCCTCGACCGACATAGCAGCAATTTGAAATATTTTGTATGGCAACCTGAAGGCATGTGTTACAATTGTGAGATGACAAATCTGTAGTGCACTGCCCCAGAGTATAAAGGGTGTCCATATCCGATAAGGCTAATTTTCCTGTAGCATACATATTCTGCGTCGGATCAAAAGCAGCCTTCTTCGTAAGATTGCTAAAATTTTCGTTCACTACTGATATAAACTGTACTGAATTTTCAATCGTCTCTCTATTAGCTAAGGGAATGTTTCCTGAGAAGTCAAGCTGGCCTATGAAATTTTTATACGAGAAGCGCAACTGGCACAGCTCTTCCCATACAATTGCATTTCTATTGTTTGGACAGAGTTGCATGATATCCTGTGATGCTGCTTCTATGCAGGCACTGCAGTTTTCGTTTGTTATGTAGTTGTAGCACATATATTGAGCATAGACTATATCAGGGTCATTTCCAGCATAGGCATGATATTGATTCAACACAGAAGCATTTGAGGCAAGATAAGACATGAGGGTCTGCAGATTGTTTTGAAATGGACTATTAGCTTCGTAAAGAGATGTGTTTGTGCAAAACTTGTAGGGTGGATGAGTGAGAAAATTGCTGCTATGCTGCGAAAGGGTGGCAATGGAAAAGTAAAACAACAAAAGCAATTGAATGGTGTTCGCATCACTGAGAGAATTATGACCCATACTTTGCCTTTGATTTCTTACCGGAAAGGCACCATGTCCTGGAACTGTTCTGACTTCGTACACCCTTTCTTAAAAATCATCTATAGAGAAAGACAATCAATTATGTAATCACATTAGTGCAGTTGAAGGGCATTTTCGAGTAAGAACTCGGTCAACAAAACTGTGACACTGTTATTTGATCTAGAAATTGCTGCTATGCTCCGAAAGGGTGTTTTGGTTTCCAGGAGATCTTGCATTAACAAATGCATGCCAAAGCGTTGACCATGAATAAATTAGTACACAAACGAAAACTATTAAATATGTTTTTGCTTTAATCCTGTTGAGTATGGATTTAAATACTATTTGCTTAGTTCAAATACATGGGGTATGGCTTCTACTGCTAAATTTTAATATAAATACATGGGACCTTTGCCGGGTACTGTTGAGTGTGGTAGTATTGCTCTATATATAATATAGTATTCCCTGTTGTCCTATTGCGTGCATGCACTGTAACATTTCAGCATGCGAGGTCATGTGCTACAAGAATTGGATGCACTAGAATAAGGTTGAAATTTTCTATAAATTGATAGAGATTTTTTTTAATCTCTTTGTATTCATATCCAGCTATATATTTAACTTATCTATGTAAAATTTTGTACCTATATGTGCATTTTTATTGGGTTTGATAATAACCAATCTATTATTTAAATTGCTCTAAATTATCAATTAGATGTATGATCAATAAATTGGATTAAGAAAATGTTGTGTGTGGACACAAATGGACGGTGGCAGCCATGTTTGGTGGCAGCCATGGTTGAAGTCATAGTCAAATGGTAGGTGCCTAACTTGCCCACCATTGTTGAACAATCATCTCCCTCATCAGCTACAAATAGATGTGCATTGATAGCTGAGATAGAGCACGAAATAGAGAGAAACACAGAGAGAGAGCTAAGGGTGAGAGTTGAGTTGAGTTGAGAAGTTTTCTCCTCCTCCTTGTTTTCTTGTTTGTATTGCTTTTGAGCTTGATTAATACAAACCAGTAGCTCCGTGGAGTAGGCAAGTTGCCGAACCACGTAAATTTGTGTGTGTTTGAATGTTTGGATCACCTAACAACTGGTATCAGAGCTTGTTCTTGAAAGTTCTTGAAAAAGAGGGTGTTTGATCCAAACTCAAAAATCAAAGTTCTCAAAACGTGTTTTTGAAGATACCACCGTGAAGAGGACGACGAGAGGAATCCACTGGTGAAAACCCGACGAAAATCCGACGTCCTGCATGCCCACACGCGCCTGCACGCGCCACCACCAGAACTGTCTACGTGCACAGATGCGCCGAACGCGCGTCACGCGTCTTCCTCACCGTTCCCTGCAACTCGACTCTACCACGTCATCAGCCACGTCAGCCGATCGACACAGTCAGTAGCCACGTCACCTGCCACATCAGCCGTTTGACACGGTCAACAGCCACGTCATCACTGACACGTCATCTGCCACATCACCACTGCCACGTCAGCCGAAAATCTCCGTGGATCTGACACGTCAGATTTGGTGGACCCCACACTGCCTACGTGTCTGACACGTCAGCCTGTCACGTCATCATAACTGGGTTTTGATCCGGTGTGGCGCAGCGACTATTCCGCCTGCCACGTGGCTTCATCTGCAGCGTCCAGTTATCCCAAACTTTGATTGCTTAAATCGGAGCCATCCGAAGTCCGATTTGGGTGATCTCAGTGTCGTTTCCAGCATTTTTTGCCATTCCAGACACATCTGTAAGGTCAGATTTTTGAGATTTAAATCCAAGAAGGAGTAAAAATGGCTGATGAAATAAAGGCTGCAGGTATTGAAAAATTTGATGGAACTGATTTTGGATATTGGAAAATGCAAATTGAAGATTATCTATATGGGAAGAAACTTCATCTTCCTCTGTTGGGGAGCAAGCCAGAAAACATGTCAGAAGAAGATTGGCAGATTCTTGATAGACAAGTCTTGGGCATTATCCGGCTATCATTATCAAGAAGAGTTGCTCATAATGTTACAAAAGAGAAATCCACAGCAAGATTGATGGAAGCCTTGTCTGGGATGTATGAGAAGCCATCAGCAAATAACAAAGTGCACTTGATGAAGAAGCTGTTCAACCTGAAGATGACGGAAAGCACCTCTGTTACACAGCATCTTAATAATTTCAATACCATCACAAATCAATTGTCATCTGTTGAAATTGAGTTTGATGATGAGATCCGAGCACTTATTTTGCTAGCTTCACTTCCAAGCAGTTGGGAAGGTATGAGAACAGCTGTAAGCAACTCAGCCGGAAAATCCAAATTAAAATATGATGACATTCGAGACCTGATTTTAGCAGAAGAAGTACGAAGGAAAGACTCGGGTGAAAGTTCAAGTTCAGGTTCAGCTTTCAACATCAACACTCGAGGAAGGAGACAAGACAGAGGCTTATCCAGAGGCAGATCAAAATCAAGGTACAGAAGCAAAAGCAAGTTTGGACCTAGGAAGCAGGTTGAATGTTGGAATTGTGGCAAACCTGGCCATTTCATGAGGAGTTGCACAAAACCAAAGAAACCTGAAGCTGACTCTGCAAATGCCGCTACAGACGAGGTACAGGATGCTTTGATCCTTGCAGTACATAGTCCTATTGATGATTGGGTTCTTGATTCTGGAGCTTCATTTCACTGTACACCACACCATGAAATGATGCAAAATTATACTGCTGGAAATTATGGGGTAGTCTATCTGGCCGATGGACAACCATTGAATATTGTGGGTATAGGAGATGTGCAAATCAAGACAATGAATGGATCTATATGGAACTTGCAAAATGTGAGGCATGTTCCTGAACTAAAGAAGAAGTTGATCTCGGTCGGACAACTTGATGATAGTGGCCATTCAATCCTTTTCTCTGGAGGAATGTGGAAGGTATCAAAGGGAGCAATGGTTTTGGCTCGTGGAAAGAAAACTGGCACTCTGTATATGACCACAAGATCAGCAGATATAATTGCCTCTACTGAAGCAGAAAATCAAGCGCAGCTATGGCATTGTAGACTCGGCCATATGAGTCAAAAGGGAATGAAGATACTTCAGTCAAAGGGAAAGCTGCCAGAGTTAAAAAATGTTGATCTAGACATTTGTGAAAGTTGTGTTCTCGGAAAACAGAAGAAGCTCAGTTTCTTAAAGGTTGGCAGGACCTTAAGACCAAGAAAACTAGAACTGGTGCACACAGATTTATGGGGACCAGCTCCAGTAGCATCTCTTGGCGGTTCTCGGTACTATGTCACTTTTATTGATGACTTTAGCAGAAAGGTATGGGTCTACTTTCTAAAAAATAAATCTGATGTGTTTGACACATTCAAGAAATGGAAGGCTATGGTTGAGACTGAATCAGGTTTGAAGCTGAAATGCTTACGATCTGATAATGGAGGAGAATACATTGATGGAGGTTTCAAGGAGTATTGCGCTGTCAACGGTATCAGAATGGAAAAGACAGTTCCAGGCACACCACAACAGAATGGTATTGCTGAACGGATGAACCGGACCATCAATGAACGAGCTAGAAGCATGAGGTTGCATTCTGGGCTACCTCAAACATTCTGGGCTGATGCAGTTCATACTGCAGTTTACTTGATCAACCGTGGACCATCAGTACCTTTGGAGTTCAGACTGCCCGAGGAAGTTTGGAGAGGTAAAGAAGTACAACTTGCTCATCTAAAAATCTTTGGGTGTGTTTCCTATGTGCATGTAGACTCTGATGCTCGCAACAAGCTGGATGCCAAATCAAAGAAATGTTTCTTTATTGGCTATGGAGATGAAGAATTTGGATTTCGGTTTTGGGATGATCAAAACAGGAAGATTATCAGAAGCAGGAACGTGATCTTCAACGAGAAAGTTTTGTACAAAGACAGATCAAGTACAGAACTAGAGATAACTGATTCAGATACGAGTCCACAGAAATCTGAATTCATACAATTAGAAGGGCTTCCTGATATTACCACTCAAGAGTCCATCCAAGACAGTGCAAACACTTCAGTACCCACCACTTCTTCACAAGATAGTGCAGAGCCAAGTGAACCAGCTGTTCGCAGGTCTTCAAGGACTATAAAGCCTCCACAACGGTTCACACTTCTACTGAATTATATCTTGTTGACAGATGGTGGTGAACCATTAACCTATGAAGAATCCTTACAAGATGGAAACTCGAGCAAGTGGGAGTTAGCCATGAAGGACGAGATGGAGTCATTGCTGAAGAACAAGACTTGGGAGTTAACCAAACTGCCTGAAGGAAAGAAGGCCTTGCAAAACAAGTGGGTTTACAGAGTAAAGACTGAGCATGATGGAAGCAAACGCTTCAAGGCAAGACTTGTTGTAAAAGGGTTTCAGCAAAAGAAAGGGATCGACTATTCTGAGATATTTTCTCCAGTTGTGAAGCTTACAACAATCAGAGTTGTCCTGGGGATAGTAGCTGCAGAAAATTTACATCTTGAACAATTAGATGTAAAAACAGCATTTCTTCATGGAGAATTGGAGGAAGACATTTACATGCAACAACCAGAGGGGTTTGCAATACCAGGAAAGGAGAGTCAAGTTTGCAAGCTGAAGAAGAGCCTATATGGTCTGAAACAAGCTCCAAGACAGTGGTACAAGAAGTTTGACAACTTCATGTGTAGTACGGGATACACAAAATGTCAGGCTGATCATTGTTGCTATGTCAAACATTTTGACAACTCTTATATCATTCTACTGCTATATGTAGATGATATGTTGATTGCAGGATCCAGCATGGAAGAGATTGACAAGCTAAAGCAACAATTGTCAAAACAGTTTGAAATGAAGGATCTGGGAGCTGCTAAGCAAATACTTGGCATGAGAATCATCAGAGACAAAGACAAAGGCATACTAAAGCTTTCACAGGCAGAGTATGTCAAGAAGGTTCTTAGCAGGTTTAGTATGGATAATGCTAAGCCAGTATGTACACCTTTGGGGAATCATTTCAAGCTCAGTAAAGACCAGTCACCAAAAACTGAGCTAGAACGTGGATACATGGACCAGATTCCATACGCCTCAGCTATCGGCTCTTTGATGTATGCCATGGTCTGTACTAGACCAGATATTGCCCATGCAGTGGGAGTTGTAAGCCGATATATGAGCAATCCTGGAAAGCAACATTGGGAGGCAGTGAAATGGATCATGAGGTATTTAAAAGGCTCATCGGAGACATGTCTTATTTTCACAGCTGACGGATTGAAACTTGAAGGCTTTGTAGATGCTGATCTAGCAGGAGATGTTGATAGCAGAAAGAGTACTACAGGTTACATATACACTCTAGGAGGCACTGCTGTTTCTTGGAGTTCTACCTTGCAAAAGATAGTTGCTCTTTCAACGACAGAAGCTGAATATGCTGCAGTTTCAGAATCTGCAAAAGAGATAGTATGGCTACAAAGTTTCCTACAAGAATTGGGTAAGATGCATGGAAAAGGTACTTTGTATAGTGACAGTCAGAGTGCAATCTTCCTTGCCAAGAATCCAGCATTTCACTCCAGAACAAAGCACATACAGATCAAATATCACTTCATCAGACAATTGCTCGACGATGAACAACTGTTACTTGAAAAGATCTGTGGAAGCAAGAATCCAGCCGACATGTTAACCAAAGGAGTTACTCTCGATAAACTGAAGCTGTGTAAAGCTTCAGTGGGTCTTGAAGATTAAAAGACAGACCTAACACCATTTGTGTCCAAGTGGGAGATTGTTATGTGTGTGGACACAAATGGACGGTGGCAGCCATGTTTGGTGGCAGCCATGGTTGAAGTCATAGTCAAATGGTAGGTGCCTAACTTGCCCACCATTGTTGAACAATCATCTCCCTCACCAGCTATAAATAGATGTGCATTGATAGCTGAGATAGAGCACGAAATATAGAGAAACACAGAGAGAGAGCTAAGGGTGAGAGTTGAGTTGAGTTGAGAAGTTTTCTCCTCCTCCTTGTTTTCTTGTTTGTATTGCTTTTAAGCTTGATTAATACAAACCAGTAGCTCCATGGAGTAGGCAAGTTGCCGAACCACGTAAATTTGTGTGTGTTTGAATGTTTGGATCACCTAACAGAAAATACATAATCGGTATATATAACACGAAATGGCTCATATATTTGTTAATTTTCAGAGTAATTTATTCGGGGTTACAAGTCAGTGGTTGGATTAATCTAGTGAAGTTTTTCTTTAGAGGATATGGGATATGGTTATTAAAGTTTTGCCCATGACCATTCAATTTTAAAGAAATTAATCATGAAATTCCACGTTAAGGGTGCAGATTATTTTACAGCACATAGAGTGGGAACTGTCACCTCATGGTAGGTAATTTTTTTTTATATTAATATCAATGTTCGGATCAGCTTGCACATACTATAATTAATTCAAAAAGTCTTGAAATTAACAACAATGTAAGTTTTCAGTGACTATTATATGAGTATCTAAAAACTTAAATCTAAAATTATAAAAAAAATAAACCTTTTAATTTTAAATTATCTAAGCTAGCACAGCCCAACTTCTATGATTTAGGCATGGTGAACAAGTTCATGCTAGGCAGACACCCTGGCTCAGACATGAAAGTCTAAGAGTCCATCATCTAAGCACGACATGCCTATGTTTCCAACATGGGTTCTATATGCTTATAAGGTTAGGAATGACATGCCCAACCTTACTAGGTATGCTGCCTGACATTTTCGGTGGTGAATGCGCACCAGGACACCTTTATGGGCTCTAATGACTATACTTAAACTTAATATGTTTAGGTATAAATACAATATATAGATTTATTTTTTATAATAATGGGTTTGAGCACCTTTTCCTAACCTAACATTTCTTTAAAAAATTCTCTAGAACTCTGTATAGATCCTTTAATATTATATATTGATTATTATTTTAAGTGAAATACAACTTAAAATATCACAATGATAAAATTACACTCTAACCTTTTTTTTTATAAAAAAACAAGATTCATGGATTATAAATACACCATGAATTTTTCAAACTCAAGGTTCATGATCTCTTCATTCTTAATTTTTTCATCAAACATATTTTTAAAGTCTATTTCTTTTAAATATCATTATATTTTTTTTATAAAGTTATTAATTTAAACATATAAAAATCCACATATCTATTAAAGAGAATCTTTTAAAGATACTAATCACTTTAACTTACAAGGCACTAGTGGTTATCAACCACCTATATTTTTTTTATTAAGCTACTAAATAAATCTGTTAGTGAGAATATATCAAACTGTTTAAATAAAAAAATTAACTGATTATTTAATATATCAATTTTATTTCTAAATATTTTGGATTCCAAGAGTCATATTAGAGTTAACTATTTATTGATTTAATAATCTCAAATTATGATAAAAAATGACTTCAATAAAACTATTGGATAAAACCCATAGTTAATTTTTAATAGTAAACTATTGAAAGGGAATTTTTCAACAAAATAGTAGTCTACTATTCAAAGTTCTTGCTCGTTTCCTAGGACTAACTTTTTATATTTCATGAACAACTCTTTCTTGAAATTTGACCTAATCTTCATTAATAACTTTGATTTTTCCATTCTTAGCAGGATTATTTTATTCCATAAATACTTATATAAAGGGTACAGACATTTTTACATAATATAGATTGTGACCAGTCCTAATGCTAGGTACTTGACATGAAGTAAGAAAAAACTTATCATAATATAGATTGTGACCAGTCGCTTTATGAATTCCTGCTCTGATGCATAAGCTATCAAACATACAGAAGAATAACATGAATGTTGAGAATATGTGTTTTGATTGCTGAGTCTGTGGTTATGTGTTGTTCTTCGTTATACTCCATGATCATAGATATTTATGCACCTCAAGTCGAAATTGTCTCATGAAATGTGAAGTCAGCAACATACCTTGTGGGAGTCATCATAGATATCAATTACCTTTATTATGCAAATAACCTGTAAAATGAGGTGTTTATGGTGGAGTTGCACTATCAATTCATGGAACAAGGCTTTTAGATAGGCCGAATATTGAAAATTTAAAAAACTATAATTCAAGTGTGTGCCCACAATAATAATAATAGCTTGTAAAACAAAGAACCGGGTTCCAAGTACAACAAAGAATATTGGTAGATGGTTTCAGTGGCACAAGGTGCTCAAACATTATTTAGTGTGATAATATTTTTTCTCCTTTTCACTTTCTTTTTCATCATCTTCTTCTCTCTCAAGCTGGACCTTCATCCAATTCAGTTGTGATGGATTAAGGATTGAATTGAAGAGTTTTTAATTAATTAAAGACTAAAATAAAAAAAAAACTATTTGGTGAATATAATACACATGTCAATAACAAGTGAACAAGGCTATGGCAATGCATGAAGTGGCGTGCAACCTTTAATGATTCTTTTTATGTTGTAGGATTTATCTTGATAAAGACCACCTTCAATTCGGGTTATTACCTCTTAATTTAATTATTTTTTAATAAAAATAATTAATAGTAGCAAGAAGACTAAAAATTTGATAAAAATATATTGAAAAGAATTTCAAACGTATATAAAAATCAAGTTGGAGTTTTGATTAAAATTAAAAACTTAATCGTACTCTATTGTACTGAAGATTAGAGAAATAATGTAGATTTAAGATTAAATTAAATTATTATTGAACTAATCTGCATAAAAATTAAACCTAGAAACATAATTTGATCTTTAATAGATCAATTTGATTTAATTATGAGTCAAATTAAGAGTTTAATTATGTTTAAAAATTTATTTGAGAAAATTAAAGGATTTAATTAAGTGTAAGGACTTAATTATATTTTAAATGGGCCAACTTTGTTTTATTAGGAATTTAATTGGTAAAAAATTAAGTTTGAAGCCCAATTTAGACTTAATTAAATTTTAGATGACCAAATTAAATTTTTACAAAGTTAATTGATTGAAATTAAGGATAAAATTACAAGAAAATCAAATTTTAAAAGGTCAATTAAGAGCTAAAATAAATAATATCACAATAAAGGATATTTTGAAAGAGAAAAACATCAAATTCTATAGATTTAATTTGGTTAAAATAAGAGGTGAAAGAGAATTAAAAGTTTAAAGGGAAATTGATAGTTAATTTGCATAAATCAAAGATAAAGAACCAAAAAAAAGTGATGAGATTTGGGACTAATATTGAAGTTTTACAAGGATAAAAATACATTAAATTAAAAGTTTGGAGTCAAACAAGTACAATTAAAAAAAATAAAAGTTGAAAAATAATTAAGAAAATCAAAAATTAAAAGACTAAATGGAACTGGAACTTAGATCAAATTCTTAAATTATATTTTTTTTTGTTGCATTTTAGGTCAATAAAAATATATTTTAATAACTGATTTTTTATGCATAACTTTGACTGCACTGTAACCGTTTCCCTCGAAGAGTTATTACAAAATATGATAATAATAATAATGGGTTAAATGATTCGATAATTATTTATAAGATTTTTTACAATCACCATGAATATAACCCGTTGATTGCAAGCCATCAACCCGTATTAAAGTTCCACGCAATAGATTATGTTGACTTCGTGCATGGCAAAGACTAATAACCAAGAGTCTATGCCCACGGCATAGGTTTTTTTTAATTGTGACGTCCATCCCAGGTTAATCCCCCTAAAAAAAAAAGAAATGGTAATAATAATAATAATAAAAAATAATATAAACAAATCATTTTCACCGGGCCACACAATATTATAATCACACATGCTTCAGCCACAAAAATAAAAAGAAATTTGTTAGCCATTACCGTATGATCAACCCGCTAATTTTTTTGGCTGAAATATAAAGTCATGGTTTATGTCATCGCAACGCGCCTTGAGATAAAAAAAAAAAAAAGACTAGAGTGTAATTTTTTTATAAATATTATTAATAATTAGTGTGATAAGTAATTATATAAATTTTTTTATATAATGATATTTTGATTGAATTCTTGATTTCAATATAATATAAATATAATAGATACATATATAATTATTATTTCTAAATTTTTAAATGTTTTTAATAAGTGTGTGCATGAAAATCTATTATTGTAAAGTAAAACTACAAGTGAGATAAAGTTGTTTAGGAATGTTGAACATGAATTTGATTATGCGTCCATAATAAATAATCACACTTTTTTTATCTCCATCTCCAGGTATATAATTTTTATATTTAAAAATATTATTTGACATGGATTTTTTTATATATATAGATAAATGGTGGATGATATATGAAACCAATGTGCAAATCTATAATATTTGGCTATATGAGTGTTAAGTCAAACTTTTAATTTTTTAAGATAAGAGAGAAATTAGAGTATTTTTAAACATATTCACTCCAAGAGAAGAAATAGATTGAAACACCAAAGACTTAATAACCTTATGTACGCTCACTATAGTATAAAATTGAAATAAAAATATTTTTTTTCTAATTCCTTAAATATTATTTTATCTTATTTAGTAGCATTATTAATACTTGTATTGTGTTTATCTTCACTTTTAATATATAAAAATTATTAGAAAGGATAAAATTATGATCTAATTAATTTTGAGACAATTTGTGGCTTAAAAATTGGGTAATAAAAGATGACCCGTAAATTTTGACAACTAAAGAAGCAAAGAGTTTTCACTAGCTCTATTAACAATGACCATATAATATACTTTAGATTATAGTAATTAATGATTGATTATTTAGTAATAAATATTATTTAAAACAAAGTATTTTTAACATAGAATATTTATTTGTTAATTGTGTTTTAAATGTAGATATCATAAATATTAATGATATTGAAGATGATTGTGACGATGAAGTTTTAAAGGAGCATGTGAAGTTTTATTAGGTGTGGATGAAATTAGTTTAATTCTATCAACATTTAATTCAAATTTTATTCCTATAAACATCGAAAAATTTAATGTGTTTCTTCAACAAAAGTGAATGTGCTGTTGATTTAGAATTTATATTTTTAGAGTTTTTTAAATATTTTAGAATTTATATTTGATTTGTGTTTTGGATATTGAATTAAATTTATGTTATTGGTTTAAAATTTAAATTTGATTTATATAAGTGCTGCGTTGTAACTAGTTATGTATTTTCTATAGTGTTGCATTGGGTTTTTTGCTAACCAAAGTCAACTCATCTGACCCCTGACATGAGAATTATATCGAGTCAACCATCGGATCGAGTTTAAAAACTATAATGTTAGGTCACCGATAATTATAGTAGTTACAAGTGTGGCATAGTAAGTCAGGTTATTAGTTATGTTGTAGTAGCAGATAATGTCTGGTAAATCTCGTGACCAATATATAGTACCTACAAAAATAAAGAGATTGTGGCGTAAAAAATTTATTGTGCATTTATTATTCATAAATTTTATTTTTTTTACAGAGAAAAGGAGTTGAAGTATAACTTTATCTTTATAATATTTTAAGTTATATATAATTTAAAACAAATATATATTTGATAAATAAAAAATACAAATAAAATCCTAGAAAAATTTTATATTAAGTATTAGGCTCGGATAGTGGTGTTGCTACCATTGCATTCGAAAGCAACTTCGTTGAAGAATGAGTACTTATCAAATCGAAAATTACAGCTTGGAAATAAGACTCTTACTCCTCGCTTCTTATTACAACAAATTGATAAGCTGAGGTTAGCTAGTAGAACACACTGATTGCAATCAGATGTAGATAGATCTGGGGTGCACTGCACAAGAACGTATAGAGATTTGAGAAACATATATATCACTTTTTTGGCCGCAAGCTTTTTAAAACCTGATGGTGCACTTGCAGCTTCATTAGCTGCTCCAGATATAGTATTCACCAGTAGCTTGTTAAATTCCACATCATATCATATGATAGCCTCCTTCGCGATTGGATGTATCATTTGTGGCCAAGTTCACACAGTTTTGGCAAAGTGTTACTTCATTGTGGCCAAGTTCACACAGTTTTGGCAAAGTGTTACTTCATTGTGGCCAAGTTCACACAGTTTTGGCAAAGTGTTACCTCAACACTAACATCGCTGCGGCAGACGAAGAGGACATAGACCTCATAAAGATCATGTTCTGTAGAGGCGTTATAGAATCCTTTAATGTCAATGCGGGTTGCATTGGAGGCAGGTGAAGAGAGAAGGATGTTTCAATTGGCTTGATACGTGCTGTTTCTTACGAAAGTGGTTGTGTTCGAGCGTATATGACCGAGGTAGTTCATCTCATGTGCTTCCGTGATGTTAATGGTCATCAGGACTGCAAAGCAAAGCAGGAATATATATGGAGAGTTTCAGAACCAACATTTTGTGATAACTGGTTTGGTTTTCTTGCTCTTATTTTGGGCAATAGAGTCATCTTTCCTTGTACATGGAGGAGCTCCTAGTGGCAAGTCATTGACCGAAGTCAATTGAGAACTTTCAAACGTGTGGAATATTGAAATGTGAAAAGAAGAAAAAAAAATTGAAGCATTTAATCAATCGATGATGGTGACAGAAGTAAATGAGGTACAAGGGCATCTCATATCAATAAAACTTGTTAGTGATTGTGCCTCTGCATAGTAATTGCATAATTAACTAATAGTTAAATAATATCTATCTCTAGTTAAACTCAAACAATGATTAATAAAATTAATCAAATGATTTGGTTACTGATCAGTAATCTTCCAGCATATACTGTAATATATATCACCTTCAATTTTTCAAGCATGGCCAATTATTTGATAACTTGGAAATCCATTTCAAGTGATTTATATATATATATATATATACACACACACACACATATATATACACACACACACACACACAATATAATATTTTAAGGGTATAGGAGCCAAATCATATCCAGAAATTCAACGCTAGTTTTCTTTTGTCTTTATTATTTCATGTTAAATCCATAACTAATTATTAAACTTGGTGAAAAGGATCACGAAAGAAAAGAAGTAATTTGAACAAAAAAAAGAAAAAAAGAAGAGATCAAAAGATCATGTAAAATGGAAAAAAAACTGCAATCTAATTTTATAATAACTGGAAAATTCTTTAAGATTATATTGATTAAAATGTATTTAAAGATCACCGAAATTACATTGATAATGTCCCAATTCACTTGCAGCATCAAAGATTATTCTAAAAATAAGAACACAAAAAACATGAACATTGAAACGGCCACAAGCCAACGTTTTGTTTATGGTCATAAGATTTAACAGAAGGGTAAATTTTAAAAATGCATTTAATTAGAATAGCTTAATTTTTGTATAGAGGAATGATTGAGAAAATGAAAAATATATAAAGATAAATTACTAAGTTTCCATAATTTTTATTCTAATATTTTTTAACACATTTTACTTATTTTGAAAAACACATATTATTTTTAATTTTAATTGATTTTCAATCTTTTTACATTTATTATTTTGTCTTTAATCTTATCCATATATTTGGCATCATTCGTTTATCTTACTAGGGCAACTAACAGAACTTAGTCAACTTACTAGCTGCATGATGAAGATTTCAAAATTGTTTAAATGGTTGTAGGGGTTAATTTGAGCTCAAATATTGTAGGTAGACTGAATTAACAGGGACCCACTAAAATGATTATCTTGCCCTTTATGGGCTTTTGTGTGATATTATGTTCCTGTGCCATTTATGGCTTTATCAGGCCTTCAGCTCATGGAAATATGATCAACGGGCTGGATCCCTTCGAGAGATAAGATAGCAAAAATGATGTTTCCTCTTTGTTTGGGTTCTTGACTTCAAGGAGCAATATTAATGATGGTTATTGATGCCTGGACAAAGAAGTCACTGACACTGTATTTGGTTTCTTTGGGCCTAAAAGTAGTCACAAGCGAAGGGCAAGGAGGCCTAGGAGGCCCATAAATTGGAGCAGCCATAAATGGAAACTTTTGGTTCAATTGATTTTTTGAAGATTTTAGGTTCCATTGTAGCATCAAATATGATTTGTATGTAAGATAATAGTTCTCAGACTGCGAAGAAAAACAAATCAAGAACATATGTTTATATCTGTCTGGAAATGTCTGTGTTTGCCAAGAAAAACAGTCGAAGGAGCTACAACTTCATTCTCTTAGATTTAAAACTTAATTTACAGTCACTGTGGTGATAAAACGGAAAGGGTTAATTCATTGGCAGAACAAACTTTCTGATTTGAGGATTGACCTTCCATGGCAACAAATCGGACGATAGAAAATGCTGGCTGTTTAGGGATAGGGAGTGTTATGGTATCACTTGCCAACATATGAAGCACAGATGATATTGTGGGTCTATCTGCTGGATCCTCTTGCACGCAGAGCAGCCCAATGTGGATGCATCTCAGCACCTCAGTTGCCACGCTTGATTTCTCTAGCATAGGGTCCATCAATTCCAGGCCTTGACCATCAGACCACAGTTTCCATGCCTGAAAAGTCGAGAGACTTCCTGAATTGATATAACAAAAATCATTGCTAGTAATCCTCTTTTGAATAAAATGATATGAATTGTATAACCTACAAAAGTGAGAAGGCTTTCGCCTTCTTCTGAAAGATGAAAGCCGAAGTTTTTTTCCCCACTGATTATCTCTAACAGCAACACTCCAAAACTGAAAACATCTGATTTTACAGAAAAAAGTCCCGCCATAGCATACTCTGGGGCCATGTATCCACTGTTTTGAATCGACACAAGAAGAAATAAATTGCTTTATATGCATGAAGAGGTTAGCAAATTTCTCTTGCATCATATAAATCGGTCAACAATGCACCACTGTGAACCTTCACCACCTCGCTGGAAAAATAATATTTGATATAAAATTATTTATTAAATTTCATTTAACAGTTAAAATGTTTTAGCTTAATTAAATACTTTTTAAAATGATATTAAAACCATGATGACGGAAAGTTCATGAGTTCTAATTTTACCATAGAGTATAGTTACGGAATGGTTATGGATTTGAATGAGTAAATTTATTTTTTTAAAAAAATTATTTAATGGTTTGTTTTTAAATTAATTTTCTTTTTCACATGAATAAAGAAAAGAATAAGAAAATCCATTTGTTCCAAACAAATATACAATTGAAAACAATAACACTGGGAATGGAGATGTAGTAATACGTACTAAGTTCCGACAATTCTATTCGTGTTAGCCTCGCTTTGATTTCCATCGAAAATCCTAGCCATTCCAAAGTCTGATATCTTCGGATTCATCTCATAATCAAGCAAAATGTTGCTTGTTTTGAGATCCCTGTGAATAATTCTAAGACGAGAATCTTCATGAAGATACAAGAGCCCCCGTGCAATTCCATTGATAATGCTCAAGCGTCTTTGCCAGTCAAGCAGGACTCCATTGCTAGAACCTGAGTAGCATAAACATAAAAATCAAATCAGTTACAATTTCTGGTCTTTGTTATATAGTACAGAGATTCAGGTGTTTCAAGTTTCGGGGTCTAACCAAAAAGAAAGACATCAAGGCTTTTATTGGGCATATACTCATATATAAGTAACTTTTCATTTTTTTCCAGGCAGCATCCCAAGAGTCTGACAAGATTTCTGTGTTGTAATCTGGCGATTAAAACGGCTTCGTTTAGGAATTCTCTTTGTCCTTGACCAGAAGTTCTTGAGAGCCTCTTAACTGCAACTTCTTTGCCATCCTCTAACGTACCCTGAGCACAAACTATTCTAATAAGCATTAATATTTGTGGGCCAAGTGTGATGCATTTTCGAATTTGTGTATTGAAAGATTGACAAATAACAGAATTCGATTTTTTGTTTTTTGTTTTTTTAATGAATAAAGTAATGGACTGGATAGCCTTGATTACGTACCCTGTATACTGGGCCAAACCCTCCTTGACCAAGTTTGTTTTCATCAGAAAATTGCTTTGTAGCTTCATTTAGAACATCTAGCCGGATCAAAGGGAGGTCCTGGGATGTCACCTCTCCTTGAATATCTTTGTCTGAATAGTCGTCCCCAACAGTTGCTCGTCCTGCCAAGTCGAGTGATTGTTCCTCTTGGATATTTCCTATTTCCTCTGCTGGAGATATTGTGAAGTGCTAATAATTGATTATATAGGTTTCGAACATCATGTAAATTTACATCTTGTTTCGACACTTCAAAATTTTTGTTCTGTTTTTAACCTTCTACCTACTCAAATTCTGCATAGCATTTTTTCAGATGATGACTTGACTAGAGAAAAATTTACGGAATGAAAGCCAGGTACTCAATCTCTGCCTCATTTCGTCTTCTTTTCAAGCTTAACCACAACATATTTGCAAATTCAAAGGTGTTAGGAATTCTGGTTCAAAATTTTAATTTCTTGTCAAGATTATATCTCAAAAATATTAGGAAATCACTTGCAAGTATATAGAAACTAACTAGGTAGTTCATATATGTAATCTAAATTTTTTATTACCAAGGCTTTCGGTACATACCACATGTATACCTGTTCTCGGATTCGTCCTTCTCCTCATGGTGTAAGTGCAAGCACTGAAAAATAGCACAGCAATAACTGCGGATAGGCCTGCACCGACTTTAATCCACATAGATTTGGTTCCATCTCCTTCATAGTGACAATGTTTTTCTTTCACATCATTATTCAAGATAACAGAATCTCATATTAAAGAAATGACAAGGAATGATTTTGGAATGATAAAGAAGAAAATGGAACCTATTGGGCCTGGAGATGGAGGGAGGAGAACAATTGGCATGGATAGTGGTGGTGGTGACATTGCCACGACGGCAGCTTGGTTGTAAAATGAATAATTTTCATATCGAAAATTACAGCTTGGAAATAAGACTCTTCCTCCTCGGTTATTATTACAACAAATTGATATGCTGAGTTTAGCTAGTAGAAGACACTGATTACAATCATTTTTAGATAGATCCGGTGTGCACTGCACAAGAATGTATAGAGACTCACGCCTCGTATAAATCTCTTTTTTGGTTGCCAACTTCTTTTTACCTGAGGGCGCACTTGCAGCTACATTAACAGCATCAGATATAGTATTCACCAGTAGCTTGTTAAATTCTACATCAACAGTTATATATGGTGTATTGAACTTGTAAAGCGCAGGCGTTTGGCTCAAGCTGGAGAAGATGTTACTGTTTGAGTAGCGCAGGAAGCACTGATCATACCATATGATAGCCTCCTTCTGGATTGGACAACGTTGGACCACATCGTTTCTTGCATGTTTCACACATTGTAGGCAAACTTCGACACTAACATCGCCACGGCAAAGAAAGAGGCCATAGACCTTATGAACATCATGTCCTGTAGAGGCGTTATAGAATCCGTTGATGTCATTACGGGTTGCGTTGGCAGCGAGCGAAGAGAGAAGGATATTTAAATTGGCTTCATACGGGCTGTTTCTTACGAAAGTGGTTGTTTTTGAGCATTTATGATCAAGGAAAAAGATCTCCTGTGCTTCCGTGAGGGCTGCAAAGGAAAGCAGGAATATGGAGAATTTCAGAGCGAACATTTTTTTGATAACTGATAAGGTTTTCTTGCTCTTAATTATTCTGGGCAACAGAGTTATCCTTCCTTTTACATGGAGGAGCTCCTTGCCGCCAGTTAATGGCAAAAGTCAAGTGAGAACTTTCATAGTCTGTTTCGTTAAGAAAGAGTTGCATGTTTCTAATTAATGTGAAACTCGAATTGTGGAATATGAATATTGAAATATGAAAAGAAGAATAAATGATGGTGATAATCACATGTCACGTTAATAAAACTTAACTAAACTAAGTCCCAACAGGGAATGTTTCTTTTTATTTCAAGAGTATTTTCAAAAAAAATTTATTTCTTTTACTTTAAATTTATTTTTTTAATTTTTCAAAAATATAATAATATTAAAAATAATTTTTAAAACATAAAAAAATATTATTTTAAAATAAACACTTTAAAACAACGATTAACCACATCTAATAATATGAACGTCACTTATTAATCTCCAAAAAAAAAAACAAAAATCTCCAATTCACCACTCAACATCGACTAAAACCAGTTATTGTCGCCCTTACCCAGTCGAACCAGCAACGCCTATCACCCAACCACTCACCACCACGACACCACTGTAGCCCATTGACCCGAAGCAGTTCCCCACCATACCCGGTGTCTCTCCATATTCAACAAACACCCATACCCATCACCATCACCAACCCAAGGCCGAAACCTAGGAACCCCCACCGTAATCAAGCCACTGCCTTTTCCTCCATAACCACCACAAACCCGAACCACAACCAGCTCTGGTCCCAAATCAAAATAGCTCCACATCGCCACCAAAGTCAACCCATTGCAGTCTTCATCTACTTCCCTGAACAAAGCCCCGACCACAACTCGCCACTAGAACGGTCACTGCTCCCAAATCCTGTGTTTCCAGCCCTTTCCTTCTCCACGAAATGGGAACCAGCAGCCTAACCTGGAAAAAATGCTTTTGTTATTTGCGTGTTTACATTTCATGTATATTGCTTCTTCTTCTTTTTTACATTGTAAAAATCTAAATATTCCTTTAGTGATATTCTCATATAATAATCAATAAATAAATAAAAATAAAAAAACAATTATAAAAAAATATTAATATAAGAAAACCAACAAAAATAAATGAGTCAAAGTGCAACAACATTAAGGCCATGTAGCTAATAGTCGAGTTTAAAACCCAGCTCGCATCATTAATGTCACATTCGGATATTACAATGACTTTTAAAATATTTATATTATAAAAATTGGATATGGAGTATCTTGTTTTCATAGTCTTGTTTTGAGAGGAGTTTAGAGGAGTGAAGTAATCGTAGTTTAGTATTATAGTATTAGAAATCGTAATTGATTAATATAAATTTTATAATACAAAATTAATTATGTAAAAAAAATATCACCACTTAAATATATTATCTAAAATAGATTATATTACTATTATTATTTTAAAATATTTTAAGTTTATTTTTACTCTACTTTTTATGATTTTAAGATTTTTTTATAATATTTTCAACTCTAATATTAATAGATATTTATTATAAATATTTCTAATTATAGTGTTGATAAACATTCATAACCTAAAAAGTGCAACATAAATATAACTATATTGTTGATAAACATTTGTAACCTAAAAATTGCAATATTCTTAGATTTTTATATAAGTAAATATTAGAATTTATATTTTTTACTTTAACATTAATAAATATCAGAATTTATATTTTTTTAACATTAATAAATATAAAATTTGAATTAAAAGAAAAAAAAGAAACCCATTTTTTAGGAAAAGAACATAAATCAGTTAAATAATGTCCACGCTGTCTAAATATTATACAAAAACAATAAGCCTGTCTCCAATTCGCACTATATATATAATCACTTTGTTCAAAAATTGTTTGAGGTCATAAATCGACCTTCCAAAGCGTTCGAAGTATCCCGGAACTAAAGGAATCAGGTCTGGAGTCTTTCGGAAGCATAAGAATGGTACTGGGAAACTCTTGAAAGTGGTGGAAAAGTAGCCACGCGCCACCTTCACTGACGTCGGGTGGGTTCACGCGCCGCCGTGGGTAAAACCTCGTGGCTTTCGGGCGGATTTGGTTGCAGCTGGTGTTGCTATTGGCCAAGAGGATGAAGGAGAAAAGTTCGATTTGATCTTAGTGAGGTGATCGGTGGGGGTTGACAGATCGAAAAGAAGAGGAAACCGTAAAGGGGAGAGACCAAAAGAAAGAGGGAGAGGGATTCTGGTTTTGGCTTTCTGAAGATGATAAGGCTGGCGTGAGGGGATGATTAAGAGAGCTTCTGAGGGAGACTGGTTTTGGCTTTCTGATAAGTCAGCTTCGAAGCAGAGACGAAGGAAAGGAAGGAGGCGATGTGCGGGCTTGTCACGATCTGTGACAGTGAGGGAGAGAGTGGGCGCTTTGGAGCTGGTGGATGGTGAGGGAGAAGAGGGGGCGTGAGGAGATGTTTTTGTTGGGGTGGCCTTTGTGATTCCAAGCCAGATAAAAAAAAAACGGTGAAGATGATTGGGCGGCGACTTCTGTTCTGCCAATAGATTGAGGTTTTTTTTTTTTTTTAATGGCCTGCCCTTTATTTTCTGGTGGTGGCCTCCCCCTTTGTCGGTATTCACTAAAATCTATATTTATAATCCAAAGAATTTTATAGCATATGAGAAACAAACTTTTAAATAAATTTATTTTTTTAATTTTAAATTTAATTAAGAATAAAATTAAAAAATAAATAATTGTTATTATCTTAATAATTTTTTAAAACTAAAAATTACGAGAGAATGATATTAGTATATTGTATTCTCTAATTTTTTCATAAGTTATTAAATTATATTTTTAATTGAAATAATTTTTAATTTTTTAATTTTAAATTTAAATTCCTTTAAAATTAAATTAAAATCAAATTAGTCAAAATTAAGTTATAATAATCAACATGATTTCAAAGCCTAATTTTTACCATTCATATTAGTTCAATATTTATTCTTAACAATTTCAATTTCAATGTAATTTTTTTTTAGAGATAAGCATCATTTGTTTTTTACACATTTCCTTTTAAGGAGATCGATGTCCAAATATTAAAATTAAATATAGGTTACAACCACTATAAATTATGTTAACAAAAATTCCTTTTCTAGGACTCAATGAGTTCTATTTTTAGGAATCAATGTCAATTTTTATATAAAATAACTAGAAAAATAGAAATGTTTTTAAATTAGGATGCAATAAAAAAATATATTTAAGAAAAAATACTTAATAAAGTTAATCTTTTGTATAAAAAATAATGTAAAAGTGATGTCATTTTTTTAATCATAATTAACGCTTTATAATATTAACATGTGAAAAAGTACGAATCTTTATGATCTCTAGGTTTTTTTAATTACTAAATAGCAACTTTAATTTTCCAGTATATAGACCCTTGGTCCCCACCCATAATATCCACTAAGATACAACAAAGAAATTGGAACAAAATCATATCCTGTAATTTTTTTTTGTATTACTGGTAGCTTTCTTTTTCTTTCTTTCTTGTTAGATCCCTACCCATAGTGTAAACTTGGCAACAAGGTAGTCGAAACAAAAGGAAACAAAAGAAGTGATTTTGACAAAATATTTTTTATATGGTATTTTTGTTGAATAATACAAAAACAAAATGCTTTTGGTTTTTTTTATTCAAATTTTACCTATATATCTCATTTAATGAGTTTTAAAATTCAAGATAATGAGAAATAAGATTAATATATTGAATGATTTTTTAATTTAATTTAATTTATTTTTTATAATCAAGGTAACTAATAATTTAATATTAAAAGTTTGAAAAGTTAGTAACTATTAGTAAATGGTGCTTGATAAATAAAATTATCAGTAGCTATGGTAGTAGCAGATGATATTTAATAAATTTACTGATTAGTAACTTACTGATTAGTAACTATAATAATAATAAATTATATTTGGTTATTAATATTTATATGTTATGGATCCTTGAGTTCATGTTAAAAATATTAAAAATAAAAAAATTATAAATATTTGATACTTGACTTTAAAGGTTTGGGCATTGAAGGGGGGATGGATGATGGTTGTGGTACCATGGCATGGAAACCAACTTCCTTGAAAAATGAGTAATTCTGAGGTTAGCTAGTAGAAGATACTGATTACAACAACATGTAGATGGATGATCTAAAATTCCATGCAACGTATAAATCACTTTTTTGGTTGCAAAACTTTTTAACATGGTGCCCTTGCAGCTTCATTAGCTTCTCCAGATATAGTATTCACCAGCAGCCTGTTAAATTCCAGATAAACAATACTCAAATTTGTGGAATATTGAAATGTGGAAAGAAGAAAACAAATTGAAGCTGGTGATAGAAGTAAATGAGGAACAAGGGCATCTCATATTAATAAAACTTTACTAGTGATTGTGCATAGTAATTGCATGACTAATAGTTAAATAATGTCTATCTTTAGTTAAACTCAAACAATGATTAACAAAATCTAATCAACTGCTCTGGTCTATCAGTAAACTTCCAACTTAAATATATACCGTAATATATCAACATAATTTTTTAAACATTATCACCTTCAATGTTTCGAGCATGGCCAATTATTTTACTTGGAAATCCATTTCAAATGAATTTTTTTTTATGATATATATACAATATAATATTTTAAGGGAATAGGAGCCAAGTCATATCCAGAACATCAACCGCAGTTTTCTTGTCTTTATTATTTCTTGTTAAATTCCTACCTAAATATTAAACTTGATGAAGAGGATCACAAAAGAAAAAAGTAATTTGACAGAAAAAAAAATGGAGAGATCAACATTTATCTATTATTGAAATTTTCTTACATGCCACCAGATTTAATAGTTTTATTAATAAAAATATTCATCAGTATTTATATTAATAATCCATCAATGATTATTTTACCAACATATATAACAAAAACCATCCGTCAAAAAAAAATATTTATTGATAATTTTTGATCTATTAGTGAGTTTGTCATTACTAAATTTATTGATGACTTTACAAATAAAACATGTGTATCAAAAAAAATTATTAGCTTCATTCTATTGGTAGTTCTCTTAATACAATTTAGCGTATCATCAAAATAAGGACCATATATAATTCCATAAGTAGAATTACATATCACCAACAGAATGCCATCAATAATTTTATCAATGAGTTAATAGTTGTAGTATTTTTTTTTTCAATCCTCTAGAATATATCAACGAACTTATCATGTCAATGAGTTAACATTAACATTAATGTTTGCTATAAGTCTTTTTCAACTCTTTGAAATATACTGACAAAATAAGTTTATCGATAAGTTAATAGTAGTAATGATATTTGTTGTAATTCTTTTTCGACTCTCTGGAATATACTGATAGACTAAATATGTTAGTAACCCCATTGGTAATATATACATATATATATTAAATAAAAATTTAAAATAATTAAATTTAATAAGAAATTCAAATATTTAAAAATAAATTATCTAAATATAAAAATTAAATATTTATTATAAATTTAAATATTTATACGTTTAAATTCAATAAAACTAAAATACTAGGGGAGGAGGGCGGTTGTCACCAGGACCGTGGTGCCAATATGAGGGTGTTCTCATCTCCATTATCACTACGCAAAGTTCTTTGTAATCTATAGAGAATTGTTTATTTTTTTAATTGAGATTAATCTATATGTTCCTCTACTCTTTGATATGATAAAGTCATGAACTTTGAAGAGTAAATATTCAAAATCAATTACAAGGATCCAATAATAAAATTATTATAATATAAATAAAAAATATTTTGAAAAATAATATTTACTACACTTGTAAATAGACTTTTCTTAAAGTATTTAAGTCTTGAAAACCTATATACTTTCCACATAACAAATTATTTTTCCGTAAGCAATCTTAACGCAACAGAATGTGCCTCTCTAAAGACTGGACTATTAATCCAACCGTATCAATGGGGCGAAGGACTGCCTTAAAGATTCAAGAATTGATGTCAAAGAAGTAACTGTCAGTCTTATTGATTTTTTTTTATTATTTAATGTGAGATGCAACGCAATTGATCCTCCACATATGTTTAGTATATTGAAAAAAAATCTAACAAAATTTTCTTAGCATTGATTTGAATATGTGAACTCATAAAATCAGTCAAAACAACAAACCTCTGATCTCTTAAAGTTAAGGATGTTGAATTATTTACTCAATAAAATTTTAATATTATATAAAAAAATCATTTAAATTTAAAAACTAAAAAGATATTAAATAAAACTTCAAAAACAATTTATATTACCCTTCAACACTTGCATCTTTTGTTACATGTAAATCTTAAATCTTTGACATTTTTACAGCTCCTTCCTAACTTTCCCATGTGTCAAAGGGAAAATACTGACATCACCAGCTCAAAGCCTAGGACCCAATATGTAAGACTGATGTGCAGGTTGGACGACCTCGAAAGGTTGCGCCATAGGAATAGAGCCCCGTCGGTGAGTTGTGCAGGAAAATTCATTGTATCGGTACTCCTCAGTTCTCATCTTTTTCCTGGAAAGATGTACCCATTATGTAATACATTTAATTTACACTTCGAGGAACCCAATTGAATTCTTCTTTGCAATGACCGATACGTTATAGGTGTTGACAAGTTGACACTGTGTTAGGTAAGGCATGGCTACGAATTCATTACACTACCACAAAATGGTCATCTCACGTGCTTCCATGATGTTAATGGTCATCAGAACCAACATTTTGTGATAACTGGTAGGGTTATCTTGATCTTTTTTTGGGCAATAGAGTCATCTTTCCTTGTACATGGAGGAGCTCCTTGCGTCAAGTCAATGACCACAGTCAAATGAGAACTTTCAAATCTGTGGAATATTGAAATGTCAATAGAAGAAAAAAAATTGAAGCATTTAATAGATGGTGAGAGAAGTAAACGAGGGACAAGGGCATCTCATTTAATAGATGGTGGTAGAAGTAAAGTCGCTATGTAGTCTTATAACAACTAGAAAATCCTAATCCTAGTGGATAGAAAGTTGTTATGTAATAAGAAAGGTAATAATTATACCAAGATCCAAGACACTAATTTGGAATCTGAGATGGAAAAAAGGTGTAATATTCTGATCTTTGGAATGCAGACATTTTACCTGTACGAATGATCAGCAATTGATATGCATCAACTTATTTAAAATTATATTGATTTAAATGGATGTAAAGATCCGCACTTATACTCAATAGGCTTACGAGTTATTGCGTCGATATATTCTAAGAATAAAAACATAAAAAAACATACATTATTTTTTTCATCTGGAATAATTAATCAAAAGCATCATATATATTTTAGCTTAACAATCTTTATGGTCATAAGATTTAATATAACTTGTAATAGAAGGGTAAATTTTACAAATGCATTTAATTAAGGTTATAGAAGCTTAATTGTTTTACAGAGGAATGATTGAGAAAATAAAAAATATATATAAAGATGATTTACTAAGTTTCCATAATTTTTATTCTAATATTTCTTAGATCACATTTTACTTATTTTGAAAAACATACGTTATTTTTAATTTTAACTGATTTTCAATCTTTTTACATATATTATTTTTCAGATATTTATGGCTTTATCAGGCCTTAAGCTCATGGAAATATGATCAACGGGCTGGATCCCTTCCAGAGATAAGATGGGAAAAATGATGCTTCCTCTTTGTTTGAGTTCTTGACTTCAAGGAGCAATATTAATGATGGTTATTGATGCCTGGACAAAGAAGTCACCGATGCTGTGTTTGGTTTCTTTGGGCGTCAACTTAGTCACAAACAAAGGGCAAGGAGGCCTCAGAGGCCCATAAATTGGAGCAGCCATAAATAGAAACTTTTGGTTCAATCATTAATATATACAGAAATGATTTTTTGAAGATTTCAGGTTCCATTGTAGCATGAAATATGATTTGTACGTAAGATAATAGTTCTCAGACTGCGAAGAAAAACAAATCAAGAAGATATGTTTGTATCTGTCTGGAAATGTCTCTGCTTGTAAAGAAAAACAGTCGAAGGAGCTACAACTTCATTCTCTTAAATTTAAAACTCAATTTACAGTCACCGTGGAGATAAAACGGAAATGGTTAATTCATTACCAGAACATACATTCTGATTTGAGGACTGACCTTCCATGGCAACAAATCGACCGATAGAAAATGCAGGTTGTTTAGGGATAGGGAGTGCTATGGTATCACTTGCCAACATATGAAGCACAGATGACATTGTGGGTCTATCTGCTGGATCCTCTTGCACGCAGAGCAGCCCAATGTGAATGCATCTCAGCACCTCAGTTGCCGCGCTTGATTTCTCTAGCATTGAGTCCATCAATTCCAGTCCTTGACCATCCGACCACAGTTTCCATGCCTGAAAAGTTGAGAGACTTCCTGAATTGAGATAACAAAAATCATTGCTAGTAATCCTTTTTTGGATAGAAAGATAGGATTTGTAACCTACAAAAGTGAGAAGGCTTTCGCCTTCTTCTGAAAGATGAAAGCCAACGTTTTTTTTCCCACTGATTATCTCTAACAGCAACACTCCAAAACTGAAAACATCTGATTTTACAGAAAAAAGTCCCGCCATAGCATACTCTGGTGCCATGTATCCACTGTTTTGAATTGACACAAGAGGAAACAAATTGCTTTATATTCATGAAGAGGTTAGCAAAATTCTTTTGCATCATATAAATCGGTCAAGAATGAACCTTTGCCACCTCGCTGTAAAAATAATATTTATCATATTTGATATAACATTATTCTTTAAATTGGTATTAAAACCGTGATGACGGAAAATTCATGAGTTCTAATCTCATTATATAAAGTAGTTATAGATCTGGGTGAGTAAATTATTTAAAAAAAAATATTTAATAATTTAAATTTTTAAATTGAAATTATATTTTGAAAAGAAAGAATAAGAAAGTCCATTTGTTCCAAAAAAAAAATATACAATTGAAAACAATAACACTGGGAATGGAAATGTAGTAATACGTACTATGTTCCGACAATTCTATTCGTGTTAGCCTCGCTTTGATTTCCACCGAAAATCCTAGCCATTCCAAAGTCTGATATCTTCGGATTCATCTCATAATCAAGCAAAATGTTGCTTGCTTTGAGATCCCTATGAATAATTCTAAGACGAGAATCTTCGTGAAGATACAAGAGCCCCCGTGCAATTCCATTGATAATGCTCAAGCGTCTTTGCCAGTCAAGCAGGACTCCATTTCTGGAACCTGAGTAGCATCAACATACAAATCAAATCAGTTACAATTTCTTGTCTTTGTTATACAGTAAAAAAAAATCAGGTGTTTCAGGTTTAGGGGTCAAACCAAAAAGAAAGACATCAAGGCTTTTGTTGGGCATATACTCATAGATAAGTAACTTTTCATTTTTTTCCAGGCAGCATCCCAAGAGTCTGACAAGATTTCTGTGTTGTAATCTGGCGATTAAAAGGACCTCGTTCAGGAATTCTCTTTGTCCTTGACCAGAAGTTCTTGAGAGCCTCTTAACTGCAACTTCTTTGCCATCCTCTAACGTACCCTGAGCACAAACTATTCTAATAAGCATTAATATTTGTGGGCCAAAGTGTGATGCATTTTCGAATTTGTGTATTGAGAGATTGACAAATAACAGAATTCGATTTTTTCTTTTTTTTTCTTAATGAATAAAGTAATTGACTTGATAGCCTTGATTACCCTGTAAACTGGGCCAAAGCCTCCTTGACCAAGTTTGTTTTCATCAGAAAATTGCTTTGTAGCTTCATTTATAACATCTAGCCGGATCAAAGGGAGGTCCTGGGATGTCACCTCTCCTTGAATATCTTTGTCTGAATAGTCGTCCCCAACAGTTGCTCGTCCTGCCAAGTCGAGTGATTGTTCCTCTTGGATATTTGCTATTTCCTCTGCAGCAGATATTGTGAAGTGCTAATAATTGATTATATAGGTTTCGAACATCATGTATCTTGTTTCGACACTTCAATTTTTTTTTCTTTCTGTTTTTAACCTTCTACCTACAAGCATTTTTTCAGATGATGACCTGACTAGAGAAACATTTACGGGATTAAAGCCAATTACTCAATCTCTGCCTAATTAAGTCTTCTTTTCAAGCTTAACCACAGCATATTTGCAAATTCAAAGGTGCTAGGAATTCCGGTTCAAAATTTTAATTTCTTGTCAAGATTATATCTCAAAAATATTTGGAAATCACCTGCAAGTATATAGAAACTAACTATCATATATGTAATATAAAATTTTTAGTACCAAGACTTTCGGTACATATCACATGCATACCTGTTCTCAGATTCGTCCTTCTCCTCATGGTGTAAGTGCAAGCACTGAAAAATAGCACAGCAATAACTGCGGATAGGCCTGCACCGACTTTAATCCACATTGATTTGCTTCCATCTCCTTCATAGTGGCAATGTTTTTGTTGCACATCATTATTCAAGATAACAGAATCTCATTTTAAAGAAATGATAAGGAAGGGTTTTGAAATGATAAAGAAGACAATAAAACCTTTTCCATCTGCTATTGAGCCTGGAGATGGAGGGAGGGGAACAACTGGCGTGGATAGTGGTGGTGGTGACGTGGCCACGACGGCAGCAACGTTGTAAAATAAATATGTTTCATATCGAAAATTACAGCTTGGATGCATGACTCTTCCTCCTCGCTTATTATTACAACAAATTGATATGAAGGAGAGAGTTAGGTAAAGACACCGATTACAATCATCTTTAGATAGATCCGGCGTGCATTGCACAAGAACGTATAGAGATTCAAGCCACGTATAAGTAAATTTTTGGCTGCGAACTTTTTTGAACCTGATGGCGCACTTGCAGCTACATTAGCAGCATCAGATATAGTATCCACCAGTCGCTTGTTAAATTGTACATCAACAGTTATATTTTGTATATTCCACTTGATAAACACAAACTTTTCGCTCAGGCTGGAGAAGATGTTACTGTTTGAGTAGCGCAGGAAGCACTGTTCATGCCATATGATAGCCTCCTTCTGGATTGGACAACGTTGGACCACATCGTTTCTTGCAAGGTTCACACATTCTTGGCAAACTTCGACACTAACATCGCCACGGCAAAGAAAGAGGCCATAGACCTCATAAACATCATGTCCTGTAGAGGCGTTATAGAATCCGTTAATGTCATTGCGGGTTGCATTGGCGGCGAGTGAAGAGAGAAGGATATTTAAATTGGCTTGATACGGGCTGTTTCTTACGAAAGTGGTTGTGTTCGAGCATCTATGATAAAGGAAATTGATCACTTGTGCTTCCGTGAGGGCTGCAAAGGAAAGCAGGAATATGGAGAATTTCAGAGCGAACATTTTTTATGATAACTGGTAAGGTTTTCTTGCTCTTAATTATTCTGGGCAACAGAGTTATCCTTCCTTCTACATGGAGGAGCTCCTTGCCGTAAGTCAATGGCAAAAGTCAAGTGAGAAATTTCATGGTCTGTTGCGTTAAGAAAGAGTTGCATGTTCCTAATGTGAAACTCCAATTGTGGAATATTGAAATATGAAAAGAGGATTTATTTTTTTAGTTGCCGCAGCCATCCTTTTATGAATTACTTTTTTCTTCTTTCTGTTGTTGCCTCGTTTTTTTTTTTTTTGGCAAAAGTCAAGTGAGAACTTTCATAGTGTGTTTCCTCAAGTGAAACTCGAACTGTGGACTATTGAAATATGAAAAGTAGAAATGCAGCAGCCATGCTTTTATGATATACTAAACATATTTTGGAAGACCACCATGCTTTTACGATGCAGCAGCCGTGCTTTTATGATATACAACATATTTTGAAAGACCACCATGCTTTTACGATGCAGCAGCCGTGCTTTTATGATTTTTTTTTTCTTCTTTCTGTTGTTGCCTTTTTTTCTCCTCTTCTTTTTCTATCTTAATATTAGCTAAAAGTAAATAAAATCTCGACTATTAACTAAAAAGAATCAATGATGGTGATTGAAGTAGATAAGGGACAAGGAGATCTCACCTCAATCAAACTTAACTAAGTTCTGATATACTGTAATATATTAACATCATTTTTCAAAAATTTGTTTCAATTTTTTAAGCATGACCAAATATTTCACTTAGAAATCCGTTTAAAAAGAAAGATTTCTTTTTTATGTATGATATTTTTAAGTAATAGGAGCCATATCATATGATATTTTTTTCTGAATGATACAGAAACAAAATGCTTTAACTAGTGCAGATATCTACTAATGAGTGTCTAGCTCATTAGAACTCTCTTACATAAAGAGAGAATAAAGAGAGGATAAGGATTATCAATTCTTAATGTTATTCAATTAACATCACTATTTTCTTGGCATAATTATATTTATTAATTTTGTATATAAATAAATAATGATGAACACATGGAACATGTACTCCAAGTCTTAAGAAGCTGACCATAAAAGTTTTAAATCAAATTTATAGTTTTTTAGGGTAAGAAATGAATTTGAATATTTTTAAATATATCCACGTTAAAATGAGAAATTAATTGGAGCATTGCAAACTTAATAAACTAGCTTATATCCACTATAATTTGAAATTGAAAATGAAAAAAATATATTCTTTTTGTAATTCTTCAAAAGTTATTTTATATTAAGTAGCATTATTAATGCTTATATAGTATACATTCACTTTGATTTTGTAAGAATTATTGAAAATGATAAAATTATAATCCAATTAATTTTAAGTCATTTTTTAACATGAAAAATTGAATAATAAAAGGCACTACATCATCTTTAACAACTGAAAAAGCAAAAATCTTTCGTCGTGATTTATCAACCATAACTATTCTAGATACTTTAAATCAAGATAATAGAAGATTAAATTATTAGTTTGTTTAAAAATAAATTATTATTCAACATATAATGTTTCTTGGTTAATTATATTTCAAATGTAGTTTTAATAGATATAAATAAAATTAAAAATGCTTGTGATAATAACGATATATAGTAGCATGATGATTTGATAGACATTAATGAGATTAACTTAATCTTATTAACATTTGCTTTAAATTTTGCTCTTATAAGTATTGAGGAATTAAAGGCTTATATTTAAGCAAAGTAAAGATGTTGTTATGTTAGAAAAAATATGGTTATTTCAATGAGATCTTTTACTTTATCATTTTTTTTTCTATTCTACTAGTGTTAAGTATTAATATTTCTACAAAACTTTGCTTGAGTATGTTAATTTTTATATTTTAATGCAACTTGGAGTTTGGCTTTTTGTTATCTTATATATTTTATATTAAATTATTTATTTCTAAAACAACTTGCTATTCTATATATCTATCTTTAATATTATCTTTATTTTAAAATAAGTATGTTAAAGGTTTGTTTATTTTAAAACTAAATGTACCTTCTAATATGTTAATTAATTATTCTAGTATATATGTTAATGTATGTTAATGTGATATTTTCTTGTATTTTAGCTAAATTTATGTCAAAAAAAATATATTAATGCTCATCTTAATTTTTAATCCAGATTAATCCACTTAATTTCTTACCCGGTTTTTTTATTGAGTCAACCACCTAATCAAGTTTAATAACAACGCTTCATACTATTAAGTCCATCAACGTGCTGGCCAATTCAAGTTTTGCAACTGCGTTATTGATGCCTGGACTAAGAAGTCTCTGATGCTGAATTTGGGTTCCTTGGGCGTAATCTTAGTCACAAGCAAATGGCAATGAGGCCTCGTAGGCCCATAATTTGGAGCAGCAATAATTAGAAACTTATGGTTCAAACATTACTATATACATATATGAAAGAGGATTTGTTTGTAAGACAATAGTTCTTATAGTGCGAAGAAAAACATATCAAGAAGATATGCTTATATCTGTCTGTTGCCTCTTGGAAATGCCTGTGTTTGTCAAGAAAAACAGTCCAAGAAAAGGAAAAATAGAAATTACAACTTAATTTACAGTCACCGTGGTGATAAAACTGAAACGGTTAATTCATTGACAGAACAAACTTTCTGGTTTGAGGATTGAGCTTCAACGGCAACAAGTCGCCCGACAGAAAATGCTGGTCGTTTAGGGATAGGGAGTGTTATGGTATCACTTGCCGACATAACAAGCACATATGACATTGTGGGTTTATTTGCTGGATCCTCATGCACGCAGAGCAGCCCAATGTGGATGCACCTCAGCACCTCAGTTGCCACGCCAGATTTCTCTAGCATTGGGTCCATCAGTTCCAGTCCTTGACCATCCGACCACTGTTTCCATGCCTGAAAAGTTGTGAGACTTCCTGAATTGAGATAGCAAAAATCATTGTTAGTAATGCTCTTTTGGATAAAAAGATAGGATTTGTAACCTACAAAAGTGAGATGGCTTTCGCCTTCTTTTAAAAGATGGAAGGCAACGTTTCTTTTCCCACTGATTATCTCTAACAGTAATACTCCAAAACTGAAAACATCTGATTTTACAGAAAAAAGTCCTGCCATAGCATGCATACTCTGAGGCCATGTATATATCAACTGTTTTGAATCGACACTGGAGGAAATAAATTGCTTTATATGGATGAAAGGTTAGCAAAATTCTTTTGCATCATATAAATCCGTCAAGAATGCACCATTGTGAATCTTTGCCACCTCGCTGTAAAAATAATATTTATCACATTTGATATAAAATTATTCTTTAAATTAATATTAAAACCGTGATGATGGAAAATTCATGAGTTCTAATCTCATTATATAAAGTAGTTATAGATCTGGGTGAGTAAATTATTTTAAAAAAAATTATTTAATAATTTAAATTTTTAAATTGAAATTATATTTTGAAAAGAAAGAATAAGAAAGTCCATTTATTCCAAAAAAAAATATACAATTGAAAACAATAACACTGTGGGAATGGAAATGTAGTAATACGTACTATGTTCCGACAATTCTATTCGTGTTAGCCTCGCTTTGATTTCCATGGAAAATCCTAGCCATTCCAAAGTCTGATATCTTCGGATTCATCTCATAATCAAGCAAAATGTTGCTTGCTTTGAGATCCCTGTGAATAATTCTAAGACGAGAATCTTCATGAGGATACAAGAGCCCCCGTGCAATTCCATTGATAATGCTCAAGCGTCTTTGCCATTCAAGCAGGACTCCATTTCTGGAACCTGAGTA
Organism: Populus ilicifolia; assembly: GCA_015708895.1. NCBI lineage: Eukaryota > Viridiplantae > Streptophyta > Magnoliopsida > Malpighiales > Salicaceae > Populus > Populus ilicifolia. The sequence continues at coordinate 435,434 of SRLM01014035.1, forward strand.
GCATCAACATAAAAATCAAATCAGTTACAATTTCTTGTCTTTGTTATACAGTTCAAATATTCAGGTGTTTCAGGTTTAGGGGTTAAACCTAAAAGAAAGACATCAAGGCTTTTGTTGGGCATATACTCATAGATGACAATTTTGGTGTGAATCACAGTACATTGTAACTAACTCTAAAAGACGTGGAAAAAAATTGTGGATGGTCCACTGTTCCACAGAACTTTTTAGCCACGTTATCACACTCCCACCAACTTTTTTCTGTTGATTATAGTAGCTACTACACAACGACGACGACGACGACGTCGTAGGAACTTCCATCCTTAATCTCAAGCGATTTGATCTTTATAAATTGTTAAGATATTTATTATTGTGTGTATATTTTTTGGATTGCTTTGGCAATTTGAATTTGAATTGTTGTGTAATTTGAATTGAGATGATTTGATTGGATAATATTGTGAAATTATTCTTAGAGTTATGATTAGCAATTGAACATTAAATCTTGATTTATTGATTATACTTGAGTTTATGTTGATTTATTCAAATTAGTATGAGATTTGAATGTAGTTTGTAAAATTAATAATACTTGTGTTAATTTTTGGTATTATTTGATTTTGAGTTGGTGAATGATTAATAAATAGTAAATATTTTTCACATCTTTATTTTTTGTGTTTTTGCCAAACATGATTTATTTTATCTTTAATTAATTTTTAGATTTTTGAACTATTAATTTTGGATCTTTTATACTATTTTTACTCTTTTATATTTAATATTTAAAATTGTAAACTTACAAGCAAGATTTTTTTATATATTAAATAAATCAGTTTAAAAAAAATAGAATAACAACATAAATCCTTCTTAAAAAAAAATATTTAATTTTTTAATTTTAAATTGTGTATGCAAATTATAAGATAGTCTTCATGCAAATTTTTGTAAAGTAAAAATATTTTCTTTAGTTTTTCAAGAAAAATCAATAAATAAATTTTACAACTAGTTTATAAATATCTATTAGAACTTGGTCTAGATTTCAACCACAAAAAAAAAATCTGAATTTTTTTTATTTTACTGTAAAGATTTACGAACTTATACACAAAATGTCTTTTCAATATTAAAAGGAAAAATTAAGCATATAATATATAAATAAAATAACCCTTGACTTTTAATTTTTGAAAATTATAAACTTGAATTACTAGAAAATTAATAAATACAAACAGAAATATTAACGAAATGTTTCCGTCAATAAATTGTAAAGGAATTTTACCAACGTAATTATTCTCTTGGTATATACTGAGAGAATTATAAAGAGAAATTTTTTAAAAAAAAAAGCTAAAAAGTAAAATGACAAGTTCTTTATACGGACAAATTTAATTTAATTGATAAAATCATTAATAAATTATTCATATATCCCTGATACTGTTTAACATGTCAATTATCAACATAATATTTTATCGGCATTTTTTAGAGAATTCTAGAATTGCTTACTTTTCAATTATATTATTAATTACTGTTCTTTATAGATAAAATTATCGACAGATTGAAAAGTCATCAGTGTTATTTACAGGTTTTTAAAATTATTAAATTGAGTATTTAAATTAAATATTACAAACAAAATCACTTATGGATTGAAAAGTCATCGGTGATATTTTAATGATATTTGAAAATTTTTTATTAAATTAAAAATTTAAATTAAATATTACAAATAAAATTACCAACAGAATGGTTAAAAATATTAATATTTAATTATTTTTCGGTAAAACTGTTGGTAAAATACCTTAATAAAAAAACTAAAATCCCTTACTTCACAACAAACAAGCCTCTTTTTCCCTCATCTTCTTCTTCTTATGTAAAAAACATCAACATTCCTTTCTTTCTGTTTTCTTTTCTCAACTCCTTTCTCTTCTCCTCCACAATCAAGTATGTCTTCTCCTCTTTTCTTCTTGTCTTTTCTCAACTTTTTTAAATTAACATATTTTATATAAAAAAAGTTATCTTTTAAGCTTCATTCGCAACTATATTAAGATAAGATTTTTTTTTCTTTTTGTTTTTTATCATTATATTTTTTCTTTTATTTTTTTTAATAATTGTATAATGTTGTTGTATGATTTTTTTTCCAACTATGATCAATTTTTAGTTGATTTATTTATAGGATTTTTAAGTTGATTTTAATTATTTAATTATATTTCTAGTTTTGTTATATAGATTTTTTAAAAATATTTTAAATAATCACCAACAGAATTGCATATGGTTTTTTGTCGATTAATACTGATGAAATGAAATGGGTAAAAGATTTTTAGCGTGATTTTCTTGTTAGTAAATCTGTCGATAATAATTTTTTATTATTATTGATGGACTCTCTGATAGATAAAAAAAAATTACCTTTAAAAGATTTATTAACGGAGCATTTCCATCTATAATCCTGTTGGTAAATTAATTACCAATGAGGTAATAGTATAAATACCAATAAAAAAATTATATCAATAATTATAAAAATTATATAATGAACTTTAAAAAGTGTTAATAACCAACTAAAAAAACATATAAAAAGAGAGTTACAGGAGAAAAACTACATTTAAAAAAAATCTCATCCAAATCCAACCTGATTGCTCGTGGTCAAAGGTCAACCAAGTTTAATCAGATTGTCCTAGCCAGTCTTTTAACAAACTTGTACCGGTCCAACAACTAGATCCTGAGTTGACCTACCAAGTTGATCTGGATTTGATAATAGTAGCTATGACTAGTTGATGTTCAGAAGACTTTTAAATTAGGCGTAGAAGATATTTTTGTTGTTATAATGATTTTTCTAGTTAGTTTTGAATTTTAATTACATTTCCTACTTAGGTTTGGACTTTTTTAATTTGGTTGAATAAATGATATGTTAGTTTTTAATCAAGAACATAATTGATGTATTAGTTTTATCATTAGATTATTAAATTACTATTTTTTTCAGAAAATATCATAATTTCTTCCCTTTATTTCTTTGTACTTTAAGGTTATAATCTTAGGGTTTAATAACCCTAGTTGTTTTTTTTAATCCATAATTATAACTTGCATTAGGTTTATCTTTATAATCTTATTTTACTATGACATGATTATCGTGATTAGATATTGAAAAAAAATGATGATAATAAAAAAAATTATTTAGAATTATTTATTTATGACCCATTATTATTGATTTGAGAGTTGGTTAAAAAATCTTGATTAATAAATTAATTATTATATTTGAAAAAACGTTTTGGATGAAATTATTATGCCAATGTAGGGATTACACTCTTCTAGCTAGCTCATAATTTGGCAAATTAATCAATATCCGATCCATGTCAAATGAATTCACATTAAAAAGATAAAGATAACTACAAAGACAATTACATAACTTACGAAACTTTTACAAACCAAGTGAAATATACAGGGCATCTCTTATTTTTAGAAGTGGCCAAGATGGACCCATCTCGGCCAACGGCAACATCACAATTGGCATGCATTCGATGGCGCTTACTATCCCACGTGGACAGCTTAAATCGAATCATGGCCGTTACATCTAATCGAAAAACAACCGCTCCGCGCGCACGATCTTTCCTGAATACCCTCCAACGGTCACTATTCACATCCAGGGTGGCCCCTTTCAACACATTGGACAAAATAGTTGTGTTTTTGGGCTCTTGGTAAAATGAGTCCACTAAGGGTGTAGACCCAATTTCTCGATCTCTATAGAAAACAAAGGCTTCCACCGAATCATAATAATACCCAATTGCTCGGTTTGCGTTCCGGGCTGTGACATTGAAACTTATCTCAGCATTTTCGAACCCATCAGGTTGATCCAAACCTGGAATAAAAAAATTCGAGATAAGAATCCGAGGACGATGTGGGCGTAAACTGAGCCATGTTATGAATACAGCAATACCACCAATGAATAGAAGGGTTAAAAATATGCCACATATAATCTCGGAGATCCGAGTAAGGCTGTCGCGGACTCGATCAACATAGTAGCTGGCAGAATGGTGGCGTTTGAAGGGTTTGGGTTCCCGTTGATGGTGAGTGGGTAACTGTTGGGACGTGGACATATTCACTTGGCAAGAAAACGAAGGGGGCTTCGAAAAAATTTTGATGGATGGAAGTGTTTGAGGAGTTGGGTTTTGTAGCTTAGCTGGGAATGTGGAAATGGAAGTTAAGGAATGTAAGTACTTGTCTTCGGGAAGGAAAGAATACATTCTTGTCATTGTTTGTTCCATTGGTTTTCGTTTTCTATGTTAACATTACATGGAATTGTAAGAGCTTTATTACTTGATTGTGTCATGTTAGTGTCTTAGAAGTTTGCTTTGCTAGGTGATAATTAATTTCGTGATAGATAAAATTGAATGGTAAAAATCTAAGAAGACTCCGAGATTACCAAGTATAAAACCAAAGAATCCCTTGGTTAAATATATAAAAAAGAAAAGAAAAGAAAGTTGTCGATATGTATGCCTTTGGGATAAGTAATCATGTGGTTCAAGCAGATTTATTTGATAGTCCAATGGGAGTACAAAATGTTGTGGCATAAATTAGTCTTTGGTTTTGTACAAGAACAAGGCATAAAAGTTCCTCTCCAGGTTTTTTAAGGCATGTGGTAGATGAAAAGGCTGCAAAGGATACTTACATATAGTATAAAGGTTCCCCTCCAGGTCATGCCACGCACACAGTGTATGAAATGGATAACTACAGACGCGGTCCTCCAACTTTTTCTAGTTGAACCATTGAGGTATCTCACTTTAAAAATTTCTAACAAAATATCATACATGATTTTTTCTCAAGGAAATTTGATTTATTTATAAGGATAAAATCAGCAAAAAATTTATTTATCTTATGTCAGCCATAACAAAAAAAATTATGATTTTAAAAAAATATTATCATTTTGTTGATTTCTAGGATAAAAACCCATTTTGAGGTTTTTTTCATCATATATCAATCCATGATAAAGTTGAAAATACCGTTATTATTTTTTCAAATTGATTTTATTATCATTTTTAGATTGATTTTCAAGGACAAAAATTGCTCAAGTTTTTTTTTCTTGGGTCTATGTAAAACAAATATTTACAGGTTGAATGTGATAATAGGATAATAGAATCTTCTAAGGATAAATCTTCGTGAGGTGTTTTTTATGCTTTGTCCACTTATAATAATAAAATCAACATGCTAAATGTGATAAGTAATTCAACTTGGGTTCAAAATAGACCATCTTGGAGTAACTCAAAGTGAATATTATGAACTTTTCTATGATTGGAGTGGCATGTTATAAGGTGTGTTGTATGCATGAAGTGTGTAAGTAGAAATGCAAGTCGCCACTACTATTTTAAATACTAGGAATAGGAATTCTAAGTGGTTCTAAAAATCAAGTATGAGTATTGATTGTGTACAAGAAATGTATTTATTATACCCGAAATATATTTTATTTAAGATAGATTATATTGTTTAATTGTTTGATAAAATCTAAAATCTTGTTGTATTTTTTAATTGTCAGTTCATTTATATTTTAAAAAAAAATTTATTCAATAAAAAGATTCTCATTAAATAAAATTTAACAGTTCTAATGCCAACAAAAAAATTTAATATTCGAAATGCATTTTACATATAAGATTGTAATCTCAGATACTAAAACAAAATAAAATAATTTTTTTTGAGATTTTAAAATATTAGCCTAGTTCTCATAATTTTAATAAAATGGTTATAAAAACCAAAATGCATGCTAATACCTTTTTTTTAAAAAATAATTATATAAAAATATGATTTTTTTTAAATATTTGACTGTATGTTTAAAAATAAAAATATTTTTTAATTTTTCAATATTTTAATGGAAATTAAATATTTTAATAATTAATCTTTATCTTTATAAAATTTAATATAAAAATTACAGATTTTTTAAAAATAATTTTTAAAAATTTTTCATTCAAGTTAGGCCTAGCTCGACCCATGTGATAGAGTTGGACCCAGCAGACTCAGCCATGTCATTGGCACAACCTAGTGACCCAGCTGCGCATCCGAGAGCACTGATGAATTTCTTCACGCATGCATGAATAGCGCGATCGCCCAGTAACTAAGCTTATTTACAGGAATAAGAGAGGAGATGTATATACCTGGTGCATGAAGGTGACGATCTATATTTTTGCAACCTTTCTCGTCTGCGTTCCTCTGTCCTTAGCTCAAGACTCCTATGTTTGTTCGTTCTTCTTCTGTTGGTGTTTCCTTCTGCCAACTGTTCGTTCTTCTCTTTAACTTCTTCCTCTGGTTTGCTCTCTGAAATGCTCGGTTTACAATGAAGTAGTTGCTGAAGCTTTGGTGCTGCTACTAAAGAAAAAAGTAGAGGGTGTGTCATGTATTTTTCACTTCTGTTCGTTCGTCCCCCTCTAGATTCTCCTCTGCTCTTTTCCCCTGTACTCCCTCTCATTCTCTTATGCTTTTGTTTTCCCCTTCTGTCCTCTCTGTGTTTTTCTCCTCTGTTCCCTCACTTTCTCTCATATTCTCTTCCCTATGCTCTCCCTCTCTCTGTTTTTCTTCGCTCCTTCTTTTCTCCCCTGTTCTCCTCTCTCTGCTTTCTTCTCCTTCTGCTTTTCTCGTTGCTTATGCTCTCTCTCTCTCTCTCTCTTTTCTTTTCTTTTTTTCTTTTTTTCCTGTCTGTCTCTCCTCTGGCTTTTATAGCCCGGGAATGCATGCGTTTCCGTGGTTATTGCAGGAAGGTTGTAACTGCCAGCTTTCATTATGATGGCGAGGGATATCAACCGTGGGACATGCTCCCCTGATTGAAGGAGCTCCTACGCTAACATCTCCACTGCCTTTTAGTGTCGAGACTGTTCCTGATGAAGAAGGTAATGAGCAGCTGTCAAGGAACGATACCATTTTAACATTCAAAATGAAAATTTCTGATTTGGTCATTGTAGTTTTTTCAATTTTGTAATTAAGCCCCCCTAATAAATTATAATTAGATTCCTTGATTTTAGTACTATTTACAAGATAGTCCTTATTTTTAGATTCATGCGATTTGACCCATAATTATCATTAAACTTATAATTCCTTCAATTTAGTCCCTTTTCAGTCAATTTTAGCCCCTCTATTTATACGCATTTCCTGGTTTAGTCCTTGGTTTTCGGATTGTGTCTATCAAGTCCCTGATTGACCACCAAACTTTAATAAATATGCAATTAAACCCCTAATTTGACTAAATCAACTCTTAAAAATTATAATTTAACCCTAAAACTTTAATTGTTTTTAATAAAAGCTCAAATTGACTTAAAAATTAATTTTCTTTGCAATTAAACCCTTATAAATTCAATTAAATCTCAGATAAAATTTAATTGATTTCATAAATATTTAATTTTGAATATATATTTTTTAAAATTAAATTTTATTTGTCAACAAGGCTTTTATTAGTTAATGATATCCTGTTAATTTTTTATTTTTATTTTTCAACCTTCTCAACTAATTTTTGATTATTTGTGAGCATTCTAACATTCTTTTCTTGTTTCTATTATTTTTTATTTTTTTTTAATATTTTTAATATTTTTTTATTTTTTATTTTTATGTAAAAATCTAAAAATAAGTAACAAAAAGCTGGATCCGGTAACTCTCCTCCTTTTTTAAACCTACATCGGCGTTGCAATGAACAACCATTTGTAACAAAAAAAAAAACTAGTTTTCTCTGTGTTCTTTGGGATTCTTGCTGTCATTTTCGGGTTGCTTTTGGGTTGAGTATTTAGACTTGATAGCTTCGAGTGTTGATGGTCAGTCGTGGGTCTAGTCATGGGAAGAAAAGATAGTTGGTTTGAGTCAAGTGAAGAGAGGCTAGCATTGGTTGCGTCGGTGGAGAAAATATCTCACTTGAGAGATCAATGATGGTTTGTGATGTGCGGTGGCCAACGAATTGGAGAGTAATATTGGAGTTTTTTTATTCCTTTGGTTAGCGATTGATTCGTAGAAAAGCCTAGGTTTTTCTTCGCCCCCACCCCGCACTAAAATGTAATTTTTTTAGAATTTTGGTGTTTTTATATTTTTTTTTGAAAAATATGTTAAAAGCTAAGGTTATAAAATTAATAATAACAATATTAATTAGGATTAACATGATAAATTTACACTATCAAAAAAATTAATAATTAAAGAAAGAATATTTTTGTTAGTAAATTACCATCGGATTTTACTTAAGAAAATATTTTTTTAGTATTTATTGAGAGAATTATAATTAAAAAATAATTAAAATAAAATAAAAAACAATGAGATACTATTTTTACTAACAGAATTATCATAGATAAATTTACTGGTAAATTATAAATATTGTTCATTATGTTACTTATAAAGAGAATCACCAATAAAAATATTTGTCACTTAACGCTTTGCCTATTTATACCATTTTTTTGTTTTTTTTTGTGATTTTTTAACTTTACATGTTTTTTTAGAGAAGTTAATGTACAAAGACTAAGGACATAGTGTTTCTTGCTAGCAATTACAACATTGTTTCATTCTTCTACTAAGTTAAAAACTAGTTGGAAATTTTATATATTTTTATTAATGTATATAATCATTATTATATTTTATTATATATAAGTATTATATTTTTTACTCAATGTAAAAAGAATTTAATAATACTTACATATTAATTCTTTGACCTTGAATAAAAAATTATTCAACTTGTAGCAAAACAAGTTAAATAAACACATTAATTTTTTTATATTTATTTACATAAATAATTAGTGATATATTTAATTAATTATATGTATAAACTTTCTCATTTATAATTAGATTTAAAAAAATATTTTAAAAACTTTCATATTTATTTTTTTATTAAAAATAAATACTTGATCTATCAAATCACGAGTCAAGTAACTAGTTAAGAGCTTATTTAGAAACCTAATTCAAACCTTCAAAATTATGTTTTTACTTAAAATATTTTTTTAATATTTTCATATCATTTTAAGATAATAATGTAAACAAAATTAAAATTAAAATATTATTTTAATATATTTTAAATAAAAAATATTTTAAATCATAATTATTATTATATTTCCAAACATGCACTAAATATTGGACTCATTCATGCGGTTCATTTTTCCCTTCTGATTATTTTATTCAGGATTTTGCAGTTCTTAGTCGGTGCCTAATCAGTAAATTAACAAAATAGCTAACTGCTTTGATTTAGGCATTATCTTTTTTTTATTGTCCATTGACTTAATTTCTAATTATTCCCTGCCCCGTATCTTCGCCATGTTTCACACGCTCTTCCTTAAGAAAACCTAGGGCTGGACTTGTACAAGCCTCTTAAATATTTGATTAAGAACATGCAAAGCCAAATCATAAATGTTTTTCTGTTGATCTGGACTAGTGGACAAGGATATCATACCAAATCATTGCATTAATTATTGATCGAAATTACCCATGGTTCAGAATGCTCTCCATGTTTCTAAGAACATGCAGCAAACTTTATTTTGCTAAAGTGGGTGTTTTTAAAGTTAGATTGTACATGCTAGGATTACATCATTTAGATTTTAGATTTTAAACAATTCCCTCCAAATAGTGTTTCTCAGAGAAATTTAATTTCCCTTAACTTGTATTAGATTCGGATTGAAGATGATAAGAACAAACTTCTTTACATGCCATCAATGAAAAGCTATTTTTTTAATCTATTCCTTGTTATTTATTTTAATATTTCAAGTGACATCAATTGGACCCCGGGGATTAGTTACACAGTACAAAAGGCTATATGTGATGCTGAATGACATATAGGATTTGATGCTAACGGGACAGCTACTGCAGATTAGATCCAAATTAGAATATCAAAACATGTTTCAGTGGTTAGGTTGGAGATAAATGAATGAGATCAAGGCTTCGGAGATGTTAACAGCCTAACTAGTTAAAGTAGGGATCGAGTTTATGGTTTTAAATTTTCATGAACCAAAATAGGCATTGTCCCATCTGAATTGGAATCTTAACCACTGCCCAGTACTGCCAAGGTGAAAAGCTGTAAGTGAGGGTCACCTGTTACCAGGCATTGTTTGTCACAACATTTGACTGATGTCATGCACACTTGCCCAATGTACCCGTAGTTCACCCATTGATTTCTATTTATAAAATTAATACATATAGATTAAAATTGATTGATTAGTGAATGCAGTGGATTATAATATTCTTACTTGTTATATTAAAAAACAAAAACGAAAACGATATGATTTTTTAATTCAATGACCTAAGTGTTTGAGAGCGCTTTTATGTCATGTCAGTTTTGAAATTCAATTTGTAAAAAATATATAAAAAATACTCTAATTATTCTATAGTTCAATTATTTTTATACTTATCACGAATTTACATTCCAAGCTTTGTTGTGTGTGTAACAATTTAGGATCAACCATATAATTTAGTCTATTTTACATTAAGATTTAAAATATTATACGTGCAACAAAATTATTCAGGATATAAACTATAATTTTTTTTTAAAATAAAAAATAAATATAAAATTAATTAAATTATATGATGGCATGGATAATTTTTCCAAATAAAATCCCATAATAATATTGATTACAAAAAATTAATACTAGTGATAATAGCTTCATGGATGTAAAGAGTGTAATACTTCATATTAGTTGGACAGTCAACTTGTTTTGCAAGTCCATTTTGTGCTCCAAAGAGAATAACAACAGTTGTTATCACCCATAGAAATTGGTAGCCCATAATTAATATTTCGTTTCCTGTTCTCACACATGGAATTCACTTTAATAACGTCATGGATGTTAAGAGTGTAATACTTCATATTAGATATACAGTCAACTTGTTTTGCAAGTCCATTTTGTGCTCCAAAGAGGATAAAAACAGTTGTTAACATACATACAAATTAAGTGGTAGCCCATAGTTAACTTTTCGTTTCCTGTTCTCACACTTGTAATTCACTTAAAGACGGTTTAATATAAATTATATTTTAAAATTTTATTTAACAGTTATTAGATTGAGTTAATTTTTAATATAATATCAAAGTTTTAATAACTAAATAATCACAAATTTAAATTTTATTATTCTTATTTATTTGACAAAAATTAAATACCAAATAATACAGGTCCGTGCAAATTTCAAGTATTAAAAGGTTTAATTTGAGTGATTATATTAGAGAATAATATAAATTATATTTTAGAACCTTATCTAATAAATAATATAAATATATATTACCTAACATTTTAATCTATTTGATCGAAATGGTTTTTTGACATGATATTAGAGTATTGATGACCAAGTGATCATGAGTTTGAATTTTATCATCCCCATTTATTTGATAAAAATTAAGTAAAAGGTAGTATGAGTATGTATAAATTTCAAACCTAAAGTACGTGTATGTTAGATAATAATACAAATTATATCTTTAACCTCACCTAGTAATTTAAACTATTAGACATGAGTTTGAATCTTATTATCTCTATTTATTTAAAAAAATTAAATATGAAGTAGTATAGGTTTGCGCAAGTTTTAAATTTAAAATATTTTTATTTAAGCGAGTATTAGAGAATAATATAAATTATATATTAAAATCTCACCTCACCTCACTTAATAATTTAAATTATTGAATTAATTTTTTTTATATATAACTTTGCTTTAATTGCCAAGCTATTATCGAGATTTAACCCATGCAGGAAGGTAAACGAAAAAATATAAAATTGAAAAACACCAAAGTTACTATTTAGTGATATTTGAACCACTTTTTATTATTGATGGAGTAATGTAATGGATTTCCACACTTCGAACAATTAAGCAAATCTTCGAGGAAAAAAGAAAAGAATTCTTAAAAAGGTACGTGCGAGCCATACAAATCTTTCCATGCAAAAAAATAAAATAAAATTTTATTCCATAATGACACTAAACTTTAACTAGTTAACCCTGCTGCAAACTTTCCTGATTTCACCAGCTTTACCGGTTAGAACTTCAACCCTGCCCATATTTATCATGGAAACACCGAAGTCTTTGAAGAAAGTAGATCTATGGGTCGAAGCAGATTGAAGTTTAACATAAGCTTTTGTCTCGCTGTTGTCAAGAAGAGCTGCATCAGACTGGAAAAGTCCCCTTCTTTTAGCTACGAGTGTATAATAGCTGTTATCGAATGTCCTCACACTTCCAGGATCCATCTCTACTAGCGTGGTTTGATCTCCTACCTTGCATTTATTCTTCAGTTTTTCTATGTATTCTGAGTCCAATGTGGGATCGGTGCCGTCCTTTCCGGTGGAGTTGTAAAGCCGAGAGCTGAATGAAGAGCAATGAGAAGTGCCAATGGTGTGCCCCCCTTTGTGCCAGAACAGAATAATTAGGATTTACATCAGTACAATTTCTTTTTACGAGACACTCTACACAGAACCTGAAGTGAAATGCTCAAGTACCTGAAAGCACTACAAGGTCCTTCACGCTTAGACCCTTCGAACGGAACATTGATATCAATTGAGAAATGTTTGCAAAAAATGGTGGCAAGTTTGTCAAGGGCTCTGAAAAATTGGACACTCTTCCATCCCTTCTTCCAGTTTCAACCTCCCAGAAAGGTCCCATAGTCTGATAGGATAAATTATTATTAATTAAAACCATTCTGTTCCTTAAGATTTTCTTACAAAAGAAATATATATATATATATATATATAATTAACTTGAAAGAAATTTCTTACCGCAACCGTGACATCCCTAGCCACAATGGCCAAGATGTCCGCACAGGAAACGACTCCAGGACACTCCTTTTCTAATGCAGTCTTGACTCTGTCAATAACTTGATATCCTCTAAGGCTTAAATTCGGTGGTGAATCCTTTTCAGCTTGGCCAGTACTAGAGTTCAAAAGCACTGAGGCTTCACAACCCTGTAGGAATATATAATTAGCTAGTCACCATAAGCATTGTACATGAATAAGCAAAAAAAAAAAAAAAGAGCTTAAAACTGTTTCAGGATTTTCAAATGATCAGAGATGGATTGAAGGCTAACATACCCTAACAAAGCAGTCATGAAAGTGCATCCTCAACAAAGGACCACTAAGGCTAGGAGCTACTTTCATCACTTGATCCATAACCTTTTTCACAATAGCTTCAGCTTTTGGACATGTATCCTTGTAAAACCCTACCTTCAATTGCGCATTTGCAGAGTTAAAGACAAATACCAAGAAAACGATTTGAATAAAGATTAGACAAGGGGAAAGCTTTGAACTAGCCATGTCAAGGTGACAATGTCAATGTTTTGAACCTTGATTTCTTACTGAGAACTCAATGAAACATCCCAGCTCTTTTATACTAGCCTCGACATGCTGTTTATATCATGGGAAAAGCTGTCATTACAAGATGTTTGATCTGCTATTCCCTTAAGAAAATTAATAATATAGTTTGCTTTTGTTATTTAAATTATGTGGTGGTGTATATTCATATCCTAATGTTCTGTTGACTTAATTATTATAAGATTATGATGGCTCCATTTTAATAATATAAAGATGAAGCTGCAGGAAATGATCTGTGACAGCACAGTAGAGTAGCAATGCTTCATGTGATTGCTCATTGGATCCATATTATAATACAAAGTAACGAAGCCACACACAATCAAATTTGAGCAATTCAAGAGGACGAAGGAATAGTTGACCGTAAGGCAGGCGGAAAGATGTCCATTCTACCAATTATTAGCTAGCTGGATTGAAACTTTAAGTTGCTTGATAAAAATGAACATTTAATTGAATTTAAAAAATCTCAATTGGTTGTCGACACCATGGCTGCTTCTCTCAATGCCACTTGGAATAATTAAAATTCTAACAAAGTCAGATGTCTAGTGATCACGTCGTCAGGCATGGTAGTCATCATGCTAACAAACTGCTGAATAAATTTTGAAGTTGAGACATTTTCACCTGGTAATAAGTTTAAATTCCAAGTTTGTCTTTAGGATAGAAATAAATAGAATTTGGTGAAATCCTTTCTTATCATTTTTTTTAATCCGAAATCAACTTTTTTGATCATGATGCCCTGCAGCATGCCAAGGAGTTTGTGTGATGAGAAAGTACTTCGACAAATATTCTACTTCTGATCATATATAGAAATCAACTTGTCCACATCATAATGATTTTAAACCACAACCCAAATTGCTTAGAATTTTAGATTCTCTTAGTTGCTTGAACCATGTTCCATACATCTACCCCATTGTATGCATTTAATTAAGATCTTCTTGCGTTTGCGTATATGTTGTCTGTTAATATAAATATTTTCATAAATTTTACCTATTTATTTTTAATTTAATTTTTAGAGAGGTTAAAAATTAAAAATTAAAAAATTAGGACTGGTTTTGATTAAAAGTATATTTGTCGATTTATAAAAAAACTAAAAACTATAGAATGCTTTTGCCTTTTTTCCCCTAATTTTTAGTTGGAACAATAACATCATAATATTTTAAAATATTTATTTTCAATTTTAAATAAATTTGAATTTTTTTAAAAAGATATAATTATTGTTTGTTTGGAACTTTGAAACTCTCTAATATAAATAAGTAACTTGCAAGATATATATATATATATATATATGTATATATATATAAAAGAAGATTGGGGGGAGGCAAATCAAAGATTTCTATGGGCACATTAAAACAATTCAGCATAGAGAAAAAATAAAAAAATAAAACACACAAAAAAATTTCTCCTCCTCATAAAAAAAACCATATTTTCATTTTCCTAACACTATGCATTATCTTTTACTAGTGTAAACCCACCACAATCCACCCTCAATTGTTTTCTTTTTAGTCTCAACAATCTCAATCATATCCAAATCAAATATATCAAACCATACCTATAACAGCTTCTTCTTCATCTTTCTTTAAAAACCCAAGAATAACATTACAACACCGTACTCTTTATTATTTTCAGAAAATCAAACCAGAACTCCCTTTTCTCTTAATTTCTCCTATCATACTATCACAATGTCTCTCACAAGAACTAGCAGCTCACCCATTACAATATTTCCCTTCATCGCACCTACAACCGACTAAACCAGCATAGAACCACCACTAACTCACTCATGGTGAAACCACCACCAGTGACGTAACACCAAACCATCACTAATAATGACGTAACATTATAGATCTATTAAAGAAAAAATACCCCAACATAGCCTCCCTTCTCTTTACTCCTAAACTATCACCGACCAATACTTTCTCATAAACCATAATGCAAGGGACTCTTCATAGGAGATCCATAACAACCCAATAATAACAATCAGAAGAGAGAAGAAGAAATTATAATAGAGAGAGAGATAGAGAAAGGTAGATCTAAAAAATTACAAATAAGTAAAAACTATTATTTTATATTGATTTCTTTATCTTTAGGTAGCGGTAAGTATGCTGGTAGGAAAAGAAAAAGGTCAAAAAGTCACTTAAGATCCATTAATTTTTTTTTCTTTTTAATCAATGACAATGTGTGAAGCCAAGTGCCAATAATAACAGTGGTGCATGGAATACACGTGTCGCCACTGCTCCCTCATGTCCATTACATTCCTACAACTTCTAACTTTTTTTTGAATCTTGTTTAAAAGGTATTTTGTAAATTTTAGATGATTTTTTGTGTTTTGATTACATGTAACATGTGTAATTGTAAGTGTACGTGAGTAAATTAGTGAAATACGTGTTGCATGATTTTTAACTTTTTGCATTTGTTAAAACAAATAACATAAAAAAGGAAAAACTAAAAATCCCATAAATTTTGTTTTTCTTAAAAATTGCATATGGCCAAGCTAAAAAAACATCTTTTTGCATAATTTTGCATAAAAAATACCATAATTAGCATAAGAAAAAAAATATTAGAAAAACAAACAAAACAAAGAAAACATTTTTTTTAGCATTAAAAAAATATATTATTTTTGTCATGCATTTTTTATGCTTGATAACTAGTTTATCAAGTTTATTGAAAGTTTGGCCCTTTTGGCCTATATATAAAATACCCAAAAGTTATCTTTTTAAAGAGGTTTAAAGCCCACTTCTATCATTCTCGTGGTTCTAATGAATTTTTTTTTGTGGGTGTTGTTTCCCATTTTTAAGCCATACGTGTTACTAGAGATATCCCTTTTAAATCGAAGGTAGAAGTTTAGTTCACGATTGCTGGGAAATTGACAAAAATTAAGAAGAAAGAAATGTTTTTTTTTAACCTTGTTTCAACTATCTCTTGCTCTCTTTATCCTTCCCCGCTGCTACCGAAATTGTTATGATTCTTAGGCTAATTAGGATTCTTTATAATACTAAATTCATTCTTCTTTTACATGGGTTGTAAGGTTAAAATAAATCCCTTGAAAGTGGCACCAGAAAACCTAGTTTTACTACCGCCGTAATTTTTTTTTGTTCCAACTTAGACCCTAATTCTGATTTGGATTTGTCCAATATCTGACAATCTCAACTATATAATATCACTCATGACATGTTGAAGAATGGAACTATACCTTTGTTGGGTCCTAGAGCTTATTGTTCTTATGGCAGGCTCTCAATTGAGGATGCTTAGCATTGTTAATTTTCTGAATTTAGATCGGGAGACCCTTTATGACCAACCAGATTGTGGCCTGATTCTATCATGTAAAACAATTATATCTCACCTTGATTCCCCTTGAAAGCCATATTCTTGGATGCATAGATGAATTTGGGCTTTCGAATTGATGGATTTTGATATCAGAAGCTCAAGCTCTGCATGTTTAAATATCTGAAGTGAAAATAGAGAATTCTGCCACGAGCAGGATTCTGACCCAAGTTTTATACCGAAAAAAATTCTGCTGCCATCATGATTTTTCTGGTTCATTCCAGTCATATCAAGATGCTCGGCATTTGTCAGTTTTTGAATTAGATCAGGAGATCCTTTTTGACTAACAAGATCGCGGCCCAATTCTGTCCTATAAAATGATTATATCTCATCTTAAATCCTTATCAAAGTTAGTAATCCTGCGCGCATAGATAAGAAAGCTAAAATAGAAAGGATGCTAAAATAAGGAAACTGATTGAAGATAAAATTAGTAGGAAGAAATTGGAGAACCACGTTTTTTTTTTTCCACAACAGCTATCCCAGGAGTAGCTGGCCTAATGTTCCCAGCTATGGAAAGAAAGAAATCACTGGAAATCATCAGAATATGCTGGTTTCCTATCTTTGCTCCCCGAGATTACACCCCAAGGTTAATATAAGATTTTGTTTCCTAAGTGGAGCTGCATACAGGCTACATGTAAGCATCCTCTGTTGACCTAAAACGAGGAGGGGGAGGAAAAATTGACGAGGGGGAACAAAAAAAAAATCTTCTTGTCTGCAGCCGCCTCCCTCTCGGAAAAGAAAACAGAGGAGAAACCATGTTTTAGGATTTTGAACCATCAAACATAGCCCCGTCTCTTCTCCCCATCACCACCAGATTCTCCCCCACGGTCCAACAACTTCTCTTAAGACCAGCCAAAACCGTGAGCCCCAAGCAGCGTTACGAGCTTTGCTTAACATTCCAAACAGACAGCTCTTCTTTGAGTCTTGCACCAGTACGCAGCCTTCTCCAGCTTCAACAGTGGCGTCGTCTTCAGTTCCGGCAGCCATCGCTGACTCGCAGCTCGTCAATCACTAAGAAAAGCAGTAGCTGTGTTTTCTTCTCTACACTGGGAGCAAGAACCAGCGGTGGCGTGGTCATCACCAGTTGCAATTCCTCAGCCACTTTGAGCAGCAATAAGCAAGAACAACACAGTAGCTGGATCCTTCCTCCCAGAGCAGCAAACAGTAGCAGTAACATGACGACAGGATATCCTCCCCGACCTCCATCTTCAGCAAGCACCAGCACCAGGGGAACCCGAAGGCAGGGAGAAGACGAGGACACAAGAAGAAGGCCGGATGAACAGTGGAGAGCTAAAAAACCAGACCGCTAGCAGACCAGGTACGTAAGTCGTTTCTCTCCTTTTTCAGTTTTGCATTTGCACTAAAAAGATTTGGGCACTGTGTGAAGGTAAATTAATTACCTTCGCACTGTGCAGTGCATGCGTGAGTAATTCACGCATGCAACCTGCAACAATGCCCAACCGGGTCACTGATTTGGACCCGTGACCCGGCTAGGCTTGCTGGATTCAGCCCAACCACATGAGCTGCACTGGACCTAGCCCATAAAAGAAAAAGAGTAATATCGTTGGTTTTCTCATGTATTTGATTTATGGTTTGTTATTTTTTATATTGTGGAAATACAAATCTGGTATTAAAATATCCAGTTTTTTTCATGATTTTTATTATTATTATATATATATATGTCTGAAAAAAAATTATGTTGCATACGGCCAATACCCTAACATTTTTTTTGAAATTTTTTTATATACAAAAAAAATGTAAATATTGGAAGTTTTAGAAAGGTGTTTTCGCATGAATTTATTAAACACAAAAATTATTTTCTTGTATTTTTGGATTTTACAACATGTTTGTAAAACTCCAAAGGGTATTGGCCAATATTCCAAAAATTATGACAAATCTTATTTGGGGAAGAATTCATCTATTATTCACCGTTAATGTTTGGATAAAGAAATCCGTAAAGGACGAATATCCAAAATATTATCGGGAACAATTTGCTATTATTCACTATTAATATTTGGATAAAAAAACCTGGAGTGGTAAATATCCAAAATAATCTAGAAATAATAAATCTACACATATCCTTGAAAGAAGCCTTGATTATAATTGAGGACATTTTAATTTTTTTACTCGGTTTACGAGCCGTGAGAGTATAAAATACTAAAAAAAATAGATTTTTAAAGCACTCTAGATTTCTAAATTTTTATTCCTTCTCCTAGCGATTTATGAATCGCAAACTCTTGAAATACCAAGGAAAAAATGAGCTTGTAAAGCACATTAAAACTCCTTGGATTTCTTTCTTAATAAATTTAGTTAGAATCAAACCGAAAAAAACTGATGGGATTAGAAAACACCAATACCATAACAATTATAAGACAAACCAAACACCAAGCAGCTTACCTTAAGTAGGGTGTTCTAGGGGTGCTAACACCTTCCCTTTAAGCAACCAGTCCCTTACTTTAGAATCTTTAAAAGACTAGTTAGGTTTTCTAGTGACCATAATACTAGATGACGACTCCCTTTTACACAAATAATAAATCTAAAAGACCCTGAAATCAATCGACGGTCGTCGCGACGCCGCGCTCCACTAGCGAGGGTGCGACAGTGGGTCTAATAACTATTTTAAAATTCAATCTAGAAGTGTTTGAGACAATTGGATTCATGACGAGTATCAATCCTCTTATTTACTGATGTCAAAGTTAAAAATATCAACTCCAATATTTATCAAAATCAAAGCAAAAAATATCAGCCCTATTATTTACTAACACTAAAGTCAGAAATATTATAGATAAATTATTGATAACATAACACAACAACCTAAAACAATCTAAGACAAAACTAATAATACAACATGCCTAAGGTAGGATGTTTTAGAGTTGATAATATTTTTTTTTATCTAACATAACTAGTTCTTTGCCATAGAATATCTAAAAATTAGTTAAGATTTCTGGTGATCATAATACTAGGTAACGACTCCTTAAATAAGACATTTTTCTTATAAAAAAAGATGCCATATATATATATATATATTAATTTTTAGCATCCATCATGATATCGGGTATGACAAATTAACGACTTCATTAGGGAATCAAGACTAAACTTTGCATTTTATCTTATTATTAGTATTATTATCTTATTTGTTGTGCTTATTTGTTTATTTTTTTGATTTTACTGTTTTACCATATATCTCTTTTTATATTGTCATACATCATATTAAGAGCACACATCTTAAAATTTAGGATAGGTGAAGAAGTAACAGTACACTAATAACTTTAGCCTGAGCAAGACTTGTTAAACCATTCAACTCTTGCTTGATTGCTTATTTGGTAGTGGTTGGTATGCCGATCTGATATTATTCAAGTTCTTTATCTTCACACTCCGTTTAAGTCTTATATTGACCTTTCAAGGACAATTACTAAGAATGCAAAAAAAAGCCTTTGAGATTAGATAGTAACCTATCTTTGATGCATTTAATAACTAGAACCTACCTAACATGTTCTATCTTATGTAATCTCACTATAACAAGCCCAATATATGGCATTTTAAATTCCAAGACCATTGGATAGTAAATGATCATCATATAGAAATATACAAGAGTTTGGGTTATTATAGTGCTAAAAAGAATTTTCTTGAAGTTGAAGCCAAAGGGTTATCAAAAGCTTAAACTTAGGCAAGACTAAACAATGATTCCCTTGTTAGCATGATAATGACATCAAGTTCCTTATATCCATAAATAATGACCATTGTCACCTCATGAAGGGTGAGTCCACATTTAATATGTATTTTTCATGTTGATAACATCATCATTTTTATATCTTATATTTACTTTATATAATTATATAATTTTCATTTAGTATATTGAAATATAAGTCCCCATTAAGCAATACCTATAACACTCACTCAAGAAGAAAACAAATGGTGAATGGAGAGAGAGCCCAATAAGAGTTAAAAAAGTCAATGAGATATAATCTACTTGAAGAGACCTTAAGATTAGATTCAAAGAAACATCTACATAGCTTGTAACAGCTCAATTTGCATCTATGCCTATAACTCCCTTCAATCTATAGAATCTAGGAGAAAATGAGTTGCCACCTAAATCTCATTAGGCTATGTATTTCTAATTTGCTCAACCAACATATCCTATAAGGATATTGCTTATCATTGATTTGATAGTAAAGGAATTTCAAAAAAATAAGTTAGTGAAAAAGATGGCTTGAAAAATTGGCTACTCTGAAGGAAATGATAAAGGCAATTAATAGAACTAACCTGTATAATCTTGTAAAGGCTACTAAAATATATTTGGTTTCTAATTTTATCATTTCAAAAAAGTTTAAACTACCATAATTTGTTAAATATACCAGAACTCAATACCCTATAGCTCATCTTAAAGCATATTGTAACAAAATAGCTGAGGTGGTTTAGGATAAAAAAATACTGATTCGTTTCTTCCAAGACAGCTTAAGCGATGTTGTCCTCACTTGATAAATACGGTTAAACAATACCAAGGTGAAAAGGTGGAAGAATTTGATTGATATCTTTATTAGGCAATATAAACTCAATATAGGTGTGACCCCTGATACATCAAGCTTGCAAGTTATAGAGAAAGACAATAAAGAGTCCATAAGGGAATATGTCTAAAGATGATGTGAATTTGTTGCATAAGTTAATCCTTCTTTGTTTGAAAAAGATATGGTTGGTTTATTTTCAAACACTTTCAAGACCTTGTACTTTGTATACTTGGTTGAAAGTTCTGCACAATGTTTTTCTAACCTGATTGTTCTAGTTGAAATGATTGAACAAGCCATCTAGTTAGGTAAGATTGCTAACTTAACTAAAAATAAAGGTTTCATTGGAAAAAAGAAAGGAAATTGAGATTTATAATATTGAAGGTGGCTATAAATGCATGAAAAAGAGCTACTAAAACAAAAAACACTTACAACTTCCAAACACATATCCCTTTTATAGCTAACTTTTTTACACTAGTCCTCATAAATCAATCATTTTAAAGATGAAGCTATAATGTTATTATGATTTGAATGTTCTGCATACAACAAAACTAATTATTAGGATAATGCCCTCTTAATAAGCTTCTAGGAGTTGAATGATTGAGAGATTCTAGAAAAATCTAATCAATGGTTGTTAAGTGTTTTGCCTTGTTATGTGTTTTGCTTAGCTAGTATATTTTACCTTGCTAGCAATCGTGGCTCATGATTTTGACATGAAGTGTTTTTATTATTAATATTGAGTCTCTTTTCCAAAGTTCAATGAAATAATAAGTTATGATTTTAATTGTGTCTCTTTCTTTGATTTATAGCTAAATATTATTTATTTTTAGAAGTCCTGAAAAAGAATCCTTATAATAAGCCATAAATACACTTTTATAGCATGGCATGATCTCATAATCCAAAATATTTTTTGCAGAAATCTTTTTCCTAGGGTAATTTTGAAAAAAAAAAGCTTCCTTTTGATTTCAAAAATAAATTAATGTTTGAACATTCTATTTATAGGATGACAAATTAATTAATGAATTAAGCAACCCTCTCATCGAGGTGACCAAACTCTAAATTATAATGTATAAATAGAAAAATAAGCAGTTGCCCTCACACCACGACTCTTGAGCACGTTTTTAGATATACACATAATGATATGTAGTGGATTAATTATTTATATACTCATGAAATGTATTTTTTTACAAAGTCCAGACTATCACACTAAATGAAATCTAATTTTATTGATTTTTACTACTTATATCTGAAATGAGCAAAGATTATCTTTGTTGTCCCTTTTACATTCTAAAATGCATATATGCCTAAATAAGTTTTATTTTATAAGAGAAACCTAACTAAGATCATAACCTACACTAAGCACAAGTAATATTTCAATGATCAATAATTAATGAAAAAGTCACAAGAAAGTCGAAAAGGTCAAAAAACCCAAGAAACTTAAATGCTAAGGGGCTTGCTTAAAAAAAAAGTGAGCCAAAACAAAATAAGGATACCTGACCAAAACAATGAAAACAATAAAAAAAACTAAAAGACAAAGAGTCAAGCTGATGATAATGAACCTAAGTCTTTAAAATTTTGAAATATTTTTTGGGCTTTCTGAATCCTTTTTTTTCATAGACAAGAGTTGTAGTTTACATTACGTGCCTTTAAACGTTTTTTTTTTTTGAAAAACGTAACCTGAAATAATAAACAATGCTCTCAAAATACAAAACACATAAATAAGTTACTCATTATTATTCATACTGATAAAATAAATGTTTAAAAATTGACAAATTTTTATCATACAAAACCTTGAGCTTTTACTCAAGCCTCTTATTTTGAAACCCACAAACAGAAGGTCACCTCATGATATAACTTCACCAATTGCAATATCACCGATATAAAAACAAATCATCCTCTTTCCGAGAAAAAAATAGTAGGGAGTGCAAGATTTCAAAGGCAAATCATTTTGAACTTGCATCAAAACAATTTTTATTTTCAAAATGCAAAATCAAGATTTTTAAATTCATTATGTATAAAGATTTCTTCTCTAAAATCAAGCAAAAAAAGAAAGAAAGAAAAAGGGGTTTCTTAAGCTATCTTTTATCTAAATCTCTACCACAACACATTTAGAGGTAATGGTAAAAAAAAATAGAATATTATGTTTAGAAGGTGATTTGATCCCTTCAAGATAATAGTAAAATGAGAATACTTTTGGTATTAAAAAAAGAGACATTGTTGTTTACAAAAGACAATTTGAATATTTCGAGATAACAAGTGACATTGAATGTATTTAGGAATTAGACAAGAAAGTAATGAATGATCCTCTTAAATATATCAATGAGATAAAAAAGGAAAAATTCAGCAAGTAAATGGGTTACGATAAGCACTATAGAAGTTGAGTTGTGTAAAATTAAAACAATTTTAGAAAAAATCTTAAATGAGATAACTCAAATAGGCTAGAAATCAAATGACTAAGATGACTAAAATCAGAAATAACAAGACTTCACCAATCAAACAACAAAGAAAATGAGAAAAAATAGGGGTCTATATTTCAAATCAGGTAATGACGCATCCATGTCATTTAACTCCAAAACATTGAACAATGTGTTTTGCAAAACATTATGAGAAAAATCCTTGTTAGTATCCATCAATATGATGGTAGCCTTAAAATGGCCAAAACTTAAAAATACTTCCAAAATTGTCACTTTTGAGAATTTTTTATTTTTTTCACAAATGGATAAGTCACTTGGAAAAATAAGATCAATCCTGAAAAGTGTTTGTATTTTTCACCTCAACAGGTCGTCCATGAGAATTAGACTACTTTTAAAAAATCATAGTATTTTTCATCAATGAACAAGTTGTCTAGAACAAATAGACCACTTTAAAAAAATCTTCATATTATTCGTCGAAGGGTAAGTTACTTAGAACAATTAAACCATCTAAAAAATCTTTGTATTTTAGCCAATAGGTAGGTTGTCTAAAACAATGAGGTCATTTTTGAAAAAAAATTATATTTTTAACCAATAGGCAAGTTGCCTGAAAGAATTAGATCACTTTTAAAAAACTCTTCATATTTTTCACTAATAGTTGAAAAATCAAAGTCTTTAACTTTTTCATCAATAAATAGGTCACATGAAGTAATTAAACCTCTTTTAAAAGATCTTTGAGTCTTTCATCAATAAGGAGGTTGCTTGAAACAATTAAATCACTTAAAAATAAAAACAAAAAAAGAATTGAAGTGAAGGGCTTTCATGCTTATTTTCTTTATAAACTTGATATAAAAAACCAATTTTTTTTCAATGTCTTTGCATTATTGGTATTGTAAAAAGAAGGCAACTGTCATAACCTAAATTTTAACTTATTTGCTTTTAATTTAATTTTCAGAGAGGTTAAAAATTAAACATTAAAAGATTAGAGATTTATTTTAGTTAAAAGTGTGTTTTGTCAACTCGTGGTAAAACCAAAAACTATAATGTTCCTTTGCCCTTTTCCCTTGATCTTTAGTTAGAAAATGATTAACAAAATATTTTTAGCTTTGTTATTTTAAATTTTAAACAAATTTAATTTTTTTTTAAGATAGAAGTTATATTCGTTTGGAACTTTGAAACTCTCTACTATAAAAACATACCTCATAAGAAAAAAAAAGTGAGGGGGAGCAGATCAAAGATTTCTAGGGGCAAATAAAAACAATTCAACATCGAAAGCAAATAAAAAAATAAAACAAAACAAAACATAGAAAATTTATCCTTTTCCAAAAAAAACAATATTTTCACCTCTCCAAACACTATGCATAACCTTTCACCAGTATTAACCCCACCACAATCCAACCTCCACCGTTTCTCTTCTCAGTCTTAATCATCTACCATAACCAAACCAGTATATCAAATTATCCAAATTAGGTTCTTCTTTATCTTTCTTCAAAAACCCAAAAACAACACCAGATCACCATACCTCTCATCATTTTTAGAAAGCCAATCTGGAACCCTACCCCTCTCTCTCTTAGTTTCTCCTATCAGTCTCCTAATACCTCTAAGAGCTAGAAAATTAAGAAAAATAAAAAAATTAATAATACATACATAGTTATTAAACTCTGTCTAGGGGTTGACCTGACCTGGTTACGAGACCAAGTCACATAGGTTGACCTATGTCAACTAAAAAAAAATAAAAAAATATTTATATGAGATTTAATATCCCATATGAAAAAGTTAAGAAACAATCCATATGGATATATGGTATATATGTTATGAATAATAAAGTTTAAAAAATTATTTTAAAAGATTTTAAGATTTTTTATATTGAAAATATATTATTTTCTTTTTTAATGTTAAAATATTTAAACCAATAAGGTTTTTCTATCTTATATTGAAAAATATAACTTTTTTTAATATAAATTATATCTTAATAATTTTATAATTTTATATTGAAAAAATAAACACTTATATTACTATATATTATATTACCATGTAGTGAACTTTGATATGAATTTCTATCTAATAACAAAAAAAAAAAAGAAGATAATAACGTCACGCGTATAAAATTAAGTAAAGCAAGAGAAAAAACCTTTGATTAAGGCAATGCGCATGCTCTCCAGACCTCTGTGTTCATTAATTAATTTTTTTTTTGTTCCTCCTTTTAAAGCCACTTTTTTCCTTTTTTGTTTATATCCCTCCTTTGACTAAAACCACTACTCCTATAACTATTTTTTTTTTATTAATGCCCTCTTTGTTTTGGAGAATATACAACCCGAGAACATTTATTCCACGTAGAAATGTTCATGTAATTGATTTTAAAAAATATGTTAACCTAGCTATTTATTTATATGTAGTAATATATATAAATAAATATACAACTGAAAATTTTGTGGATTTGATCATGGATGTTGTGTCGGATTCCCCTAGACACTATTTCTTAGAGGCAAGAATCCTGTACGTTCTTGTTTTCTTCTACTGAAGATGTTCAAGCAAAACAAAAGATGCCACCTTTATAACATGCTGTTTTTCTTTCTCCTTCGACCTTGCTCTTTATCCCATTTCATTAGTTTTTTTATTTTCTCTGCTCACCATATTTGAGGTGTACAGAGCAAAATGAATGAAGAAGGATAAAGGAACCTTCAGGATTGGGCTTTTTGGCGAAAATGGCATCGCAAATTCATAATCGAAGCCTAACTTTTTATGTGCTTTTCTTGCATAAAGAATTAAAAGTTTATCATTAATTAACATTTTGTATAACGGTAATGATAAGCAGAAATAGATTCAAGGGCAGCCAGAAAAGCCTCTTCACATGTTTTACTGCACATTAGTTAATTCCCATTCAATAGCTATCTACTTCTAAAAATAATGCACAAGTGGATTCAAAACTTTCTCTCATGGAATAACTGTTAAAATAGTTGTCCTTTTTTATATCTAATTCCGTTGTTTGTCTACTAATTTTTTACTCTATTTTTAGAAATGTTTTGAAAAAAACAAAAAAAAATATTATTGATATAATTGCGATATGTTCGCTGAATTTTTCAAAGAATTTAAAATTTAAAAATAATGTATTTAATTTTTAATAATCTAATTATAATTATGGAAGGGATAAAATCAATTTGAAAATTATAAACCCTCCTACACGGTAATCCATTTTTTATATATAATATGATTTATAATTATTCTTTTAATACAAGAGTTCATTTTTTTATTTTTTTGCTTTGTTTTCAAGTTATCAAATAAATTAATAATTAAAATTCATTTTTAAAATCTAATGATTAATCTTGGTTTTATTTTACTTTCAAACTAAATAAAATGTTCACATGTGGTTACACAAACATAAAAAGGGGAGAGAAATTTAAGGACAGAATTTCAAAGAGAGAATTAGTTGGAGAGGCCAGCAAAAAATAGGAAGGAAAAGCTAGAAACTGTTTCCCTCATTCTCTCCCTCTCTCTCACACACACGCACCAAAAACGTAGAACAGAAAAGTGACTCTCTTTTCCTCTTAAAATAGCTGATCACGCCCAGCAACCCCAAGGGAACTAGACTTCACCCATTTCCTCCTCAGCTATAGTGATTTATCTCTGCATCAGCATCATTGGTTCCACTGTGATTAGCTTCACCAGCACCTCTGCATCATCATCGTTGATTCCATTGTGATCGGCTTCATCAGCAGCTCCCTCCCTATCGGTGCAACAACAGCAGCCCTGGCTTCAGTACCGGTCACGCCATCAACAACAAAACTCCAGTAGCTCCTCTGCTTTTCAAGGCCAGCAACGTGAGCAGGAGCTGCACCTTTCTCCTCAACCGTGCAATAGCAGTACCTCAGGCCGACTGCTCCTCCTCCACCAGCTACTTCCTGCACAACAAACTCAAAGTTCCAGCAACAACAACTACCACACTCGACGGCAGCAGAGCCAGTCTCAGCCTCCACCGTGATCCTCCAGTTTCAGCATTTCATCTTCTCCTGTTCCTGCTACTCAGCTACATGAACGCCAGTGACAACGTCCAGCCTCTCCACGCCGGCAGCTCCTCCACACCAGCAACAACATTGCACCAGCAGTGACCTCTTGACAGACCATCCTCCTACAGCATCTGCAAAGGTGGTTCTTCCCAGCTACAGCAGCATTAGAATTCATCATCCCAGGAACAGCAACAGCAGCTTGCTCCAGCAGTGGCGCAGTCGCCAGCACCGCAGCGTGCATTTTCTCCGAATAGCAGTGTCAGCCGCCAGCTCTTAATTCCTCCACCAGCAAGCTATCAACCCCAAGCATGGTAACTTCTTCTCCCCCTTCCTCCCCTATAAAACTATAGGCATTGAGGTCCTGTGCATGAAAATACACGGAGAATTAATTAATTACTTGTTGGCAATTATTCTTACCAGAAATCTTCCACCACTGGGTCGTACTAGCGGTAAAGAAAAAAGAAAAAAAAATGGGTGGGTTTATTTCGGCCTAGTTGGGTTAGATCCAACTCCACTAAGAAAATTAATACAAATTGTTACTAAGAAAATTAATACAAATTGTGTCTGTTGGCCCAATTAAACGATTTGGGCTTTAAGCCCAATAAATCTTGTCAAATAGGTTCTAAACAGTTTTAAAAATATATAAAAAAAATCATAAATATTTTTTAAAATTATTTGTAAATCCTATTTTTTAAATATTTTATTTAATATTTATATTGTAAAATGTTGATCCGATATCTGTTTTTCTTTAAAACTTTTAGAAAATCACAAAAATAAAAATCTCTCAGAAAAAAAATACAAAAATATTTTTTTTATTTGTGTGCATAGTGTTGAGCTTCACAAAAAAAATCATGTATTTTTTCTAAAAAACTATAAAACAAAACATATATGTTGTGTTTTAGAATTTTCTACAAAATACATATTTGCATGCATTTTATATTGAATAACTAATTTATTAAATCTATGAGAATTTAATTAATATTTCAATAACTTATAAAATATTAATTTAATAGAATTACTAGTCAATATTTTGGTATTTACTTTGGACCTACAAGTAGGTTGATATTTAAATATCAAGAATTGACTAAATTTTTTTTATAATTATTCTAAATATTTATGAATTTTAATTAAAAATATTTTTTATTATAACAAATGAGTTATGAAAAACTCTTCTGTTTTCTAGAATAGATGAACCCTATCAAGGTACCATCATTAATATTTTTCATAAGAATTTTTTTAGGTACAACAACTCATAATGAATTCAATAAAACTAGATTTATTCTAATGAATAAATTATCACCTTAAACTATAGACAGATAAATAATAGAAACTTATCAAAATCTTTAAAAGTATATTTGGAAACATGGTTTTAAGAGCACGTTTAGAAACGTGGTTGAAATCGCATTCCCTTAAAATTTATTTTTTTGCTAAAAAATACTCTTTTATGTTTTCAGATTGTTTTGATATTCATTTTAAAAATAATTTTTAAAAAATAAAAAAATTATTTTGAAATATATCGAGGTGAAAATCACTTTAAACCACAATCACTATCATAATTTCAAATAAGCCCTACATCATATTCAAACCATGCAATGTAATTTACTAATAAAAATACTAATACTTTTTCTAACTATAAATAATTTTTTTATCTTTAAAATTTATAATAAAACTAATATATTCAGGTTTCTAATGATTTTTAAACGAAATAATTAGGTGTTGACGCACGACTCGACGCTGGCATTGCGTTTCCATGTGTGACAAAAGATATCACAGTATTGTTGTATCATAAAGGAAAAGGTATTATTTATTTTTACTTATATTGAATCTGGCAAGCGATTTCTGAAGGCTTATATGTGATTGAGGTTGATAATGTGATAAGAATGGGAGTTTTAGTTGCTCGGCGTGATGATGTTCTGGCCTCTGTCCACTTTTCTGATTTTCCAACTGGCGAAGTCAAATTCTTCGAAGCAATGGTTCTAATGGAAATGAAGGTCGAAACTTTGTAATTGAAATTTCTTCCTTTCAATTGAAGGAAAGAAATTAACAAAGTCATGTATTTCTTCCTAATCATGTCTTATATTCATGCTCCTTGCTAGCTCAGTTCTGATTGTTGAGGTGTTTCCACGTATATTTGCATGAGCAGGTGTATATTTTCCTGTATGGTTTCACAAGGGTTCCCCTTCCTCCACCATCACCATCAGCTCTGCTTGTACTTGGTTAGACCCGGGACAGGTTGTGTTCCTTTTCATGGATTTGTCGAGGAAAGAGCCATGCAAGATGTGTCTGGCTCAGCTGCTCCAATTTTGATGTTTTATTGGTTGTCGAAATGAGGAGAATGACTTTATGTACAGAGATTTTTGGGCTCGAGGCTGGATTTTCAAGGGAAACTGCTGTTTCGCGGCTTAGGAGATTGGAAAAGGATGGCAGATACCATTTTGAAGCATGGTCCTGATCTCTGCTGGGTTCTTGCATTATGGGACAATTCCATAGGAGAGAAGAAAACAAGCTTCTAGCTTGTTGTAAAGGTACCGGAACTTCGAAATTGATTGACAATTGCGCAAGTTATATGCTATTCGATTGAGTAACAATAACAGGAATACAGTGTATGATCGTTACATTAATTTATCTAGCAGCTTTGCTTCCCAGAAGAGATTTTGGGAAGTTTGTTGTGATGCTGCTTTGGAGCATATGCCAAAATGTGGTGCATCCTTTTTTTTCCCCTTGTAATGTTATAACAATGGGATTTGATATTGTTTTTCACGCTATTTTTCTCGTGTACGATTATGTTAAGCGGTAGCAAGGTTTGAAAGTATGAATTAGATAATGGCAAAAATAGGATCACAGGTCTATCTTTTTTCATTGGGAACTTGAAATGATCCGAACTCGATATGATAAGAAACGTTTAGGTTGCAAGTGAGGTTCTAGCCTAGCGGTGAAAGGGGTTTGTCTCTTTTCTTTGTATCAGGGGTTCGAACCTCACCATGCACGCCTGTCACCCCCGCGGTGCCTTACCTGTTCATTGGGCTTGCAGGATGTTCAGTGAGCCGTGTGGATTAGTCGTGGTGCGCGTAAGCTGACCCGGACATCACATGTAAAAAAAAAAAAAAAAAAAACGTTTAGGTTGAGTCAACTTGGTTTACGAGAATTAATGATGCAATCATTATATTAAATTTTAGGTTTTGAATTGAAAAACATAAACAATCCTCTTTTCTTTTTTCTTTTTTATTCATCATTAAAGTTTTTATTCTCTCGTGCTATTTTTTCTTAAATTTTTAACTAGTATATTGATATGTCTAAGATTTGATGGTTAACTATTGTAAGACTTATAAGAGAAAAGGATGGCATTATCACTTTATGACTTAATAATATTTTAAAAAATATATATAATGTGCTAAAATCTCATCTTAACTCTTATTAAGAGATAGTTTTATATAAATATTATAGTACATTAACAAAACACTCAAGGGTGTGAATCATTATACATCTGGAAAATAGAATAATATTTTTTTTATTTTTTTTATTTTACTCTTTAACCATCTATTTTTTATTTTTTATTTTAATAGTAAATTATTTTAAAAATTATACTTCATAATTTTTTTAATTTATTTTCGATTAGGTTTCAAATATGTCTCAAAGATATAGTTTTTCCCCTCTCAATTTTAACCTTCAACTTAAGATATATTGAAAGTAAGGTTTCACTTTTTTTTTCAATTGTTTTCTATGAATTTATCATAATTTTTTAATTCAAATTATAAATTTACCAAGTTAATCTAGATTTACTTATATTATTTTTTTTACTAATATTTTTTTATTTATTTCATCATTCAATATTGAATTGGTTGAGAATTAAGTTCTGTATTTTATTTTATAAAGTTATTCCGATATCATAACTTAAATCACTAGTTTAAAGGGTTGACTTTTTTTTTGTAATTTTATAATTAATTTTTATTAGGCTTTATAATTTTTTAATTAGTTTTTTGTAAGGTTATTCCAATCTAATAATCTAAGTCATGACTTTAGCTAGGTTGGCTTGGATTTTTTGTATTTTTTTAATTAATTATTTTTTCTTAATTGGACCCTCCAACAACACAATCATTTTTTTTTAGTTTTTATTTCTAGCATTATCTTCAATGTTACCTTGTTTAGAAAATGGAATTTCTATTTGTTTATTTTTTAATTTAATTTATATGAAGTTATTATAGTATTTTAATTTTTTTATTTTAACATTTAATATTAGATTTATTGTAAATAAATTTTTATAATTTTTTATAAAATTATCTCGGTCTCATGATTTAAAAGTTAGCTTGGGTTGATTTAGTTTATTTTTTTAATTTTTTTAATTTTATTGTTTAGATATTAGATTGATTAGAAATGGACATCGATCATAGTTTATTTTTTTATTTTTCATGAATTTATCTTGATTTTATAATTAAAATTTTTAATTTAACTAATTAATTTAATTAGTTTTTTTATATATTAAAAAGATAATCCACCCTAGATCACAGCGCTCTGCGCGAGCCACTTTTTACAACATGTGTTTGTTCGTTCCAGAAAAAAAAATTAAAAAAATAATCTGTATAAACAAGTCATTTTATTAAATCTTGACTTTAAAATCCCCATCTCTGACATAGAACCCTACATAATGGTGCTTCACATCATTTCTTTCTTCCAACCTCTTATTTTCCTTTCAAAATAAGTTTTCTTCCAAGGAAAAATTATCTTCTTGCACGTCAATTTGGGGCAAACTTTTATTTTATTTTAAAGAAATTCAGCAGTTTATAAAAACATATCACATAAGGACATTTTGGCTAGAAAAACATTCCAATCTAATATGTTCTTAGAGTATACCACGTGTGTTGGAAATTAATATTAATCTGTCACCTTCGATAGCGTCTTGTGTCCTATTTTGATTTTATTTTTGTAGTTTTTGTCTCCAGCTCATGCTCATTCATTAATTGAGATTCGATATTTAGCTACCCAGCTGGCCTAATTTCTAATTCGAAATCTGGATGGATGACTTACGGTTGGTTCAGATTTCATGCCTCTACATGGAGAATAAGATTTTTATTTATTTATTTCTGCCACACATAACAATCCACAGCTCTTTGTGAGCATTTTGGCCTTTCTTAGGATAAAAAAGCATTTGACTTCATCTTCATTGATTTGTGTTCCTTTATTGCCATGGCAAAGGGTTAGGTACACAGGCTGCCATACCCCAGCTAGCACGCTTGCACAAGTCTCTTGATGGTTTCTCCTCCCAGGCAAAAGTCATATTGAAAAATGCATGCCACTTTACAGGATTCTTTTACGAAAGATTGAAGGGGAAAAAAACACACGATAATGAAATCCCTAATTTGACTTTGTGGCTGAGAATTCACGTTTTGTTTTACCTTTCATTTTATTTCACAGAAGTTATACCGAGACGGGTTTGATATTTAAATATTATTTATATTAATGAGTTGTAATTGGTTATGAAAACATGTAAATCAAAAAATGTCTTGGATTTGGTTTAATTTAATTACCAGAATAAATATTAATTACCTAGTTCAGATTATACTTTATATATATATATATATATTGTTGTTAATATAAATGTAAATGTGTTAATAAAAAAATACAAAAAGAAGAAAACAAAAGAATTAATTCAAATTAACCTCATCTTTTATTAAAATTCTTTTTAAAAAATCATAATATATAATCCTGTATCATGGACTAAATCAAAAATCTAAAAATGTGTTACTAAATGTAGATTTTGATCTTATAAAATAATAACTCAATGATGGCTTTACATTGAGTTTTTTTTTTTAAAAAAAAAGGCTGAAGCAGACAAAATAACGAGTAGCTGCACTTACAAAATAAATCGGTTTGGTAAATTGATTATGGAAGTACAAATTAAACGGTAGTTGATTATAGTTATTTAACCATGGCCGGACAATTTGTTTTTTCGCAAAAAACATTATGCAAGTTTTTTAAATGTTCTTTTACAACAAAAATCCTAATTATAAATCAAAAAATTTTATGCATTTATTTAATTAATTAAATTAAAAATTATCTATGCTAATAAATACCAAAAAAAATGTTACCACATCCATTTGACTTGTCTAATTACATGTTGAATAAGTATTTTTAAACGTAAATAAATTAATAAATAGATGTTATTAGCATATCTCTTTTATAATGAGTAAAAAATATAATTATAAATTAAAAGATTGATGCTTATATATAATAAAATATATAAAAAAATTATATTCGTTACTGAAACATATAAGATCTCATGTTCATTTTTAACTTAGTAGAAAAATATAATAATGTTGCAATTGCTATATTAAAACACAATTTTCTTGATATTTATATAATAATTTTTCAAAAAAAAGTGTAAATGAAAAATAATTACAATAAAATAATGACAAGAATAAAAAGAATGGTATAAATAGGCCAAGTATAAAGTGATAAATATTTCAAGTATAAAAAAAATTAATATTTTTTTAAAAACATATGAACAAAAAAAGGAAAAGCTAAAAGAATATTAAAAAAAAAAAAGATAAAAAAAAGTGATGAATATATATGACGTAAAATGATAAAAATATCAAGAATAAAGAGAGAAAAATAAAATAAAATATTATTCTATAATTAAAAAATATTATTTTATAATAGAAAACAAAAATTATATATCTGTCCTATATCCATTACAGTAAAAAAAATGAAGAAAATTATAATTGTTATTTTAACATTAAAAAAATTATTTTTGCTATAATTACTTGATGGAAATGGCTACCCAATGTCCAACCAACGACAACATTTGGATGCACCAAATATGATATGAAACTACCTTATGTTTATGGTTGTTGTTGTCATGTTTTACTTTTGAGTAGAGGCTATAATGACACCTGCCACAACATGCATCGCTCTTCCAGACTTTCTGTGCCTTGTGTGTCACGTAACATGGAAAAAAAATACAGAGGGATGCTGGCCTAACAACAACTCTTAAGAGAATGTGAACTTGTGTCGATAGGTAATGATGACAGCATCATTGGGAAGACATGATGGGATATGCACCCACCAAAATGTGGGCAACACATAGGATCACTACATGTGTCGGCATTATTATAATCTAATTAAACATTATATTTAAATCTGTATCTCAAATCTACTAACTCTTCAGACTGAATTTGGAAGTGAAATAGCCCAAAGTTCGGATTGCCCAAAAATAATTTCAAAACAACATAAAATAAATCTTTGAAATGAGATCATTTCATGCTTTTTTTAATAAAGAATAAAGTTATAAAACAAAATTATTTCTGTACTCTTTAATGAGCTTGTTTGGCTAGGTTTTATATTAATGAATTATTAAATTAATCAATTAATTAGCTGCGTCTTACGATACAAGCTAAACAACACAAGTATATAATTTGAAAAATATTGGTATATGTATTTAGTTTTGTTTATGGTAAGTAGTATTTTTTTAATTAATTTTATGTTAATTGATATTAAGTATTTTTTTCTTGAATATTTCCAAGGACAGATCCTTTTATTAGTTTGGTATAATAAATTTAATATTTTTTTAATTCCGAGTCCAAAATTTTAAATAAGAAGGTCGATGAATAGGTATTTAAAATCTTTCTATTTTAGTTTAAAAAATCGCAAATTTAAAGGAGACCACATATAATAATAACCGCACCAGCAAATAATGAGTATGGGTGGCTTGAAGTGAACTTAACGCCTGCTGCTTCCATGGAAAGTTAGCCACCCAAAAGTTCAAAGTAATCATGCTACAATACGGAAACTATCATAGACCAGGAAATGGGGAGATGTACATGTGCTTTGAGCCTTCATAATTGACCACTTTCTTTGACTTTTTCCGTGGCTAATTAACCATGACTCCTCCAGTTAATAGTGGATATTCTGTGGAATGTTTTTGTATTTTAAAAAAATTAAATTTATTTTTTTAAAATTAATATTTTTCATATTTTTCAAATCATTTTAATGTGTTAAAATTAAAAAAAATTATTTAAAAAAATTCAAATAAAAATTATTTTAAAAAATAATATTAAAATACTGAAAAAAAATTAATTAGGTTTTTAAACTAATATCTTTCTCAAATGAATCCAAGAGTATCGAATATTTTAACTATCTAGGTGGTGGTCAAGTGGTAAGGACTTGAGATCAAGGGGTTTGCTCCCTCTGTGGTCTCAGGTTTGAGTCCTTGGTTGCTCATATGATGGCCACTGGAGGCTTACATGGTCGTTAACTTTAGGGCCCGTGAGATTAGTCGTGGTGCGCGAAAGCTGGCCCGGATACCCACATTAATCTAAAAAAAAAAAGAGTATCGAATATTTTTAAACTACTCCAGTTAAAAATGGATATTATTTTTCTAATTTTATACAATAAATTAACTTGTTTTCGAGAGAATTTGGCTTGCTAAGACAAAGTTGCCATATGATTTTAGGTGAAAGAACTAAATTGAGAAATGTTTGATGAATCAGTGACGAAATAATAATGTAAATTGTTTGAGACTAAATTGATCAGAATTAACTAATATGTTGCAAAGGAAATATACTGTATTTTCTTAGTGTAAGGCTGCTGGCCTCACACTCGCATTGAACAATTCTTCATGCCATTGTGCGTGCCTATATATTGTTTATTTTAGAGAGGTCTCAAGGTAATAATTAATTTATTGTAGATTTGTACATATCAATATTGGATATTTCTCCTTGCTAGATAGATAATCTCATGATGGGGAAAGAGAGATGGGCGGGCATTGATTTGATTGACAGTATGTCTGAATTTCTTAAGCTGTGATGTAGGTTTTTCGTTTCTTTCCTCAAGGGGCATGCTACACCCTCTTGATACAACCATGCATGGGATACTCTGGATAGTCAACCTGTTGTCCTTTTGCGGTTTGGCCTGGCTGCATATCATGCCTCCTTCCATTTTGATTTAGCGGAGCACTGTTTTGTTCGGTTTCATTTAATTTATATTCCCTTTGAATGGTGATAATTTCCAGAAAGAGGGACCGAAAATTGAAAGAAGGAACAATTACGAAGGGGTAATTGACCTTCAGCCATGGGGTCACCTCCGTTATTGGTGGCCATGTTTACAAGTGCTACTTCGTCAAGGTAGATTTTTCTTTTTTATTAATGTGAGGTGTTGTTAGAATGACCTTGTTTGTATTTTAATTAATTATTATAAATTTTAAAATTAATAATTAATTAAATAAATTTATAATAGTAGTCGTAGAACTCAAGTACTTAAATTTGAGATTATAAAAAAAAATAAATCTTTTATATTAAAGAATCATCTTAATCTAAAAGTTTAAGTTATTTAATAAGATTATATAATATAATTTATATTATTTTTTATTATATTTTATTAAATAAAAAGTTTTTAGAATTAAAAATTGCACAAGTTTATATTACCTAATACTTGTTTTTATTAAACAAATAAAAATTATAAGATTTTAATTCGTAACCACTTGATAATCGAGATTTTAATATCATATAAAATAACTAATTTAATTTAAAAATTTAAATTCTTAAATAAAATTTTAAAATATAATTTATATTATTATCTGGTATCTTCATCCTAAATTTTTACTACTGATTACCTGTTAGATGGTTGTTAAGATAGATTACTGGATTGGAAAGAAAGAGGGAAAAAAAAACCATATGGTGCTTGTTAATTAGTGGCCGTAACTGTAGGCTTGAGATTGGAGTCTCGCATCTTGACAGGTACTGTTGGCTAATAAGACCCGACTCAGACTGGTTCAGTCCATAAACCAACCTCAAATCTAGGTGGCAAGTTGGCGGGTCGAATTCATGAATTAACATAGCTCATGTTTATCATTAAACAACATTGTTTAAGATTTTTCAAAAGAAAAAATGAAATGAATCCTTTAGACAAAAATAATATTTTTATTTAAAACAATGACATTTTATAAAAAAAAAACTTGAAATCACATTAATTTTAAATAAAAAATTAAAAACAAATTTTGAAGGTAACTCCATTAAGTTTGACTCGGGTTTGGTTGGGTTAGATGTTAACTCATTGTGTCACCCAAATTTTATAGTAACTACTGAACACCATATTTTTATATATGAAAAAACAAAAACTAATCTAGCCCTGTAAAATAGTGCGGGTCCATATCTTCGAAGAATCTGGTTAAAAAGACAAATATTTCTTGGATGCTTCCTTAACAGGCCACTCGTTCTAAAGATGTTGTTTTCTTCACAGTTATCATATCCCGCCGTCCCAAGCAGCATTAAGGCACTTGCCTTGTACTGTATTTTAATTTTTTTTATTTTTTTAAAATATTAAATTAATATTATTTGACTTTTTTTTATTGTTTTGATATATTTATTTTAAAAATTAAAAAATATTATTTTAATATATTTTTAAATAAAAAATATTAAAAAAAAAACATTACACCACCACCACAGTTATAAACATAATCTGATCTAATTTAGATTAGATGTTAAAAAAGTTAACTTACTGGATTAAAGTGATTTAATACTTTTAAAGAGAGTTTTTTTTATTATTAATAAAACAATTTAATGTTAACTTTAAAAAAATTCAAAATCATTTTATTAATTAGATAAACTTGAATTAATACAATCCGAACCTTGATTCGGGTCTTGGGCAGACAAGGTTTAATTACTTATTGTGTCGTCTTTCATTTAAATATATTAATTGCCGTCCATATAAACAAATAGCATTGCAGCTTCTAACTGCTGGATAGTGGAGTCCGCAATTCCAAAAGCAAGA
The DNA here is from genome assembly GCA_015708895.1 of Populus ilicifolia. Taxonomy (NCBI): domain Eukaryota; kingdom Viridiplantae; phylum Streptophyta; class Magnoliopsida; order Malpighiales; family Salicaceae; genus Populus; species Populus ilicifolia. Next base: position 473,656 of record SRLM01014035.1, read on the forward strand.
ACTTTCCTATATGTTTATTATTATTATTATTATTATTATTCTTTCTATCTTCAAATAAGTTTTTTTAATGCAATCGAATACAATGTTGGTGTCAAAATTGGAGGTGGAGGTGTAACCTTATTATAAAATGTTCCGACCACCCTAAATAAAATAATGGATTGTCGATCAGGACATGTGCTGCCCATGTAAATACTTCTTACCTACTGATCAAATGTAAATGCTCATACTTACATGTAATAAATTTATTTTGACCTTTACCTATTTCTTAAAGAGAAAATAGAATTTATAATTTGTTTTCATATCGATGTCGTGGTGGGTATATTATCCATGTTTTGACCCGACTAGTGCATAACTATCAGGGATGAATTTACTCAGGTTGTGGTTCTAGCTCTCCTTTGAAAAATTTATAAAATCCCTCGTAAATTTATAATTAAAAAACAATTATGGCATTTTTATGATATCCCCCTAAAAAAAATAAATTCTTTGATTCTTATTTTATGAAGTTTGGATTTATCTCTGACCATCGCCATTCATAACCTCCCAAGGATGGATTCAACGTGAGCGGAATAGCTCCACACCCAAGAGATAAATAACGTGGGATTCCATAGGACTCAACTTGCTTAGGTGAGTTGATATAAGAAATTTGTGACTGAAAACTTGATTAAAAAAAGTTATAACATGAAGTAGAAAAAATATTTTGTTATAATTAAACTTTGTTGATTCATAATTTGATTGATCCAATAAAATTAAATTGTAGAACCAAACCTATTCCAAAGTTGGCTTGAGCAGCACTAAAAAAAATTATTGAAAAAATGAAATAATATTATTTTGATAAAAAAATATTATTCATTTAGATTTACCTAGTAACCCTTAAATTAACTTGAGGACCGAATAATACAAGCTATTTTCTAAATTATGTTCCAAGCCGGCTTAACAATATATTTTATAATAAATAATAGGATTGAATTCGAGAGCTTAAACCAACCCACATCATCAATGTCATGACATTGGTGTCCGTTGTTCTTCACCTCGAAGGAATTTAGACTAACATGATTGGTTAATTTCCATCAAAGATTGATCAATTGCATTAACTTAATTAATTAAATAATAATATAAATGTATAATTGTAATAAATTGTAAAAGGATACACTAATGCTTAATGGAGTTCTGCTTTGAAAGCTTATGAACTTGAAATTGTCGATAACGCGATGGTCATTTTCGCCGCCAAGATTGCCGTTTGGTCACGCTTGCCTGATGTATTATCCTGGCATTTAGGTTTAGAACGCAAGCGTTGATGTTGTAGCAAAGAATTTTTAATTATTTGCGTCTTATAGTATGAAATTATAATAATACTTATGTAGTACCAATCTAAAAATAAAACAAATAATTTTTTAATATTTATTTTTTAGTACAGATATTTAATCCGATGTAATGATATTTTATGTCATTGTCATTAGTAGTCTCAATATCATACTCGTTCAACTATATATCTTTGATTTCTCCTTGATTTAATAGAGAATTATTAATAATAAATCTTGTTTCATCATAAAGTATTATATTATCTCTTCTAGAGCCTTCAATCAAATATGCTAAACCTAATATAATATTCAATTTTACTTTCATCATTCATATATTTAAAAAATATTGCTTATATTAGAAAATAAGATGTGTTATTGCATTATCTGTTAAACATATATCTTCATCATTGATATTGGGCTTATTTGGAGCATGACTTGAATCCATATTTTCTTCATAAAAATGAAAAGGAATAAATATATAATAAGTTCATAATAAGACATAATTATGATAACATAATCTTTTTCATTGAATAAGCCATCATGAAAAGGAAAAAAAACAAAATATATGGAAATATACTAGCATAAGAAATACATTAAAAAAAAATAATTTTAAATGTTAATGTTGTTATATTAACCAATTATTATCATTACAAGAAATATTAACTTTCTCATCAGTTTGTTCAAAAACATTTGTAATGTTAAGATGTGCCATATCTAAAGGATAAATATCATTATTACCTTGATGTTGGGGAAAAAAATTTATTTTTATGTTCTTCTCCTTTCCTTTGAATGAGGAGTAATATAAGTCAAAAGATGTTTGGTTGTACGACAAGTATGAGACCAATATCCTTTCATTTCATATCAATAATAGGAATTTTTGTTTCATCTTATTAGTATCTCTATTATGTATATTCTTCCCCTTTATTGTTTCTTCTCATTATGTAAGGATTTGTAAGAATTTGATAAATTATAACTATTATAGTTGTGGTAATTAAACTATCTTCTCCCATGGTCATATCCTTGGTCTCTGTTACAACCATGACCATAATTATTATTATATCTCGTAACATTCATTTTAGAAAATGAAGTCATGATTCATAATTTTTTTTATTAAAAGCTTATTATTTTATTCAGCTATAAAAAGACATGAAATCAATTTAGAATATTTCTTAAAACCTCATTCTCTATATTGTTGTTACAGGAGCATATTCAAAGTATGAAAAAAAAAAAGAATATTTTTTCTAACAAATCATCATCAATGATATTGTCTCCATGTAGTTTCAATTTAGAATTGATGTTAAATATTGCAGAATTATATTCACTTATTGATTTAAAATCCTGCAATCATAAATTTATTTAATCATAACAAGTTTTTAGGAGAATAACTGTCTTTTGATTGTCATATCTTTCTTTCAAATTTTTCCAAAAAATAAGGGGATCTTGATAGTGAAATACTCTATTTTCAACCACTAATGAAAATGATGACATATGAAAATCATGCACTTTGCTTTATTTTGATTAGATGTTCATTGTAATCTTTAATGGTGTCTTTTAGACCTATGACATTCAGGTGAATTTTAGTATAAAAGATCCATAACAAATAATTCTTTCCCATAATATCAAGTGCTATAAACTCAAGTTTGACAAGGTTTGTCATTGTTACTTCATAAAAAAAATATTAATATTGTTAGAAATTTGGTTTATATATATATATATATCTTGGAATATAAAAATAGATCTTAAAACATAGAAAGTATTATAAAAAATATAAATATAAAATGAAGATTTTATTATAGGTTTTCATCATATATACTTGATTTGAAAACAAAATGTAGAACATACAACAACAATAAAAAAAACATACCTTCTACTTCTTATCTACAAACCAAATATAATTACCTGTTTTAAGATGAAAACGAGAAGAAATTTATTTTTTTTATTTCGTATCAAATATAAATATCTATTTCAAGACAAAAATGAGAAGCAATTCGTGTTGATAACTTATTATGAAATTATGTATCAAAAAATATACAATAATAAAATAATATAGTTAATAAAAAGTAGATATAATATATAAGAACAATGAAGATTAGAGGGATGGAGAGAAAATATTTTTATTTCATATGGATTTGTAGTTATATAAGTGTATCTCACATTCTCTCATCAACGTTTCTATTTATAGACTCATATATATAAATACTTGTAAGGTCAAAGGTTATAAAAAAATGTAGATTCAAATGAATTGATAATGATAAATGAACATATTAATGAAGGAGTGTAATAAGATATCTAAATATTCATATACAATGTATAATTTTATAATAGAAAGAGAATTTTTCATCTTATAAGATAATGTTAATTTTAATGGAAATATCAATAGGATAATGTTAATTTTAATGAAAATATCAATACTAGATTCTAGATTATGAGATCTATAAATGAAAGAGATCTTTTAATAAATAAATTTGTCCAGAATATTTAACAAGATTAATATTATTCATCTTGTATGAAGAGAAATTCTCTCTCTTTCTTTTCTTAAGAAAGAGAGGAACAAAGAGTTATTTAATTTAATAATAATTATATAAATAAATATCCGTTATTCAAGATAAAGTTTTTATATTTAATGTTTACAATTGTCTTTAAATTCAAGTAGTTAAAATATTATCTACCAACATGGATACAAATTTTCTTAAAAGAAAATTATTAGTAGAAATCTCGGACAAAATTATGCGTACAAGACACCTTCTATGTGTTATTCCTTGTTCCAAAATTAATTGGTCGCCGAACTTCTTTATTTATTAATTAATCAAGTCATATCCAAAAAGAAAAAACGACCATATTAAATTAGTCTAATATATATATATATTATATACGTAACCCTCTTTTATTATATAATAATCATATAAATTAAAATTAATAGAACTCAAACGTATATCATTTAAAAAATTATTGAAATTGCAACCTTAAACTCTAGATGCTTGTGTTGCCAAATTATATTCTAGAATTCAACCTAGAGAATAATAGGAAATGCAAATCCTCTACCCAAAAGATTTAAATTTTCAGATTTCTTTATGTATTCTTTAAAAACCTACTCACCTAATTTATAAATTAACAACAACGACTAAAATACAAACAACAACATAACTTTTAAAAAATATATAGTATAAATCCCAAAGAAAAAAAACCCCTCCTCATTTACAACTCCCCTGCTTTTCTCATTTCGTTCTTTACAAACACCAGCAGATGACCATATTCCTACTTCTCTTCTGTTCCTCCCCTGCTCTGTTCTGAACAGAATTCCTCTCAATCTTCCTCTTCCAAGAAAGAAGAGAGAAGGAAAGATACTCTCTCTCTCTCTCTCTCTCTCTCTCTCTCTCTTTCTTAATATAAGAAAAAACACAGTAGTTAAAGGTCAGTTTAACTACAAAGACTGAAACTGTGCATACATGCGTCTATCACCCCTTTCCATACTGAAATCCAACAGGGTTTTGTTAAAGGAGATGCAATACCTACTCTGGACTAAAAAAGTCTATCTGGGCTAGCTAAGGTTTGTGCGTTCATTTTTTCTTAATCAACTTTATAGTAGTTGAAAATAATAATAATAATAATAAAAAAAAGTCTTTGTAGTCGTTACCGTAGTTTGTCTTAAAATTTTCTATTTTTGGTTTTTTTATGTACGAGAAATAATGTTTTTCTAAGTTTTGACTTGCACAAGGGTGTCTCTTTATTTTCTCTTAATCAGGTGGTGTGCAGTGATTATTGATCCATTGGATACGCAATTTGTGACACTACCATATATAAAACACCCTGCTTTATTTTCTTTTCTATCTATATTTTTTTCCCCAAGAAAGTAATGGAAATGGCGGATAATCCAAAGTAGGTAAGCTCCTTCTTATTTTTTTTCTACATGGGTTTTCTCTCAATAATTATCCCTTGTAAATTTCAAAATGTGCAAGTGTTTTATTGGTTTTTGAGTCTGTCTTTTTTTAATGTATATTTTATGGTTTTACTTGTTTGTCTTGTTCATACATGTTGTCTTTTTCCTCAACTGAATAACTTATATTTTTCCTTTCTAATTTTTGGGTTCTTGATTTTGGATTAGGATATGGATTCATCAAATGAAGCTAGTGGGGGTGGTGGGTTCGCATTAGAAGAACATATGGAAGCACAAAAAATCTCAGTCTTAGATCATATAAATGGATTTCAATGCACAAAGGAGAAATCAGATAGCTTTGTTATTGACATGGAAAGATTCTCTCACGGCATAAATAAAGATATCAATACAAATTCAAGGATCACAGTGAGTTTCTTCTACTTTTTCTTTCACTTTTCCTTTATTCTTCTCTCTTTTTCCTCCTTTTGTCTACTTGTGGATAATTTTTCTTGTAGTTGATTCAGCAACACGCATGCCATCGCAACCATTGTCTTTTTTGTCAAATCATCATTATCTATATGCTTTATTGATTCCAATGGAAGATTAGTAATTTGATCTATTTTGTTTGAATAATTTGGTTACCTTTTTAATGATTTTTTTTTTTAATGAAAAAAGTTGCAGAGGAGCCATTCCAGAAAAGGGTCACCGCGGGGGAGCGGAGGCGGCGAGAAGAAGATAAATTCTAATCTTTCTCATCTTTCTGTTAGTGATAGAGACGCTATTGTTGCTTCAGCTTCACCTAGAGGTATCATTTTTGCATTAGAGACACTGAATTTAGTTTTGTGGTCACGTCATGTCGATTTTGCTCCTTTTATCATTATAATAATATCTATGTTATCACTTTGCTTCAACGATAGAAGACTCATTCAAAATAAGTATTCTAGAAATTTTTAGACAAGTCAATTTTATAGAGTCTTAGTAGTTTTCCAAATTCTCTATCGCTAGTTTTGTTTTTACCCTTCTGTACATTTAGTTTATGCAATTCACAAGCAAACATCAGAAACAACAAATCAAGATTAACATGCTTGGTGTTATTTTGTAAAACGTTTTCAGTAATATCTAATAGCTCCAATTTTGGGAGGGTAAATTCCATCTATGAGAGGGCAGCTTGATGTGCACTACTGATATTTGTTCTAGCTAGCCCTTTTCGTTGCCTTCGTCAACATGTTGCCAAGGTGAGTATAACAGAGAGTATGAGAAACTTAGGTTTAACTGTGGAAGGTTAGGCGTCCTAGATAAGCAAAAGAGTATCTGCTCAGAACAAACCCGTTCTACTACTGTTAATGGGGCCAATAGTTACGATTAGTGAAAGTGAAAGTGAAATGTTACCAAACAATTTTGTCAACCATGGAGTGTTCAACAACCGAATTGAAACAATGGTGGGTTTAACTAATTTAACATAGAGTACAGATTACAGAGCATCATCCATTTTTTTAGTTGTCCATTGTTGAAGGCATGTGCACTTATTTTTGGAAAGATGATGAAAATGCTACACGCCAAAAAATCAAATGTTTTACATGTATATAGACATGGTATGTACTAATCTTTAACTGCTTTAATAGGGCCTAGCACGCCAGAAAAGGCAGCGGTGGTAACGGTAGGGACGGCAGATCATTCCAGTAGCCCACAACTACATCATCAAATCACAATCACGACCGGCAACATGAATGCCACTCCAGAAAGTAGATGCATTAGGAGAAATAGTTTCAAGCGGTCTTCACCTTCATGGGTCCTTGATCCCAAAAGGGTTCTTTTCTTCTTTGCCACTCTGTAAGTTACCAACCATTAAAAAAGCTCCAATAGATCAAACATATGTCATTATGCTCGTCTACAGGCAATTTATTTTAGCACACTTGATGTGCTAAATGTATTTTCATCTCAACAGGTCAAGTATGGGAACAATGTTGCTGATATACCTCACTCTTTCAATTGGGAAGCTCAATGCAATTGATAATTCCCTTGATTGAAACCAGAAACATTATGCACCACGTTCTCATAGAAGGGAGATAATTAGTGTATACACTGAATCAGAGATGAATGTAATTAGTTGATGATGAGCATCCTTTTTGCAAGAATAGGCTTCTTTTCAATGAAGCTTTGCAATATAGTAGAGAAGATAAGGTGATGGAAAACACTAACCAACCACTTTCCAAAACCACGGATTCTATATTCAGCACCGGTCAACTTTTTTCAGGGCCTCACTAAAATCTTACAGATGCAGACGAGAGTATATAGTGGTATGACATGGAGGAGGAATCTTCTTTAAAGAAGTATGGAAGAGAAACATGATGTGTTCCATTATGTGGTCTCTTGTGCAACCCTACACAGCCTAATGGAGGATCAGATAGTTCCTTTCGATGTCTTTCAACCTTTATTTTGGCTCCCCATGCTTTCATTCTGTTTGCTCTTTTGGCAAAATCCCACTTGGATTGTTATTTTGTTGTACATGGCTTCCATGTGAGTGAAACAAGATCAAGACAGCACTCATCCGTAAGATTGAAGGCAATAGATAATTTATGTGCGCAGAAGCATGTGCACCTGAAGCTTTGCACCTTGTACCCCCTATGTGCAGTCATGGAGCAGCTCTGGAAAAAAAAAGGCCTAAAAATGAACATTAACACCAATGCCTAACCTTGAATAATCTGAATACTCACTCAAAATTCAAGAATAAAAGAGCGAAGGGAAAGGTGTTAAGACGAAGAACATGGGAAATCTCAAATGGCTGTCATCAATATCATTGAAGAAGTGATAACAATCTCCTAAATGATTCTTGTATCTGGATAAGTGGAGGGGAAAAGGTAATATAATATTTTACAAGTATGATTCTGATGTAGACAGCACAACACATATTAGCTGGCCAGTTTCACAGCAGCAGAGATCACATGGGAAAAAAAATTAACATAAATCTCTTGTCATGAACATTCATCACCACTTTCTCTTAATTAAGGCTGTTTTTCTCCAGATAATTTTCAAACCATACACTAGAATAGAGATGTCTAGATTTCAAGATTGACAAAAGATTACCATTTTCTCAATACACTTTCATTTGTACAACTGTTACAAAAGTGACATTAGCTTCAGCAGAAGAAAATATGTGGCCCTTCTACTCTGATCCATTTAGGATGGTTTTTAAGGTGAAAAACGAAAACTTTCGGTAATCACAAAGAAAGAAGAGGTATACCTCTTTGCTGCATTCACTACATTTCCATATCTGTATCTCATTCCTTAAATACATATTTATTAATTTTTATTTTCAATTATATTTGTTAAATCCAGCCTAATAAGTTGACTCAAAAAACCAAGACTCGAAGCCTGACACGGGTTCGGTTAAGTTTTTAGTTAAATTAAATTATATATCAATTCGGTAAAATTCATTTAATTTGACTAAATTTTTTAGTGATTGATACACTTGATAAACACCGGTGTCAACACCAATTACTTTTTTTACAAAAATAAAATAAAATAATGATACTATTTTAATATAAATATCTGACATGCTATATACTCATGGATTTAGGTGATCCCATGACCCAAATACTTTTCAGGCCAGTCGTCGGACATGTATGGCTATGTTTTCGATTAACAGCGCTTGGTGATTCGTGGCGTTGAACGTTTGTGCTGCCGATCATGATATATCCTCAACATAACCGCTGATGTTTCTTCAATTGCTTTCCTGTCACTTCTGCAATCGCAAACAAGTAAAAAGCACCTTATATCAAGAATCAATCACTAGCAAATCTTTAAAGCTTCCATTGAGTTGAACATTTGAAAATTGAACCACATAACCAATTACTTGGCCAAACAGGATTCTGTGCGAAGATCCTGGGAGCAAATTCCAACTCCTCTCTGACACAATCCATCTCTCAATAGTACTCCTCACTTCCTCACTGAAACCTGGACTCTTTGCCTCGCTTTCCTTATCGTCGTTAACACTATAGCACTGATAGTATCTTTTTCTGGGTCAAATTCAAAAAGGATTTTCGGCAATTCTACATCCTTTACAATACGCACATTTGCCACTTTATATCTTTCCTGTGGCAGATATATCGACAATGGCGTCTTCCCAGTACAGGAACTCCAGCAAGAACAATGTCATTCTTGTTCAAGTTCTGAGGTAACACCCCATCACCCGGTTTAAGAGTGAATTCAATGGCTTCTATTCGTTGAAAATAATCCTCTTAAGGAGGAAAATTCATGCAAGGAGCTCCACGAGGAAGACCAGAAGGCAAGACATCAAGATGAGAAGCAATAGCTTCTGTTATTGGGCCTATTACATTAGTAGCTGGGATGCCCAATAACTTACAGGCAAGTTTAGCAGATTCAGCCATTGAAGGATCAGCTAAGGTGTAGACTACCATTGCACCTTCCCTTGCTGCTTGTTTTATTATCTCCATTGACCTCTCCTCGTCATCAACTGATCATCACTGCAACATAATTAGTTCAATCCTAGTGTTGCTAAATGAGTTAGTAACTTGTTGTTTAAGAAACTTCACCAAAAAATCGAAAAACACTAGAAAATTACTTGCTTGCTACGATAATCCCAATCAAATCATCTAGCCATTTCCCTACCCACACAATATATATATATATATATATATAGATATATATATATTAATGTAATATGCATTTACCAATCCGTATCTTCTTACTATCTAAAAATCTTGAGATTGAACCTCTTCAACAATATTGTCACTCTAACAAACATACTTACTATGTTTAACATGTCCAACAACTAATTAGCTGAAATTTCATTGTTTTTAACCAAATATGGAAATATTTGTTCATGAACCAAGAAAATTTGCAGTATAAGACGAATTTCATTCCAAATTTTTAATGTGTTGGTGCCACAGATGAACAAGTACGGAGAAAGAACACTGCTTGATGGCACAAATTCGTTCTCAATATTGGTTAACAAGGCACTATTGCCTCGCTAGATTGTGGGCATAATTTTGTGTTTAATTTATCATTTCTCTCTTCTATTTGTCTTAATTACTCAAAATCCCTCATGTGTTGGATAATTTATTCAACAACACTAAGCATTTATAGAATTTGTTCCATTGAGTGGCCAAGAAATCGCAACCATCCAATTGAGTATTTTGAATAATTAACAATTTCCACATATAATGAATACGCACTAACAAACAAGATGAATGATCTTCGACGTGAGGATAAATTTTTTTTATCATTAACCAAGTTTTGTAGGTATTATCATGTCAGATCAAAACAACGCACCACCCCATCCCGAGGGAGAGCTTACGTTCCAAATGCAAGCAATGATGAAAAGCATGAATTTCATGATGGGGAACGTGTGTGACAGACTTGAGAAGGTGGGAAAACATGGCTGGAACATGTACCCAAGATATGAGAAAGGTTGGGGTTAAACGGAAATCTAACAATGACAGTGGGGCTGGAAGGCCAAAGTGGGCTAATTATAAGGATTTTGAGCCTCAATTTGATGATACTTGTGATGGTGGTTTTAAGGATGAGACCACAGGCTACCGGGAAAATTTTTCGTAGCGTAGAAACCGAAGGGATTTAGTGTATTTTGATGAGGTGCTATGGCAAAAGAAAATACATATTCAAAAGAAGAGATGGTACCAAAAAGAGAGAGATAAAGAGATTAGTATTCTAAAAAAAAATCCATGACTCTATCCCGTATTCTAGGAGAGACGAAGCAAGAACTTGATGTGTTATTGGCAACAATCAATACCCGACAAGCTTCAAGAAAAGAGGAGAAAATGGACTGTAATGATGGTATACAAAATAGAATGGCTGTTTATAACAAAAAAAGAGAGCCTACATTGCTCAAACAAATTATATGATTAGCAAGCCTCAGTCTATTGAATTGTGACACAACAAACTTTCTCTCAATATTTAAACACTATTCTCTTCTAAAATAATTAAAAACCTTTTTAAATCTCAATATTTAAATCCTTTCATATTTATAAGTCTTTGAGTCATATAATTCAGTTTAAGAACATTATTTATCTATTATGATGAGGATCTAATTTTTTATATGTAAAAACTATTTATTCATGTCATATATAATTAATGAATCAATTAGATGACAACTAAGTAACTGACTCAGACTTCACTGTGATTTTGACTAAAGTTTTTTAATGTAAACATTGCTAATACATTTTTGTAATTGCAAGTAGAATTTTTATTATGAACTCAAAATTTAATATTCAAAAAATATTTTTTTAATGTTGACAAACAACATCTTCATAGACCCTATTAGTTTGATAATATCATTCTTTTAAAACAATTATTATTTACTTATATGATAATAAAAATATATGTTGTTAAAAATTTAAACCAAATAAAATAAAAGAAAATAATGTTGGGCTTTTAAAAAATCATACTAAGAAAAAAATTAAATGATATTTAATAAAATAATAAATAAAAATATTTTTAACTAATTCAAAAATTTAATAAATAAAAATAAACATAAATTAAAAAAACAAAAAAAAAGTTCATAAATGTAACCTTAGGTAACCTAACAGAACTAGCTCTCTACAAATTGGATGGGCGAGTGGGCTCTCTAGACCATTCTTAGGTGTCCTTCCTTAATTAATAAGTTCTAATTTTATATTTTGTAATCATCTTAAGTGCTATAAAATTAAGGTTAAAGTTTTTAGATTTTAAAAGCACAAATTTGAATTTTTTTTTTATAAAAATATCTAAAAAACATTATAAAAACCTTAATAAAACTAGTATTTATCAACTCCAAAACACCCCAAAATTATCCAAAAAATTAAAAATTAACTGGATTAAAAAACTAAAAATGCTCCATTATACTTTTTTTAAGGCATGATTAAACAAAGAACCCATTACTATTAAACTTATCTCACCAAATAAAATTATTTAATATTAAAATCATCCATTTTAGACGTAAAAATATAACCAACAAAACATCTTCTATCTTATCCAACTTTTTCTCTACTCTTTCAAATCCAAGGACATATATGTAAAGAAAATGGAGTCCTGGACTAATTAAAATGAATGATTTTCAAATTAAAGAGATCAAAAACAATGTTTGACATAATCTTAAGTGTAAAAAAAAAAGAGAGGCTGGATTTGAATAGTGAATAAAACCCTTTGTTACACCTGTAATGTCAATTTGGGTCCCTGTACTTGTAATATTTTTTAATCAATGAAATCAAATTTATTTTTACAAAATTAAACATTAATCAAATATTTTTTTCAACACCCCAAGAATTTCAGGACAAGATAATGAAAATAAATTATTAGAACAAAATGTAAAATAATGCTGCATATAAGGATAAGATTAAAAAAAATTACTGACTAAATTAAAATAAAGCTTTAAGGAATAATAAAAATAAGACAATGTGTTATGTGAGAGGATACCGAGTGAAATCAAAAAATATTTTAGGTTTATTTATTAACTGGTAACCATAATTTAGACAATATTTCAAACAAAGACTGTTATTTAACATGTTATTTTTTAATAATTGAAACAAAACACATACAAAATAATAGGTTAAAGTCAAATTAATTTCATATATTACTTCCCATGGAGAAAATTTCCCATCATCGGTATCGAGCACTCAATGTTAATTATTGTACCCTCCACTCGAAAGCAAACAGTTTCCCATCCATGTTAGATCGATAACAGGGACGGCAAGATATTTCCATTATCGAACAAGATATTTTATTGTTGGGGAAAAAGGCATTGTTAGCGAAAGGAAAGACAGCACAAATCACTTGTCGCTTCATACTTTTCAAGAAAAGCAAAACAAGGAAAATTATCAAAATGATCAAATAGAAATGACAAGAAAACGAACGCTTCCCGGATCCATTTGATGAATCATTAATATAAATCAGATTTTTTTTTTTGTAAATAACGATACCTCCATGAAAAATAAAAAACTAATCACGAATTTAAAAATTCCAAATAACTTGGGTGGAAGGTTTTTATTTTAAATAATTTATAATTTTTTTAATTTAATAATTTCATTTATTCTTTATAATTAAGGTAATTAGAGAGGGGGTGACTGACACTTGTAAAATATCTATTTTAATAAATTTAAGAAATCTTCAATAGTTAAGTCAATAATTTTTTTTAAATACAATAATATCACATAAAAATACTCTAAAAATAAATATTCAGTAGATAATAGAGATTTTAAACCTTTTTGTTTAAAGGGCTTAAGGTTTTTTTATAGTCTATAAGTTTGTTTTATAAAGAAAAAGGGTTAAAGTGCTATATTGCCCATATAGTATTAAAAAATATATATTCCAAAAACATATGTATTAATGTTGATAAGAAATATCCATGATATATGTACTAATGAGGTAAAATATCCCTAACATATATATTAATGATATATATTAATGAGAAAGAATGTATATGACATATATATTAATGTGGATGTGAACAAGATGGGCCTTAAAAAACTTTCACACGTTATCTCCTATACAACATTAATATCAATAGAAATCTAATAAGTCTTTGAAAAAATTTTATATACCTGATGAATATAAAGAGAGTAGGATATAAAATATAGTTGTGCTAAAAAAAATGGATCCTTCACTTGATGAAGCCTAAGGGATATGAGTTTTATAATAGGTTTTGTAGGCCATTAAATTTAGGTTTATCAGTAGTTTTCCAAGTCTTTGTAATATTTATATGCAAAAACTTGTAAAAGTATCCAGTATGACGAGTTTGTTAATTTTTTTTGTATAGAAAGTAGGGTAAAACCCCCTGTTAATATGGCAGAGAACCTATATATAGGGATATGTTCCATGTTTGAAAAAAGAATTTTTAAGTATGTAGAAGTGAACCATGAAGGAATCCATATTTAAAAATGTTTTTAAAAGGATGAGGTGAAACTATAGAGAATGACTTATACTTAGAAAATATTTAAGATGCTAAAAGGAGCGAATATCTATCAACATTTATACTTAAAAAATTTCTGAAGGGCAAAAAGGAACTTTAGAAGGGTAAACTTATAATTAGAAAATATTTAAAAAGGTTGAAGGGAGTAAAATCCTATCAACACCAATAATTAGAAAATTTTTCAAGAGATAAAAAGGAATCCAAAAAAGATAAGTCTGTACTTAAAAAATATTCTAAGAGGTTGAGGGTAATGAATCCCTATTGATACCTATATATTGAAAATTTTCAAAAAATGAAAAGGAATCTAAAGAGAGTGAACCTATACTTCAAAAATATTTTAAGAGTTTAAAGGGAATGAATCCCTATTGATGTTTATACTTATAAAATTTTTAAAGTGTAAAAGGGACATAGCCATATTGATACTTCTACTTAGAAAAAATTTTAAGATGTGAAGGGGAATCCAATAAAAATGATGTTATTGCACTAAGGAGACTAAATTAATCCTTTTCTTGAAGAGTTATTGTATTTTTAAAAAAGTTAGAGGCTTGTGGCCTCATTGCAATGATAAAAGGCATGAGAGCCCTCAACTAGATAAAGATGTCAAATTTGAGAGTGAGAGATTCAAGATCATCCTTAGAGATAATAAAAGGTCTAGGAGTTTATCTAAAAAGTTATGCTAGTTTTTTGGGTTTTACTTACTCTTGGTGGTATATATTTAATTATAGGATGAGGGTCTTGTTGCTTGTTTAGGTTGCTCATATTTAGCTTTCATAGATGGTGTATCTATCATATTAGAAAGAACTTATTCCAAGGAAATAAATATGTAATAAAAAATAGAGATTCCAAGCTTCTTTTTTTTTAAGGGTTCGTGATTTATTCATAGCCTTTAAGGTTTTTTTTTACAAAAAGAAGAGTTTAAAATATAATATAACCTTGATATTTTTAAAAAGAGAAAGTATCTATAACATATGTATTCATTACATATGTTGATGAGAAATATTCATAATATATGTACTAATAGGGAAAAATATCCTTATTATATAAATTAATAAGGGGAAATATCTTTGATATATGTATTAATATGGATGAAAATATAATGAGTACTTAAATAACTTTTATATATTATTTCTTACACAATATTAATATTAATTTAGATATGATGGGTATTTGAAGAACTTTTATACACTTAATAAGTATATAAATATATAAAGAATGAGATCCAAAATGTCATTGTGTTTAAAGAAGATTCCTTCCCTTGAGTAAGCTTGAAGGAGATTTGATTTTTTTTTTGTTGAGTTTTATAAGAGGTTTTTTGGGTTTATCAATAACCAACTTGAAAAGAAGAATTCATTTGATTGATTAATAATATGAAGTTCTATTAGAATTTTTTGAATGAAGATCCCATTAGGGGAAAAAAAATAGAAAATCAAACTTGAAACTAAAGTAAAAAAGGAAAAGCTGGAGAATAAATATTTTTTCTATGTAAAATTCATATCTATCATACAAAAACTCTAAAATATTTAATTACCAATTAGAGATGCTAGAAACCTCTTGCTTTGGTTAGCTCCACCACTAAGTTTAGTGAATAAAGCACTTAGGATAAAAGAGCTATTTAAAAAAAATAGAAACATGTTTAGTTAAAAGATACAAATATAAAATAATTTTTATATAAAATTATGTATTTTCTATATAAGAAAACATGTCCTTTATATCTTTACTATTTTTGTTTTTTCTTATCTTGAAATATTACTTTAAAGTTTAAAAATTTCCAAGATGTCCTCTTACGAATGTTGAAGATGTCTTCCTAATTTATTTGGTATTGGTAGGCATAGATAGGTAAACCAGCATAAAAATCAGCGCAAGGCAACAAAATTTACACCTGCCGAAAGGTCTCGTCAACACATCACACTCAGGACACTGTATACTCTTCGTAATTGTCATGTAGTGTCGAACCCAAAATCTTTTTATAAGCAAATAAAATTAAGCCAACAGATAGAAAAATAAGCAACCCCAAAGGCAACCATGAAAAAAAAGATCCCCGGAAGAAGTGAAGTAACACAAGCGAACGAACTAGCCCATGGAATGGCTAGTCTATAATTTTGAAACAATCAAATCTCCAGCCTCAGCCATTTCCTTTTCCATTATGCGAAAATCAATCGGCTTCTAAGGATTTAATCCATATGGGTCTCAGTAGTTTAATCAGTTTTAAGAAATACTCTTTGACTTTCAAATCATTGACACTGAATTCAAGGTTTTATTTTCAGTACAAAAATACTTTTTTTTTTATTTTAAATTAGTTATTCTAGATTATTTTAATATATTGATGTTAAAAATAAAAAAATATTATTTTAATATATTTTTAAATAAAAATATTTTAAAAAGCAATAATAAAAAATTTACTATAAAAAAAATCTTTATTATAGCATAGCATGCATGTTACCATTTCCCATTTCTTTTTTTGTTCATAAATTGTGTTTGCGGCCTCAATGTTTAGAGTCCATGCGGTGTGTATGCAACCTGAGATTCGAGGCTCAAGGAGTGCGCCTCAAAAGTGGTTGAAATCCATTTTGATAGAGGGTAACCGATACAAGATTTTGTTTCTTGTAGAATCACCAATAAATATTTTGATTCTTAACTATTTTTATTTTTATTTTTATAATAATCGAGGAAATTTATTAATAAAGCTAGCGACATTAAATGTTAAACTAGCAAAACAAACGTAGGTCTTTATATAGAGAAAAAGAAATTAGTAAAGGAAATAAAAGCTAAACTTCATAAAAAGTCAAATACTCTAGCTAGAAGATATGAAGATATTACTTGTCAGTGCATTTCATTTTTTTTTTCTGGTCTTCTGAGTAAGTCTATAACATTGTACCTAAAATCATAATCAATTATTTTCAGTCATAATGTTAATTCGTAGTTCGATGAAAAATTAACTCAAAAACTATATTTTCTTACCATTTTGGTTTTTAAGCTAAGAACAATATAGGTAGTCCATAACGCTTCTTGTCCCATGTTTCATTAAGAAACCAAATTTATATAACTTTTTTTTTAAATTCAATTTAATTTAAGAATAGAAAGATCTATTTTCAAAAAATCTCTATGTTAGATTTAGCCATAAATTCAATTTTAAAACTTAAACTTCAACAAAAGTTCGCATGGGCTGGAAGTTTTTGATATATAAATGCTATACGGTCATACGAAACCATATATTTATAATGTAAGTTATCTAGTGGAAGAATCACTGACCGGAGACGAAATTCGGGTTTTTCTATGAAATTTATTATATTTACCATGTATTTTCAATACATCTGAATCAAACTAGTACATTCAGTATCAATCGTGAAGGTAAATTAACATACATGCATTAAATGAAGAAGAAGTTTCTGACCATGTCTTTTCTAAATATTAATAACGTTATTATCATCAATAATACATAATTATTAAACCCAGAACAATAACAACGTTTGTAGTGAGTCGATGTCACTCAAGTCCCAAGTAATCCAAATGGATACACGTGGGTTCAAGGCTATTAGATAGTTTTGTAAGAGATATTTTTCTTTTTTAAGAAAAAAAATCTTAAACTTTTTCTTTAAGGTTTGTTTTGCATATACACATAATATAGTCCCTATGACTCTTTTCTTTCACTATCAATAATGTTGATTTAAGTCATTGAGAGTTTTCTGAACCCACAAAGAAGATTTGTTTTGTAGGTGTAGTGGTCGGTCGTCCTTCTGAACGTTGCTACCTTGTTAGCCTTGAAATACCGTAATCTTTATGAGGTTTTGAGCAACTTCATTAATCGCTACCAATCTAGAATTTAATTATATTAATAATTGTTAATAACTATATATTTTCATTTCCCAAAAGTACATTTTCTATATGTAGAAACGAAAAGAACACCCACTTAATTAATTAATCACAAAAATTATTTATTATACAAGAAACCTTGGGAGCCCTACCTTACGACCTAATTTCATAACATCATCTTGCACTTGTTGTCTATACATTCTAAAGCTAAATTTCTTATAAACTGGAGGCACATAGCAGCTTTGTATCTCAGTATCATATGAAGGACAGAGGAAATACGCTGTTGAGAACCTTTCAACTCGTGGATTTGTGACAACACGGTGTTGGACACTCTTATAAACATCGTTGCTCCAAGCCTGCATCATGCATGTTCAACATGTCCATACCAACTAATGAGTTAAATTTTATTGCTTAAGGAAATAAATAACTTTTCGTGCAGTTACAGGCAAAGAATCATGCCAGCAACAATTCACGTAAATTTTATTTCTACTGGGAGGACGTACAAGTGGATTTAGTGCATATTTAAAAGTAAGATAAATGTTGTTTTTTAAAGTATATTTGTAAATATATTAAAATAATATATATGTTTTTTATTTAACATATTCAAATAATCTAAAAACACACAAAATAATTTGAAATTAATTTTTTTTAAAGTATGGTAGAATTGTAATTCTAAACATTTCGGGGATCACATGTAAAGATGGAAAGTAGTCAAAAGTTGAAAAAGAAACAAGAAAACTATTAGAATGAAATTCAAAATAAATAAAGTTAGAATAACCAAGGAGAAAAAAGCGATATTCTTGTAAGCTATTTAACTACTATAAAAATCTAGCAAACTTCGAGAAGTCGTGTCACCATTAATTCGTGGCTCAGATGATTTGAATTTCCTTTTGAGAAAAAAAGGTCCCATTACCTGGAATAAGTCTCCAATGTTGACTATTAGAGCCTCAGGATTAGGCTTGACAGCGAACCATTTCCCATCTTTCACTAATTGCAATCCTCCAACTTCATCTTGGTACAGTATTGTGAGAAAGTCACTGTCAGTGTGTGGCATAAGGCCAAATACTTCTGAAGGGATTGGACAAGGCGGGTATCGGTTCATTCGTAGATAACAAGTGCTTGACAGGCAGTTTTCTTGAAAGAAATTTGATTTGAAGCCTAACTTCTCTGCCAAAATCGCAGCTAATTTTTGTGCTAGATCAGCAACAGTTGTAGCAAATTGTTCCATTGTCGAGCTGGAAGTATATTTGAAGGAGAAAAAAATAATCACCTATCAACTAATATTTCTCAATGGCAGAAATGAAAATTATCAAAAAGGAAAAGGGTAATTTTATTTTTTTATATATTTTCATTGCGCTTGCAAGCGTCCATTTAATTAATTATTGACATGGATATATCCGTTTCAGGCCACATCAAGTACTTTAAAGAAAGAAAACAAGTGGCATCAAAGTGCTTTGGTACAGTGGTGGGAAACTCCTTCTACTTCTTCTACTGTAATTGGATTTAAGTCTTAATATATATGTTTGTCATCTTCTGTCTACTGGATTTACAAAGTATTTATAAATTAATCGTGATGTGTGTAAACTAACCCGAATACTCCACGTAAATTAAAAAAAGAAAAGAAAACAAGTGGGACAACCACAAAAGAGCATCTATCAATTCATATTCCAAGGGAAAAATGGAATTATTAAAAAGAAAATAATAAAGAATTTTGAATATTTTTAAAATTATAAACACACATTAGTATTACTAAGGGGAAAGGAGGAATTTTTTAGAAGGAAAATGATAAAAAAAAAATATTGAATTTTGGGTGGACCCTCCTCTCTTCTACAACAATATATATGGGATGTGTGGGATTCAAATCATATAAAAATTCTGATTACATCAACTAATTTTTTTAAGAAAATGACAGAATGAATGGTTGATATGATATTATTTAAAATATATAAGACCCTACCTAAATTTGGTTTGGGTCAATCAAATGTTTTCTTATAATAATTAAAACGATATAATAAATTGTTGATAATACTTTATTCCTATATTTAAAATTTTGAAAGTTTTTTCATAAATTACAGTCAAGGAAACAAAATAATTTATGGTTAATTAATTGTTAACATGTATACTCAAGATTCATTACGCAAAAACTTGTGAAAATCAGGAGCTTATAGAATGAGACATGTCGAGTTCCCAAAGCTATTATCGATTGATAATTAATTCACAGCTTATTCCTCATGTTAGTAACTGTGGACTTTTCTGATGGAAATACCAGGCCATGCTTGCAAAATATGCGTATACATATATGTAATGCTACTTCTTCTTCTTTTTATTCCAGATTGGCAGCTATGTGAAGCAGATCTGATTGCTTATGATGGTGTTAGTGTTATTTTGCTTGTCTAATTATATACCAAGAAGGAGCTATGATTTGTGCAATGTCTCACCATTATAGGAAAGTTTTAAGACATCTACGTAGAGATAAGAAGGACTCCTCCATCACATCAGCCATGTAAAGCAGATCTGACTGCTGATGATGGGGTGTTTGTCACTTCGCTTGTCTAATTATATAACAAGTAGCAGGTATGATTTCTGCATTGTCTCACTATTATTGGAAAGTTTTGAAACATTTACGTAGAGATAAGAAGTACTACCCCATCACATCAGGCTATGTAAAGCAGATCTGATGCTGGCTATGGTGTGCGTATTTCTTTGCTTGTCTGATTGTATACCCAGAGAGAGGTATATGTTTTGTGTATTGTCTCACCATTATAGGAAAGTTTTAACGCATTTACGTAGAGATGGGAAGAAGTACTCCTCCATCACATGAAATAAGCTTATCCTGAAAGGTCTAATGCTGTGTGGCTGTGTGCTATAAGCAGTACTTTCTTGGACCCCTCTTGTGTGCAAAAAATCTAACATAGAGTAGGAGAAAATCATTTGTCTGAGCCCGGGTTCGAACCGGGGACCTCTAGTGTGTGAGACTAGCGTGATAACCAACTACACCACCCAGACAATCTGAAGACCTTTCATTTTACTAATCATATTGCAGTTATTCATAATTTCACGTGTTTTTCTATATAATTACCTTGCGATACATCACAACCCGCAAATTTACTTTTCCATAGTTCCATCCCCTTCTATTGTTACAAACATTCATATATGGTCTAAGATTTTACAAAAGGTGAATAAGTGCATAATTTAATGGTTAAATTCAAAATTGTCATCCATAATTTTTTTTGTTTTTGAAGTATTAAGTGAAGTGGAAAGGAATTTAATGTCAAAGGATGGGGGAAGAGCTTTATCATATCATGTGACTCAAATTTCATTAAATCTTTCTTCAAAATATCAACAAAATTGTTGGAATTAATTAATTATAAATCCTAAACCTTGAGATGAACCCTCCCTTTATTTTAAGGGCATAGGAAATAAACCACAAATTCCACTCCAAGAAAAGAGAAGGAAAAAAAGAAGGAAGCAGAAGGACAGAACATTAAATAAAAAAAATTGCGATTACCTGAGACTACTGAAACCATTGGAAAGCGGGATGTCATTCATGGGAATATGAAAAGCTTCAGACCATGACAACTGCTCACGGCTAGTAGCTGTAGGTGTCCCCCATCGATAAGTCCCGCAAGAGAAATTAAATAACTCTTTGCTCTTGTTATTAAATGGCTGTCTGTAAACCTTGACTTGTTCGCTCATCATTTTGTCCAAAATCTCTCTTGAAATCCCATGATTCACAACTTGAAAGAACCCCCACTCTTGTGATTCCCTAGCAATATCTGACTTGCACTTTTCCTTCTCCAATTTTCCAAGATTTAAACGGCCAAGGTCAATCAATGGAAGCTCACATTCCTCAATAATAACAACCTCTTTATGACCATTAGCACCTTCTGTGGCTTTGTCCAAGAGCGCCTTGTAGGTGTCTAGGAAAGGTGGGTCCACGTCCATCCTTTTATCCTGAAAGGAGATGTACCAAGTAAATTAATGTTAGAAAGGCTTAGGAAAAATAAAAATAAAAATAAAAATAAAATGGCGTATGTGTGTGTTCTGGGTGGCTAGTGAGTGATAGGGACAAAGAGAGAGGAGAGTTGAAACAAAAGTTTTCTCCTTTTCATTTTGTTTTTGTTCTCTTCGTCGTCCACGAAAACGTTGTGGCGTTTCCTTTCAAGTAATGGACTCTGTCGGCATAGTTGATTGCATATCCTTTTGTTTTCTAGGATTCCAAGATATCTAAATTTTATTCTTATGAGCTTCGTTTCTTTCTTTATTTATTTTTTTTTTTTAAATATTTTGATGCGTTGTATAATATCTAAGTATTCTAATAAACTGTTAATCCATATATAGCATGAACACAAAATGCGTAAAAAACATTGATCTCATGATATTTAATAAAAGTAGAGAAATTTAGTTTGATTTAATAAAAAAGATTGAAAATGGTTGCTGAGCAAGAAAAACAAATTTAGAATAAAAAATATTAGAAAGAAATTGTCAAATAGTCTAAAGTTTTTTTTTATCTCAAATTCATCGTATAAGATATTAGATATGAATATTATTCGATAAATAAACACTTAAAAATAATGAAAAAAATTAAAAAGAAATTGTAAAATAGTCCAAAGCATTTTTTTTTATCTCAAATACATCGTATGAGATATTAGATAGGAATATTATCTTACAAATAAACACTTAAAAATAAAAAAAAACTTAAAAGAAATTGTGAAATAGTCCAAAGTCCAATTTATAAAAAAAATAGAAAAAATTAACCACTAAATTTTTATAGCTATACTTTATTTTAACGATTAAAATATTCTTATACCAAATTAATTCATATCTTTGTGAATTATCTTATTTACTCATTCTCTATATTAACTTCGTGCTTTTAGAAGAAAAACAAGCTGAATAATAAACTAGATGATGCTGAGTTCAGCACATATAAGACAAAATTAATGCTAAAACTCACTATATATATGAATAAATTTTTGCTTAATTATAAGAATATTAGCTAGCACTCTTCAAACCTCATTTGAGAAAGATGGGAAACGAATCAGAAGCTCTCACTGATCGTTGTGGGACTTTATTAAATAAATGTCGGCAATGCTTCTGTGGGCCTGGATCTATAAAGTGGCAATTCCTAGCACAAAATAGTGACAATTGTCATCAAAGGGAGTTGCTCTTTCAGCTGCTTGTGTGACTAAACAAAATGTCACTGTTCTCACATATGGTAGAACATTTTATGGCCACATAAAATGTTTTTTCTTCAATATATATATATATGAGATATGATATAACAATATTTGTCTTTGACCATCTGGAAATAACCTGAACGAATGTAAACCTTATATTTTATATACCAACACAACAGCTATGCTTCTTTCTTCTTCTTCTTCTTCTTTTTAATCATATGAAAGATGTTTTCAAACCAATTTAAAAATTAATTAATATTAAATTCTCTTAGAAGATTTTATAAATATATATATTCCATTATATTTTATGGATTCCAAAATTCTAAAATTCAAACACACAAAAAAAGAGAGCAAGAATTGAGTTAAAAGTCCTGAGCTACTGTGTTTATCTCTTGGAATTATAACAATGTCGTCCTCTCCTGTGTCTGGAAAGCATATGGTACGCCTAGGGTTTGCCTCTGAAATGGTACCTGGCCCCATTTGCTTTGGTTTCATTTGACGGCTTGACTTTAGTGTCAGAATAAATGAATGCTATGGTCATGTCGCAAATGATACAAAACCACCCCCTAATTAATTAAGAAATAGCAAAATCTCGCAAATGAAAACAACTTCCCTGTTGACAGTCGTTGTCTCATATATCATATCAGGTATAGTCATTGTACTAACATTTCATGGACCCAGCAAATTAAATAAATAAGTTTATGAGTCTTCTTGTTACATTAAATAAAAAAAAAGAAGAAGCCTAGTTTGTGCTTGTACTGGTTAATGGCCAGCGGTGTGTGTGTCCCGTCACAATATTGGGGGGCGGGGGGTGTTCTATCTAATTATAACTTCGATGTAATAGAAAAAAATTATAAATTCTACACTTCACCATAAGAAGGAGGTGGAGGTGGAGGTGGAGGTGGAGGAGGGAGTAGGAGGAGGATCAGTAATGGGTGTAATGGGCCAATATTAGTTTCAATGGATTCTATAATACTATTAGTTTTTTTTTTTCATATGATATACTAATTTCTCATAGTTCATATATCATTTCTTTTTCAATGGCAAGGAAATCAAGCCTATATCTTCCTTCTGCGAGTGAAATAAATCCCGGATAAGCATGTAGCCAGTCGCGGGTTGAAAAGGAGGCCTATAAACCCAGCTGACAGGCAATAAAAATGAGGAAAGGGGGGTTATTGCACATCAAGAAAGGAGAAATTTAACCATGTTTCCACACAATCCTTATCTTATACCTCAAACCAACAAGCCAACCTTTGTCATATACTTAGGTCTTTAATAGTGTGTGTGCGTGAGAGAGGAGGATTTATGTTCACATGCATATAAATCACAATCAAAGCACTCGTGCATGAGTTTCATTTTCCTTACCTCGTTTATGATCGGCAAAAAGTTGTTGGATTCCACTATTTAGGCTTTCCTTGATATGCACTTGAAATAAAGCGTTTGTGGTGTGAATGAGTTCTGCATTCTCAAGAAAATTAAGTGAAACTCCAATTACGTCAGTTTTCTATACAAAATGGAAATAAAAGATATAGTTTGTCATAGCAATGGACAAGCACAAACTAAGTAAACAACATCCTTTTTTGGAAATGATAAAGCTTAAGAAGCATTGACTGAGTACCTAAAGTAGTTAATTACTTGCATGGCAGTGCACCAAAAGCGTCATTAACGTCCACCTAGATGTGCTTCTCAGCTAAGAAGGAGAAATATCTGCTAATATCATGTATTTTGAAGTATACATCGAGTAAGCATGAAATGATGACATGAAAACAAAAGGATCTTTACTTGAATAGAAAAACTATAAAGAGAGAAGAATTATAGAATAAGAAGAGATTTTGAGAAGGAAAGCAAAGGCAGATTAACATAGAGGCTATTTGAGAAGATCATATGTTACTTACATGAAAAAAAGAAAGAGAGTGAGAAATGGAAGTAGGGAGTTAGAGAAAGGGTGTTATGTCGACCATTAAGCTTGGAGGGAGATATTTTATGGAGAGGAAAAGCTAGACCATCAATAATTATTATGATCATAATACTGTAGGAAGAAAATAATTATGATGCCATAGTGTAATTTCTTAATAAAAGATCATGCGTACTTTGCAATAATATTATAATTTTTTCTAATAATTGAATATATAGGCTATCCTATCTTTTATTTTATTAAATCATATATTATATTTAAAGTATCCATTTCTTTTAAATTAATGTAGGGCCAAAACCAAAATAAGGTTATAGGTTCATGTGGCTGACACTAGTCCTGTCTTTTGTAGAACCACTAACCCTTTCTACTGTGGAACTCGAATTCAAGGATTAAGCAGCTGGATGATTGAAATCCCCATCAGTAAATCAAGGCGAATATTTAAGTGTTTGTAGCACTTTTCCCCCTTTTTGAGATTAATATGGATAAAGATAAATAATCAACAAGTACAATTTGTTTTCCGTTTATGGTGTCGACATGTTGGGGAAGAGATAAGGGAGTGATAGACTTGGAACGATGAGGACCAAATGATCTATATCCATCAACTAAACGTTGGGCATCATCAACTTTCGTTTTGGTTATCATTAATCACTTCATTAATCCTCAACACCCCCCCCCCTCCCCATCTCTTAGTATGTCTGAAATAAAATCTAAGAAATTAAAGAAGCCCATGATTAGTATAATAATTAATCACTTCATCATTTTTGCTATTCATTGCGTGCAAAGTAACGTTAATTATAATTAATGATCATTTCTCATGTGGATACTGGGTCAGGTTATATCTATATCTGGTCTTATCTAAATTTTTGATCCAGGTCTGTCCAATCTTAAAAAAAAATAAAAAAAAATATTGGACTGAGATTAACCCAACTATTTTAAGCTGAAATTTGATCGATCTTTTCTGTTACCGAACCTAACTTAGCCCATGCAGATTTTTATTTATTTATAATATATAGTATAATATTTTAAAAAACAAAAAAAAATCCAAACAAATTTCAAAAATCCTTAAAAAAATTATGAACTTCTTAAATATTTTTCTACTAATTTTGCATAATATCGGGTTATATATTTATACTATAAAATACAAATCTAGTATTAAAATACCAATTGTCTCCAACATATTTCAAAAAAAAATAATAACTTAAAATAAAATCAATTTAAAAAAATTCAAAAAAATTTAAATCAATTTTCAAAAAAAGTTATTTTCTTGCATATGGCCAAATCCTTAAAAAATTTACAAATTATATTTTTATTAAAAAAAATTGCATATTTCTCATGTTTTGAAAACTAAAAAAAGGATATCATAACCAGTTTATGATCATCCGTTAGGGTTTGGTCAAAATATCAAAAAAAAATTCTAATATATATATATATATATATATTCTTCTAGGATCCATATGTAGACTTTAATATTTATGGGTGTAAAATTACACGATAAAGTATACCCTTGGATATTAAATATACAAAGTGTAAATAAATATGATGCTAATTTAAAACTTTAAAATAGTTAGGATTTAATCCAATAAGAGAAAGACTCTCTCATGAAGAGAGATTTGCCTTGAGCCTTAGATAAGATCAATAAATGAAAACTCGACTTAAAAAAAAAATTGAACAATATTGTAGTTTACCTTAGGCAGGTTGCACGGGGGGTGGTACGTCTTCACTTTGCACAACCAATCCCTTACTTAGACTCTCGTCGACCATAGGTTCCTAATGACTATAATATTAGGTAGAACCTTTTGGTGGCACTCAACTCATTCCTTAATATAATGTGCTCCTTATTCATAAAACTCATAATAATCGATTCCCTTGTGGTGACTCATTAGATGAAACTTAATAGATTTTTTTAGAAATCTTGATTTTACAAACATGTCATTCATCCTGTTTTGTAAATACTTTGAACATGTTTTCTTTGATACTAACTTCCACTATACTCACTTCATTGTTACTTACATCATGGTTAGGTAAAACAATTAAATTAACATTAGGTGAATCCCTAAAAATTACCCATCCTATCTTAGTTAATTCTAATAACCTTTACTTCAAAGTGTAGAAGTTTTAATATTATGGTCATTCAAAAATTAATTGTGGTTTATGCCAAACAAGAAAAGTTAATTATAGTGGTGGTATAAGGATAAGAGATAAATGTCTAATAATTAACAACTTGGCATACAACCCCTTCAAAGATATAAATAGAAATGGTAGTTGTTCAAGGAAGTTTCTTGTGTTTTACCTTTGTTAGTTATTTTATTATTGGATTGGTTTAGGCCAAAGGGTTTGGCAAGGTCAATGGTGTTTTTTTAAGAGGTGCATGTTTGAGAGTTATGGTAGTTTTACTTTTTATTTGTATAGTCGCTTTCTAAGTTTTTCATATCATTTTCTTTTTTCTTTCCCATAACGCCTTTCTTTTCTATTGACTCAACTATACACCTAGACTTAATCCCCTGTTTTATCCTTTTAGCAATCCTCGTAGCATTATAGAAATGTTGAAGGTTGGTGAATAACGCTGTCATTTTTATTTCTATCAGTAGAAATTGGACATGTGTTGTCACATTTTACTATCTTTACGTATATACCCTTACAAACTTTTAGTTTCTCATCTTCATGGCCATCATACCAGCTCTATTAAGGGAAATTTCAAAAATGAACTTATATTGCTTTAAGAAGGCATTTGTCAAATCCTTCCACTTCTTAATCTTGACATTATTAAGCATGATATAGCAACTCAAGGTAAATCTTATAAGACTATCTTCAAATAAATAGATTAGCATGTTATCATTGTAGATTATTTTGGCCATCTTATTGCAGTATAACTAGATATGTGTGTTTGGGCATTCTATCCTTGTATACTTGACAAATCCCAACACTCAAACTCCTTTGGTATCATAATGTTTGTTATTAAGCAAACTTCTACTACTTATACAGGGTAAAAAATATCATCTTCTTTAACTTATCTCAAAGTTTCTTCTAGAGCAACTTATTTATCAAACTCTATAGGACCAATATATATATATATCATCAAAAGATCCTTTAGTTATTAATCCATAGTTATAAGAGTTTAAGTTGATGAGGCAGGGGTGATAAGGATAAAATGTTGCTTAATTGCTAAGTTAAGCCTTTATATTTAAGGTGTATGAGAGGTATGAGCTGCTGATGCTTTCATAAAAGATTGTGCTAATGTTCCCTCCCCATTCTTTGACTTTAAAAATTGATTAAGTAAGCTAGTTGTTTAAGCAATTTCATTTTTCATAGATTCTAACTCACTTCAATAATGTGATTCTAGTAAGCCCTTTCTTTGTTTTTCATTCTTTCTCTCAGTCAGGTGTAGTAGACTTTAGGTAGAAGATATATGTTTCACAATTTGTAATACATATAAAATTTTATAAGTGAATGTGTGATTAAATGTGTGATCATGATGCATATGCAGCATATATTGGATAAAGATCTAGCCTTTCCAAGAATAATTGATTGTTGTCACTTTGCTAGCATAATATGTCTGAATTTTTTCAAAACATTTCTTGTTATGAGTAATTATATATAAGTTATTGCTTTGAATCATGCATATCAAGAGATAAATTTTACACAAAAAATGGGTCAAAGCCCTTTTTATTAATAAAATTGACAAGTCCACTATACTTTTTGGAAAAGATAAATGCAAGAATAAGAAAAAGTATATCAGTCTTTTTCTTCAACCATATCTTTAGCCAAATGTAGGAAGGTAAAGCTATGATTCTCAATCTTAACTAGAAAAGCATGAGTCTTAGGTAATCTCTAATTATAGCGAAGGATGTCCCCTCTAACTTTTCGAGCATTAGTAGCATACTTGGCAGCTTCATTCATTTACTAATCCTTCTTGGTCGTCTTTATAATAAGTAGCAAATTATTTCAGTTCAAAGCATTGTTATTGATGTTAATCTAGTCTTTATACTTTTATAATGCTATTAACTTCTCTTTCAAGTGCTTCACATTTTCTCTTTTCTTGTAGAGCTTTACTCTCAACACCTTGATTTCATTTTTTTAACTATTAGATATGCTTTAATAGCCATGACTACCTTTCATTTTCCTCTGATCCTTGTTGCTTCTTCAGCTTGTTAGCTTTCAATCATCACATTTTTTTTGTTTGTTAAGAGCCTTATATTTCTCAATCTTATCCATCAATTCTACTTGAACTTATATAAATTTATCCTGATAATATTCAACATTTGTTTAATAGTAATTGAAGTTGGCCTTCAATGCTTTAAGTTTAAAGTTGTTTTGCATCCAATTCATACTTAGTTCTCCTTTTTTTCTCGCATTCTTCCTTTATGGCCTTCTTTTAACCTAATTGCAGCTCTAAAATTGTTATTCTTGTATCTTGGATTGAAATTTTTCATCTAGAAATGCCTTTTTTTGTCTCATCCAACAATATTGCTTCTAAGACTGCCTTATCTCTTTTACTCTTACTTAACTTTGTTTGAAGCTTTTCTACTTGTTCTCACAAATCCTCCTTATTTTTTACCTTTATTCTTTTAATGAGCTCTTTCATAACTTATAAAGGTCTAACTTTAGAATTTAACATCTTAGGAATAATAACTAGGGTCAAACTCTTCCATCTTGTATACTATTTACTTGTGCTAGGGAAGAGACTGGTTGCATAAATGAGAGCTATTAACACCCTTAACATGCCATACTGAGGTAGTTTGTATTTTTTTTTTACCTTAAACAAACCCTCAACAATAATTAATAACATTTTACCATTTTCAGATCAAGTTTTTGACATAGAAAACCATGGTCTGTTCACCGTAGCAAACCCCCCATCGTAGACTAGTAGAGATGAAAACATCATTAGGCTATAACAATCAATAAATAAGTTTTGTTATTCTCAATAATATTTTGGATACTGACCTTATACGAGCTTTTTTTATCCTATATTAAAGTGAGTAATAATAATTTATTATCCTTAATAATATATTTGAAACTAACTATTTTTATATCTTTTATCTTTATATTAAAAGTGGATAATATTTTCTTGTCAAAAATAATTTTTTAATATTTTTAAAATATAAGCCAAAATCTATGCAATATTTTTAAAACATGCTAAAATATTTTAGATTTTAAAAAATACTTAAGTAATTTTTAGGATTGTTTTTCCATATGCAAGGAAAAAATATTTTTATTATTTTTTATTTTATTTATTTAAGTTTTGAAAAAAACTCATTTTTTTTCTTAAAATAAAATTGTGCAAAACGACTTAACAGACGTTTATCAAACACACCTTTAAATAGAAAAAACCTTTAACAAAAGCATACTTAGCTAAACAAGGCCTTAGCCATTTGATCAGAATTTGACTTGATTTTGACCTAATTGTGTTAACTAGATACCTTTAGTTCAACCATAAACTAAACTACAAACCATTAATTTGACCTAAAAACTAAACCAATATGAAAGCAAAAATTAAAAATCAAACTTGAGAAAAAAAACAAAAAAAACCAAAAAACGTTGACCAAAAATGGATCATACTACAAAAATAAAGAAGAAAATGAACATGAAAAATATTCATATCAATTCCTACAATATGGCTTGCCAACCAAACTAGATATGATCAAAACAAGGCTATAAACATGTTATAAATCTTTTAAGGATAAATAACCTCGCATATATTCATTTTGATTATCAAAGAATCATCACAATTTGATCCAAACATGTTTTTATCAAAAGTGAATGTCTAGGATTAAAACTCATTAAAAACTTGTTATTGATGTCAAAAACCTTAATTATTAATTAATCAAGTAAAATAAAGCATTTAGTCCAAAGAAATAGATAAAAAAAATGATCTAAATCATATAGTCAAAGCAATGTTCTTCCCAAAAACATGAAGAACACTGCACAGCAACCGAAAAAAACATAGCATACTATTAAACCCCTAAACTTATTTTATATGCCTCTAAACACACTACTTTTGATCCTTACAAACCACATTACCAATATCAAATATAGTTAAATAAAACAAAAAACATCAAATTATTAAAATCATACATTAGATTCCACCTTCATTATTATAGTCCTAATGACAACAAACATGTAGATTTAAAACCGACTCTCTAAATAACTTAATACCCAAATCAACCTTAGGAATCAAGTACATTCACTAATAATAATAATAATAAAAAAGGCATCAAACACCTACTTCCATATTGGTATAATTAAAAAAACATTTTATTATAGCAAGATAAACATAAAAAAATTCCTTAAACATCTAGTAAACAGAAATAAACAAATATCAAAATTAAGCAAAGAAAAACAATATTTCATGCATTAATCAAAATACAAGATCAGTACAATGTATTATTAAAAACAAGTTCAAAACATCAATAAAACATGAAATAAAGAGCTAGAGATGTGCCTCACGGACATCACTTTCTAGATTAAAAGAGTTTTTTTTGTATCTTACAAGCTCTAACAATTTCTACTTCCTTTTCTTTTCCAAGCTTTCTACTTTCTTTCAAAGTTGAGGAAATCTTTGTATTATACTTTTAAACATTTATACTTGGAATTTATTTATCCTATCTTCCTCTCTCTTTTTTCTCTCCTAATTTCTTCTTCTCTTTCATAATTTTTCAAAGGTATTTATAAGATTTCAAGTTAGGATTTTGTTAGATTCAATCAAAGATTGATCTTACTTCATTAAAGTTTGGCTCTCTTATCAAAATCAGAGAGTTTTGGGTATCTTTTACAGATGTGAGCTTTGTACCTATGTTGGTTTTACAATAGTGGTTTTGTAATAAACTTGGTTTTGAAGATTTTGATGATTTTCCCAAACATAGAGACAAATAAACTTATTTCTGGCTTTTTAATCTGAAAAGAAACGTAGCTAACTTTTGATAAAAACC
The DNA here is from genome assembly GCA_015708895.1 of Populus ilicifolia. Taxonomy (NCBI): domain Eukaryota; kingdom Viridiplantae; phylum Streptophyta; class Magnoliopsida; order Malpighiales; family Salicaceae; genus Populus; species Populus ilicifolia. The sequence goes on from SRLM01014035.1 coordinate 505,579, forward strand.
TAATGAAAAGACTTGAAGTGTGAGAACATGAAAAAGATTAGTGGTTTTACAGAATGGATTTCACATCCATAAATGACTAAGTTACCCAACTTTAAAGCTTTGTTAAAGCACCTCTAACATCATCATCATTAAAGAACACCTAAAATCAATAGAAGGGGTGCACTTTTTTTTGTTTGGATCCACCCATGATCAATTTGGAGGTAGTTAACTTCACATTTATTCACTTAAAGGTACCAACTCGATCAATCTAGCATCTTTCAACATAGTGAAGCTACTTGAGGACAAGATGTTATTGAGATTATTAAAGAAAATATGATGCAAATGTTTGATAAGAGTAGTTAATCTTTATAGAAGGGGTGTTTCTAAGTTTAATGATAACAGTTACAACCCCTGAGGTGGTTGGAACAGGGGATTATCAAACCTAAAGTTTAGATCATTATCTAATTAGATCTTTTGTTCTTGATTTATGGAAATTAACCCCCTCAATCAACAAACAAATGTTTAATCTTTTTAATTTTATCCTTGGTTTACATTCATATGCCATTTTTAGTTTAGTCACTAGTTTTGAGTTTTTTTAATCAACTTTCTAATTGCTCATTAAATTTCAATATTTATTCTATTAAGCTCCTCATTTAATCAAATTAACTCTTTAAAATTACAATTTGACCATTAGACTTTAATTTCTTTTAATTAAAACTTAAATTAACTTCAAAAATATTTTTTCTTATAATTAGACCCTAAATAAATTCCAAATAAATCCTTATACATCCAATTTTTAATTCATCTTCCCTAGATTAAATTGTTCTTATTAATAAAGCCTTTAATAGTTAAAATTGAACTACAAATTTAGGTAGTTCGATCCTTCTCAACTAGTTTTTGGCAATTTTATAGACATTCTTTATGTTTTTCACACTAATATATATACATATATATATATATATATTCCAAAATTTTCTTTTTAATTGTATTTTTTATTTTTATATATTTATATGAGGTTCAAAAATAAATAACAACAAAAAGCTCACTACTATTACAAAAGTTTACTTATTCATGAGTTTGTGCATGCTCTTCACCCTACTTAGTGGTCATACTTTATTTCTTTGTAAGTTATCTACTCTTCTTCAAGAATAAATGTTTGCTAGCTTGTTAAACTTTAGGACGAGGGAAATATTCATCAAATCCAATTAGGAATTTGTCTCAATGATCATCAAAGCCAATACTTTACCAATGGTTATACAAATATTATTGTATCTATTCATTTGTAGTTGAGTATTTTTATCACTAAAGTTAATTAGCACTCCTCTTCTCACACTAGAGTATTACTCAATTAGATGACTTGTCACACCACTTCTAAAAAATTATTCATGTTTATCTATGGCACAATACTTTAACCGTAATATAGGCTATCAGAAGATTTGTCCTTAAGCTCACACTATGACTTTAAACCTTTTCACCAAAGAGCTTTTATTTGTTGTTACATGATGATTGTATCCTCCTTCCACTAATATCCCTCAAAGTTCTCCAATTTTATATCACCATGTGTACTATAGGAGAAATCATTGTCATTAATCACATGGAGTTTATGCTTCTTTTATCATGGTGCTTATTATTCAATTCAAACTTCAAACCAATGTGTCCTTTTCTTTTATAATAGATGATTATATCTCTTTAACTAGGTCCTAGACAATAACTTATCTTCTATCCTTGCATGTATTGGAGATTTTTTTTATTGTTTTTATTAAAAGCATAAGAGAATTTTTACTATACATCATTTTAGCCTAGTCTTTATTATGAGCTTCAATGTAAACACATCATATGATTGCACATATCATATCATATATATTTTTTGTATATATTTTATCTTATTTTTTAGGTGTCAATACCATATTGAATCCTATAAGTTTTTCTATACCTTTTCTATATTTTTTTTTACAATAGTTTTTCACTAAGTTTTTCTACTACTTGCTTAAGTTTAACAACAACTCTTTTTATCACAATACGGTGCCAATCTTAGTTGATTGAAGTTAGCATCTTTAGAGAAATCATACCTTCATCATATTCTCAAACATTTAGAACTCATTTGTCCCTTTACTATCAACTACAACTAGTTCACTATGAAAAAAAAATCATGTGAATAATACCGCTACCAAGCAAGTTTCTAGAAAATATTGAAGGGGTCATAAATAATCCTATTTAAAATTTAATCTTCCTAGATAAATTTTTAAGTTCATATTGATTTATTATCCTAACTTTTTAAATATGTAATCACATGTTAGCTATGTTACCCTTAATAGTTCTTTCGTTGCATACTCTAGTTTAATTTATCTACACTCAATGAGACTATCAATACTATAGAATCGTCAAGATTGGTCTTTCATTCTTCTTCACTCTACACCTTAATCTTTCACATTCGACAAGTCTGGGTGTTTAAAGTACTTAATTCTACCTTTTTCTCAATGCTACTCTAATCTCATAACATAACAATTCAATAAATGCATTTATCTAATGTGTGTGATTTCTTTTTTTTTTTTTTATCATCATCCACTATATCATCAAATACTTTTTATTTGGACATTGCATCTCATTATATATCCAACAACAATTTCATTCTAAATTTTAATAATTAAACTATACTATTATTTTAGAAATAATCAAATTAGTTGGAAACAAATATAAAATCATCCAAATTGCATTTCAAATAGTTTAGATTTTATCCATACAATTATAGCCTAATGAACAATCTAAATTGAACAAAACACTAGTTGCATATAAAATCACCTATATTGGATCATTATCATTGGCTTTAATGGCTTAGCTTGTAACCTACTCGACTTAGTTCAAGTCCATCCAGATTCCTAATGACATGACCGATATGAGACACTATTGATGCAACTATTAACTAGACTAATGATGTGTTATATAACACCGCATTTGCATCATGAATAATTTAGATCAACTCTGTTAGGTAGGGTCAAATGGTTAGGTAAAGACGACGTGTATGACATATAGTCATACTTAGGTAGCTTTCTTTAAGACAAATATAGGCATGTGTAGCCATGTTGCATATTGATTTTTCATGCCATTTTCTCTAGTGTGCTCCTATTAGCTTTCTCTTCAAGTTGGTATATTCAAAACATATTTTTTACCACTTTTATTTCTTTAAAATAATCAAACATCTATCATTTTCTTAGCTTTGATACTAATTTTTGCCTAGAGCCTAAATACTATATTTAATGTGATTCAACAACTTTTCTATATTCATAAAGCAGTCAAAATGAAAGATAAAAAAACTCAACTCCCATCTCTATCACTTAACTTGCCATTACAAGCTGCTCCCAATACTATATTATTAGTATAGTTTTTAGGCTTGATGCGTAAACTGATGTAAAATAAAGTATAGGTTATTAAGACCAGATAACTCCATCAACTCAACCTTGATTTTTGTTAGAATTATGATGTTTTGTTCTTTGAATTTTTTTTTCAATTGGGCCATTAAAACCCAACTAGGTTAAATGAGTGCCGTGGATTCAATGTTTTGTCAAATCCAACTAAATCCTCAATTTGAATAAAGTTTAAGATTCTTAATTTTTTGGATCAACCCCTAAAAAGGTTGAAGATTTTTACTTGAAAATGGGCCAAAAATTGAGATATCTAAGGTGATACGTTTGTCCTACAACTGAGCTGCTTGTCCCAACATACAGTGATATATATAGCTACATTTCGGGGCCTCCATCGTACAGAAACACTCCTTGTACAATCTCTCAAACCCTATTATCCTTAAGGTGAGTTTAGGTGGATAATGTGCTCGCAGAGGAACCCTTAACTTCGGTCCCAATATAAATGCGGTGGGGGTCTCTCCAGAAATGTGTGGGGTTTTGGTTGTAATGTTCCGTGCTAATATCATTAAAAAAAGGAAAAGAAGAAGCTGAATGATACATGAATTATTGCTGTTGAATCTGCCACGTGCACGGTTATGAATTATTGATCATAATTGCCGACGGTGCCTGTTACACTGTATAGGATTTTAGTGTGGTCATTCGCAAGTCCTTCTCGTTCAAGTGCAAGTTTGACTATTTAAAGGTCAATGTGAGTGGTGGAAGGGGTTTCGCAGGTCATGTCATTGTATCGATATCTTGATGATTGGAGGATCATTTTGTTTAATTTCACAGCACTAGATCATAATGGAGTGCCCCTAAGATTCTCCCCTTTTCAAATTTAATTATTATAAATACAAAAATATCTAGGTATAACTTGTAACATGGTGACAAGTGGCCTATCCCTTGTGGGCAAGGTTTGCCCCCTGCCCATCCTGCAAAAATCACGTGGATTGCTGCTAACTTGTTGCTTTCTCGTTGGTACTAGTAACGTGACCTGTATTTTATAATGGGTTGGATAAAACAAATTATATATAAAAAAGTTTTTTAAATTTATTTTTTTAAAAAAATGCTACTAATAAATTAAAAATTTTATTAGAGTTATTTGTATTAATAAATATAAAAAATAAAGTATTAACATGTTTATTGAACTTATATATTTACAAGTTAAATATTTTTTTCAATACAAAAGAATTAATATATATATATATGTTACTAACATTTTTTAATATTAATTAGTTAAAAGTATAGTCATTAATCACAAAGTCAACACTTACATATAATGTAATAAAATATAGATTATTTGTACTAATTTTTATATGTATACCAAGTATGCATAAGGATTCAATGTGTTTTTTTACATTAAAAATTAAAAATATAATTTGAAAAGCTTATACAATCACTAATTAAATAAATCAATAACTATTTATATAAATAAAAAAAGTCATTAACAATAATCTAGAAAGAAATTGTAAAGGTGATATATTTACTCATTTATGTTTACTAAACTATTTTATTTAAATAAATAAAAGATAAATCCATTTTTAAAAAAATTATGACTTAAATGATAAATACAAATAAAAATGACTGAATGAACTCATACTATAAAAAATATTATGAAATGCTGAATATATAAAAAAATATAAAAAATAGAAACCTGCTAATATGATAGAAACATATATAAAAAAATCTTAAGTAAACTGAGTAGCCAACTCGGATGAATAGATTAAACATTTGACCTATGATATGAAATTAAGATGACTTCATAAATATCAAAGCAAAAACAAATAGCAGTAAAAAAGACATTTGAAAATAAATGCTTTAAAAAAATATCAAAGTTGACCTAGACTAATATTTTAGATATATGACTTAGATAATAAAACTAGAGTAATCTCATTAAAGACAAACTTGAAAAAACAAATAAGTAAGATTTTTAATTGAATAAATATTGAGGGATGAAATTAAGTAAAAAAAATCAATAAAAGAACAATGCAAAAAAATAGCAATTAAAAGAATTAGAACTAAAATCAATATAAAAACAAACTAAAATTAAATGTTAAAGAAAAACTTAAATGAAATTAAATGTTTAGAGATGGAGTTGAAAAAAATTATATCAATTAAGAAAATGATCATAAAATAAAGAATTGGTACCAAACTTGACATAAAAATAAAAATAAAAATAAATGCTCAAGAATGGAATTGAAGAAAAGCAAATAAATCAATAAAATGATTGAAAAAAAATTAAAATTAAAAGAATAATGATTGAATTTGATTAAAAAAGGAACAAAATCAAACAACCAAGGATGAAATAAAAAAATAGAACATAATTAAAAACAATTAATTCAAATAAAACAATTGTAAAAAGAGAAGAAGGGCTAAATCAAAAGAAAAAAGAAATTGAAAGGATGATATAATTTTTTGTATTACTAGCATGCAATCCAAGAAAGAAAAAAAACAGAAAAAAGAAAAAAAAATAGTCAATTAGTGTCAAAATAGACCTTACTATTATACATGAATCATCCAAGAAAAAAAAAGAAATTAAGACACATCAAATGTTGAAAACTTAATTTCAACAATCATTGTTAGTCACACATTTAAAGACATTGAATGTGAACACCTTTTTTTATGTGGACAAAACTAAAAATATTCCTATAGCTAATTAACAATAACAAAAAATCCTTTATAAAATTACAACCAAGCCCTTGAAATAAAGGCAATGGAGTAACTCAATTGTTCATAAAATTTTATATATATAAGACTTTAGGACTAAATAAGAATAAAAAAAACTATTAAGAAATAACAATCAAACCCTTTAAGCTAAGATTAACAAATTTGCATAGTAAAAGTATATGTGCAATTTAATTATTCATGATAAAATTAAAATAACTATACATCTTCTAGGAAAAAGATTCTAATATTTTACTTTTTAAAGGCAATATAGTAATTGCACTATTATAAAAAAAATTAAAAGATAGTGTTGTCCTAAACAAATAAAAATTAACAGATTAATTACGTGTAAAGACTATGTTATCTCTTAAGTTAAGCTTTAAAAATTAAAGAATCAATAATAAAAATGTAATACCATTACAGTTCTTGATATATTTTATTATGAATGAACTATAATGAAATTTACAAGGTTCAACATTTTATTTAATATTAATATTTTGATATACTTTTTAATTATGATGTTAAATTTTAATTTAGGTAACGCAATTGTATGTTATGCCAATAATTTTTAAAATCACATAACAACTTTTTTTTAATTTATATGATAACGAACAAATCAAAAACAAAATATTTATAACTGTATTATTTATGTATGAATGAGAAATATACCCATTTTAATTGAGCAAATTAAAAAGAAAATATGATGTTATTTTGAAATTTTATAAAAACAATTAAAAAAAGTAGTTCACTATATATTAAGTGTGGTCCCTCATATAAATTGATTGGTTCTTATAGTGTTTATAGTATAAGGATTTCATCAGAACTTTGATGAATATCTACAATAACTTTAATTGTTCATTGTATCATGGTACTTTCTCATCACCCCCGGGACTTGAAAAGAGCCATTAGTTTCAATGTTGAAGATATGATATGAAATCATTTTAATTCATCTAAAGATGCATTTATGACCTAACTTATGGTGGGTTATGAAAAGATTTAATCATATGAGCTCGTTTGTCACTCTTAAGACTTAAAAAAACCATTCTTTTTCCATAACAATTCATGACATGACATGCCTTTGTCTTATGATAAATTTTTTACCTAACTTGTGGTGAGGAGTAGTGGAGGAATTTAATCATAATACTATATTAAGACTGAGAATGTTGATCTTTAGTTAAACACAAATTATTTTAATCCATTCTGTTTTGATTTTTGAAATGTTTGCTTTCGTTTCACCCCATTTATCTTCATTTGCAGTTCGAAAACACATTATATTTTGTAGCCAAATTTCTTTCTAGACAAATGCAATGGACGTTCTAAATACTCATCTTATTTTTAGCGCAAGCAAGTTTCTTCTAACAAGGAGAAATCTACCTACACACCCTTTCGTGGAACATTTTCATTTGGTTATGTTCAATAAACATGTAACTAGGAAAATAATACAGGATTATTAAGTAAATAACAAAATAGTTTAGGCTTTAAAGGGGATTTAATCATATTTTGATTTGATCTTAGACCTATTGTTGCCATAATTATTCAAGCCTTAGGTGCTCTTTGGTTGTCATTCACGCAACACTTCATTATCATTGATAATTAGCAAGTTCCATATTAGTAAGCTGTCATCATCAGCCATCACAACAGAATAAATATTGCAATTAATCTTGTCACCATCACTATCTTAAAGCTCTGAATCTATGAGACTATTGTTTGGTATATGCTAGGTCTGGGGCCAGTGGTTGGCTGCGGAACGGATCAATATCCAACAAAAAAAAATAATATGAGGGTCACCTTTTTTTTTTTCATGTGATAAAATATTTAAAATGAAGATGAAAAACTTGGCAAGTACACTAGATGAAATTAATCGAAAACCATGCCCGTTACCGCACCGAAAACAAATTGGTGTGACTTGTTAGATATAATGAGCGAAGAGCAAACCAGTTCTCGTTAAATGTGATTTTATTAAAATAAAAATTAATTTTATCTTTATTTTAGCCCCTACCTATCCATAACTCAAATATGAAATAATAAATTGTTTAAAGATTAAACCACAAAAAATATATAAAAACTGAAATGACACAATATTATTATATTGACTCATACTAACTTATAAAATTGATCTGGACACAAAAAATTGATCTAGTTTTTAAACCTAGTCTCATGGTAGACTCGATTTAGTCCAAGGCTCGAGTCATAAGTTTTTCCTAGATCATTAGGTCAATTTTAATTTTTTTTATAAATCAAAATAATAATGCTTTGATAAAAAAAATAATTAATGGGTTGTAATTAGGTTTTTGATTGGATCTTACCGAGTTAGGTCACTTAGATTTTTTATTGCTCCTATTTTTTCTTAAACTTAACTCAGTTTTAGCTCCAGGTGAGCTAGATTTCAAAACTATATTTGGTTGGACAATCCACTTGTTTTTTCTTTTTTTCCTTATTCTTATTTTTACTAAGTTTTTATTGGTCTCAATTGACCTCAAGTTCAACTAAAGAATAGAGATAAAATTTAATAAATAAATAAATATTAAAAGATAACATTAAAAAAAATAATAGCTTAAAAAACAAAATAATAAACAAGCAAACTTTAGTGAATCTCCCAAAGTAAGATTATGTTTTTAAACTTATAAGTTGTAAAATTCTAAATACTAATTCAATCAAGAAGTTCAATTTCTAATCAATTTGATGTAGGAGAATGAAATAGTAAAAATAATCTAAATATAAAAAAATTATCAAATAAAAAATAAAAATCAAATCACATAAAAAAAACTTGAGGATGAAAGTATAAAAAAATCAAATTCTAAAAATCATCTAAAACAAAACAAATGGAAATAAAAAGAACAAAAATCAAATCTAATAGTCAAAAGTAAAAAAAGAATAAAATTAAAAAATAAATAATTATTAATGATGAAAATAAAAAAATATTAATTTAAGAAAAGAATGGGGGACCAAGCAATCCAATGTAAGTCTTTTAAATTTGAGTTAATTTTTTAAATTTAAAATTCTTGAAATCCTAGACTTGAGTTCAATCAAGAAGCTTAATTTTTTTCTAATTTAATATTGAATGATAAAATTAAAAAAAAATAATTGCACCAACTGGCAATCAGGACAAAATCACAAAGGGAAAAAAAATAAAAAAATTGTAAAAAAAAACTTTAATTCTAATAGTTTTCTAAAATAAAACAAATAACAATAATAAAATAGAGATCAACTATGTCACACAGCAAATTAAAGGATAAAATGAAAAAACAAATCTAGTTCTATAAACCTTTTTTTTAATAATTAAAAAAATATAGATTAAATTTAAATGTAAAACAAATTAAAAAACTAATTTAAAATTTTAGAGTGCAACATGCAAGAAATATAGGTGAAGGAAAAAAAAAATCTCTACCAACACTAAACTAGAAGTTATAACACCACATGCATCATCTTTGAAAGGAGCAACTACAAAGATGAATATATTCAGACTAAAATAGAATTTAGTATTGCATTTTGAAAGAGTTTTTAAAAAATTTTAAATTTTATTTTATTTTAAATTAATTTTTTTATATTTTATGATATCAAAAATATTTTTTTTAAATTAGAAAAATTATTATTATAATATATTTTAAAATAAAAAATATTTTAAAAATAGTTATTACTGCCACTCTCACCCATCTTACCAGCACACCGCCTGAGAACGTCGAATCTCACCTTGCTGTTTAGTTTATTTGGCATACAACTTCATTTCGCTGATAAATCCTGATGGGGAGAAAGATTTGTTCTGAATAAATGAATTTATTAGATTTCCAGTCAACTGCTTCAACTTTTCTTTTTCTTTTTTTCCAATAGAGTGTTTGAACTCTCGATTTATGATCTATCATGACAGAGGCAAAAGTGATTTATCTAAGAACTGACCATTTAATTCTCTAACTGATCATAGGAGGACGTACAAATAGCATGCAGTTGCTAGCTATCTTTTTCATGAACACCAAATCTAACATCCAATTCCTACATGTAATCAGCCAAATTTGATTACCTGCGACATGTATACTACTATTGATATGAAATGCCAAGGCCAAGGGACGAATCCAGACTTTGAAAAATGGGGTGGCCAAAATGTAAAGTTTTGTTTTTAAATTAAAGTACCTTTACAAATCTTATAAATCAAGGGTTATTTTGAAAACTTTTAGTTTATTTATTATTTTTATTTTATAAATCAAGGGTGATTCGTGTCTACTCAAAGGTGTGAGAGATTGTAAACACATGCTAACTTAGTTTGATTTATTTTGATCAGTTTAGTATTTCAACTTCTACTTTTTTCAATGTGATATTTCAAGTCATGGAGTATTTCAACATTTTCCTTCTTGCTAAATAAAATGCCATAATTTGTGGTTTGATGGTTAGCAATATATGTAGATTATTTACTATTCCTTGTCCAAATCTTCGTAGTTACTTCATCTCTTTCATTGATATTGATAGCCGTACCAAGTTTAGATATTTATATCTTTCATTTGATAAGACTAAAGCATTTGATGTGTTTAAGATATATATGGCTAAAGCATACAAATAAATTGAAAAGAAGGCTAAAACAAGCCTTCCGATAATGATGTATCAAGTTTCACACTATTAGTGTCTCAGGATTTTACTAAATGTATTGCTTATCAATGTATTTATCTTACGAGCAAATATATTTTATCCTGTATATAGATGAAATTTCACTTGCAATTGGTGATATGGGTTTACCAAACAAGACTTAAAAAAAAAAACTTTGATGTGAAAAATTTGAGGGAATCCTCGTATATCATTAACATAAAGACTCACTAAGATAGATTTTAAAGAATATTAAGTTTTTTTTAAAGGCTTAAAGAAAATTTTTTAGAAAGAATTAGGATAGCAATTTAATTATGTATTTTAGTAAACACTTGAGACAAATTAATTAGAATTAATAACCACAAAATACATTGAAAAATGAGTAGTGAATAATATTCCTCAAGGTAATTTGATGTGCAAACATATGTTCTAGACTTTACTTGGCATTTGTATTAAAAATGTTACGAAGGCTTCAAAGCAATCTAGGAATGGGACGTTGAAAGCTGCTAAAAATTAGTAACGTACTTGTAAGGAACATGGGATTATAGATTAACTTAAAAGTATATTTATTATTTGTGCTGGTTTAATGCACGAAAGTTTATTTAAGATATATGTTTTTTTGTTCAAGAAAAAAATATATCTTTAAAAAATATTAAGTAAATTGTTATTGTTTTGTTTATTATAAAAATAGAATTCATTGCATGCTATGGAAACATCATATGCTATTTGGTTACAGAATTTGAACTTGAATTTTAAAATTATTTATTTTCATAATAAGAATAACAAATATTTATTATGATAATTTCTTTGTAATTTTTTTCTTCAAGAATAATAAGGTTAGAAATCAAAATAAACATATCGACATTAATTATTTTATTTTGAGAAAGAAAATAAAGGAACATGTAGTGCTGCATGTTAACCTAAATTAATTATGGCAAATCCCATGAATAAAGCACTATAGAAAAAAAAATATAAATAAAGAAAATCTGTATTGAATCAAAAAAATCCAGTTAACTCATTTAATATTTAACTTTATTTTCTTTTAATTGATTGTTTATAAATGCTCTATAATATGATTTTTTTTACATATAAAGTATTATTTTTAATATTCTTTGGAATATATAAAATTAAACCCAAATGACTTATTAAAAATTTATTTATTTATTGAGTATTTATATAGAGAATGCAATATATTGAAATATATGGAAAGGAGTATTTGTTTGCTAAGTATTGCTAAATAAAACCGCTGTGATTCATATATTTTATTCTTCTTCATCTACGTACGGACACTTTCACTTTCTAGGTATTTAGGCTTATAAATGAATTCTTATTTTTAGATGATGTCCTGTAAAAAAACAAACAAACTATAGAGATCATATGAATCAAATGAGAGAACGTAAAAAATATTTACATTATAATATATTTTTTATTTTATATAAAATTCATAAATGACAATTAAAGTCTTAGAATCTATTGGATTCGAGTAGTTTGTTAGACACATTCATGATGGATAAAAGTATAAAATTTAAGTTCAAAAAAGATGTTTAATCTAGTCATGTAAATATTATATAAAATTTTATGTTCTGCAATTGTTTGAACACTTAATCAACAATAACAAAAGATATATATTCTATTAATTTCAGCTTCAATTATATGCATTGACTAATTTTACGTGCTTACCTATGTAACTAGTAATACATAGGTATATTTATACAAATAAGGAAAACCAAATGGGTTTTAAAATACTAATTAAATGATATAGTTGATGAAACTAATACCAGTTTCCGCAATAAAATCTTTGATTCACGAACGATCAAACCGGGTAGAAAATCCAAAGAGTATGAGCTATTTGTTCATGATGGGAACTTGAAGCAGATGCTTAATTCTGAGCATGGCGTTGACATTGGGACCATCAAATTCAAAATGGGCAATAATGAACCTTGATGATAACATATGGGATTATAACATAAAACCTTGGAGTCATACATATCACACTTATGTATGATGGGGTGAACTTGTGAGAAATAAATAGCTATATGTAGAGGTGAGAATCAATTTATTTATTTCGTTTTGTACTAAAAAAATCCAACTGAATCAAATATTTTTTTTAAATCTTTAATTAAATGATTTGATTCAATGTAATCTTTTATTTGAAAAACCTGATTCTTTTATTTTTACCTTTTTTTGGTTTTCTATTAAAACAAAATTGGTCTTGTTTGGCTAGGTTTAGTTTTATTTTTTCAGTTTCTCAAATATAAAATAGAAACTCTATTTGCAAAAAAAATAAAAATTCTAATCATTTTTTTGGTTTGATATCTGGAATTAGTTTTTCAATTAATTTTATCCTTTTTTTTTACTAATTTGATTTTTTGTTCACCCCTAGCTATATGATTTATATTAAGAGGAGGAATATACAGTACCAGCTGCATGTATGGAGTAAAGGTTATTGAATGCAATAGAAATAGAAGGGCGGGCTAGTGCCCATAACTTAGGGCTCAAACGTTTCGGTAATATATAAAAGGCTTTATTGGGCCTATTTTAAAAATTATGTCTTGCTCGTAAAAATGAAAAACATTACCCGAAAATAAATACAGCACTTATCATGGATATCAAACCCCACATATTTATGTTGAAAAGAAACTCCTACATGCATGAATGAATAGCTGTAAAAGCAAACCAATCAAATATGTTGATACGGTAGAATTTAGAATATATGAGGATATAAACTAGTGATGTACCAGTGCTATACTGCGCGATTCATAATATCTTTTTGAGGAATATTTTTGGTTGCCATTTAATTTTTAAATTCTATTTTTAAAGTATTTGCAAGATGAAATCAGAAAAATAAGCAAAAAATAACAAAAACCTTAAAAAAAATGTATGTTTTTCTTATATTTGTGTTGTTTTCAACATTTTCAGTATTGTCTCAAAAAAATTTAAATTTCAAATATCTTTTCAATGCATTCGGCTTTTAACATATTATTTTTAAAATTATTTTTTTTTTCTATTGAGTTGATGTTAATATTATTTAAAAAAAATCAAAAATATAAATGTTGAATTAAATAATTAAAAAAAATTCATCTATAAAGGGCAGCCATTAAAAAATACTAGGTAGTGACTCTCATTCCTTCTTTCAACTAATAAAGGACAATAATTTCTTATTCTTTCCACGCACTCCTTTCCCTGTCATTCTTAATCTAAAAAGATGATCATCATGACATCACACATTTACGATAGAATAAAGACTCTACTAGGGCGTTTTCATAGACTAAGCTTTGTTTTTGTTTGATTATTGTGTTATTTTTTTTATTTGATCAATATGTTTATTTTCAACAAGCATTTCTTTTTATTATTTGCTTATATGTTTAAGTTTTTGTACATATTGCCCATGCGTTTTATAATATTACCTTATGTATCACAAATGTTAACTTTTCAATCACACTCAAACTTTTAGGTTAGGTGGAGGATATTTAACGATTTGTTTTATGATTATTAGCTAGGTTTAAATGCATGAAACATCCAACTCATATTTGATTGTCTGATTGGTAATGATGGGTATAGGTGCTTTAATCATTCATTGCGATGCCTATATACTGTTTTTACAAAGATCATTACTAGGTAGATCTAAGATCTTTTTTTAGACTAAGTACAAAACTAACCCTTGCTCACTTAATCAATAGAATGTGTCTTTAAGTTGTATGTGCTATTTTTATTTTGCATCAATGTATAACTCATCTATAATCCTGAAGTTCACATGATTTTTTGAACTAACACCATGACTTTTTTTTTAATATGGGTTAGAATCTAGGATGATGTAACCAGCTAGAGGAATTGCCCAACCAAAGCCAGAAAATTATCATATGTAGAAACTTTTTTTTTTAATAAAAGAGGCTCAAACTTACCTTTATGTTTTATACTCTTTAATGTGTGTCATAATTCAATTTTTAAATTTAAAAAAAAAGTAAAAAATAAAAAATGAATTAACAAAAAATATTTGAAAATTTGGTTAAGATAACACAAATTGAAAGTTTGGGGACTAATAAGGATTGAATTATAAATTTAGGAGCCAATTGGGTCAAAAATTAGAAGAATTGATAAATTAGAGATTGAATTGAATTTGAAATTAATTTAACTAATGAAATCAAGGGTCCAATTATTAAATGTCAAAAGTTTAGGGGCCAATAGCCATTTCCAAAGATACAAATGGTAGTGTTTTGAACCATTATTCATTGTTTTCTTCATTTCCAGAAAAGGAATTGATTCAACAAGAAACCACAACTATGTTGGACCACGTTTCTTATAAACGTCTCTTTAATTGCCCATTATCTTCTAGAGGCCACGTTGAACAGTCTAACAATAGCAAGACAATTATTTCCTTGTTTCTTCTTAAAGAAATAGAGGCATAAACACATGAATATAGGCCATCCTCTAGCTTTATAAAAGCCAAGGAAGGCCATAGAGAAGGCGGGAGAAAAAAAACTAGAGAAAGACTAAGAGGGAAATAATAGACAAAGAGAACTAGTGAAAGACGAGTAGGAAAAAAAAAGAGGGGAGGAGAGACAAACTAAAAAAAAAAGAAACGAGAAGAGAGCAAAAAGTCAGTGTTCTTATTTATGTCTTCATCCCCAGAATGCAAGCAAAGTGAACACAGGAAAATAGAGAAACTGAAAGCATTGATTGGCCTGGGCATTTGTCTTTAGCCTCACCACTCAAAACCATCATAAATAGAAAGAATAAAGTAAAAAAAAATAGAGGGAAGGTTCAAATAGGTGTCTGGTTAGTATCACTCGATCATATAGAAAAAGCTTCACCATCCTTTTCATTGCCTCCAACAAACCAGGTAAGCAAGTTTTTCTCTGCCTGCTTTACTTCATTTAATTAACATTATACTGTTTAAGTAAATTTTAATTTATTTTATCATTGTAGTAACACGTGTGAATTAGCACACGCATGTTTCTTTGCCTAGCCGGGTCATTGGCTTGGGACAGTGACCGAGCTGGGTTGACTAGGTCTAGCCTAGCCTATTGAGCTGAGTTGGTCCCAACTCAAAAAATAAAATAAAAAAATATATGCGTGCATTAAAAATATTTTTCGAGACGACATATGCTTGCATTAATAATAAATTTATTTTATTGGTTTATTCACTGACGCTAGAGTTAGGAATAAAAATACTTATTTAAATTTATCTTATCTTGTTTTATTTTATTTTTAGCTATGTAATATTTATTAACATTAGAGTTTGAAATATTCATAGTTAAATATTCATTGACGTCAAATTCAGGAATATTAAAAGCAAATTATCATAACATACATCAACAAACATTTAAGGGGTGATAATTTTATTTTTTTTTACGTAACCAATCATAAAATCTCTACTGGGTACTTAAGGTTTCTAGTGATTATAATACTAGGTGACGACTTCTTAAATTAAACCTTTTGATGTTAAAGGATAAGATGCTAGAAATATGTTCTTTTCATTGAAATTTTAAGGTAGCCGCAATGTCAAGTATGATAATATATATGGGATTTAACTGAGAGGAGGTGTAGACACAATTTTAAGCACCATAAATTAAATAAGCACACGTGTATAAATATATGATTTTATTAAATATATAACTTGGTACAATCTTTATGTAAATTATTCCTTCAAAAGAATAAAACAATTCTTTGATTTTTTCAAAGCAAACCTAGTAATGTGGATCCCAAATCAGACCAAATACAATAAAAAAAAGATACAAACATGTTTAAAATCATGTAAGTATCAATAATTTGGCTCATATTCATTTCAATAATAAAAGAAACATCATGATTTGGTCTAAATAAGTTTTGGTTTGAAATCAAAACCCTAGGATTAAAACTTAAAAATCATGATTATTAATATGCACTAACCCTAAATAATTGATTAACGAAGTCATATAAAGTTTTCTTTGCAAAGAAATGGGCCAAAACTTGTCCAAATCATAGAGGTAAGACAATATTCTTCCTAATAACACAAAGAACATTGTCCAACAACCCAGAAAAACTTGACATAGTGTTCAACCCAAAACTAGCCTTTTAGGCTTCCAAAACATGTTTCTTTTGATCCTCACAAACCACATTACTAATATTAAGCATAATTAAATTCAAAGAACTAACAAAATAACATCAAATCATCAATAACATGCATAAAGTTTCAATTTCAAAAATGCCAAATTAAAAAAAACAAGCATGTTTAACAATCTAATGTTCAAAACTAATACTTTAACACTTCATAGGAGAAAAGCAAAACAATAAGGCAAAAATATCCATTAATAACCTAGAAAAAACATCAACATCCTTACAACCATATTTGGTAGATTACAAAAACACACTATATCATTTAAGCATCTTTTAAACATATAGCAACATTAATGAACACCTCCAAGTAAGATTAAACATAGAAAAAAAATTATATGTATTATCACATTCGGACATTACGACAAACTATTAAAGATAAATTTATGGAAAAAAGAAAAGTTATTTGTTATCTTGTTCTTTGTAGGAAAATGTCTAGTTCAAGGAGTCATCACATAATATTATGATCAGTAGGAACCCTAACTAGTCAATAAAGATTCTATGTTATGAGATTAGTTATGTAGAAAAGAAGATGTTAAATGTCTTACTTGAGGCAGGATGCATTGCTCGTTTTGTCTTAAATTGCTAAAGGTTGTTTTTTATCCTCTCTTATGGTCTTTTTATAATATTCATAACTTTAATATCAGTGAATATTTGTTTATGAATATTTCCAACTCTAGTGTTAGTAAATATTACATAACCTAAAATGTGCAGTATTTCTGATTCTAGAGTTAATGAATAATTTGTTAGATTTTGATTAAAAGAAAGGAAAACTAATCTTTTTTTAATTTTAATATTTTTTAAAATTGGACTAGACCTAGCCCAGGGATATCGGCTAGGCTGGACCTCGTTGGCCGACTTGGTCATTGGCCCAAGTTAATGACTCGGCAAGTCAGCAAGCATACGTGACCGATTCATGTGTGTATACATAAACCTGTGAATAAAATTGGCATGTACAGTGAGAAGTGAATTATATTTGTAAAGGCAATAAAGAAAAGACTTACTTGCTAGAGACAAAGCTGAGGGAGACGGTCGGGTTTAGCTGTTGGTGCAGAGACGGAGCCAGTACTCGGGGAAGAAGACAATGATGATGGAGGATTGGTCGATGCTTTCTTTTTTGTGTTTATGTTCTTTTCTATCACACCTAGTGTAGAGACTAAACTAGTGCTTGGGGATGGGGACAATGGTAGAGGTATGTTGGTTTTAGAGAGAGAGAAAAAGTTGGTTATTCTTTCTTTTTTTAGGTTTTTCTTCTAATCACCTCCCCTGATTTTCTTATAATGACGTCCATAGTGTTTCTTATAATGCCCCATTATATACACTAATATTTGTATTTATAGTCCAAGAGTCTCATCATGTGTGGGAAATAAAGTCCTAAATAAATTCATTTTCTTCATTAAAATTTAAATTTGATTAAAAATCAAATTTTAATACAAATAATTAATATTATCTTAATGATAAAAGCAAATCGTAGTCCCTTGTTTTCACGTAAGTTGACAAATCAGTCTTTTCTTCAAAATAAATTCATGATATTTTAATTTTATATTTTAACCTCCGTAAAATTAAATTAAAAACCAACGGGCTAAAATTAGGTTATAACATGTATTAATAATAATTATATATATATATAAAAGCAAAAGGCAATATAATGTAATTAATGTTTAAAAACACCATAAAACATGAAAGAATAGGATAGAGATATGCTCTAAGGAAATCATTTACTAGGTTAAATGAATGTTTTATATGTTCCAAGCTCAAAACAATGGTTGTTATCCTTTCGGTTCTTTCTTTTCCAAGCTTGTCATTTTCTCTCAAAGTTGAAAAAATCATTGTATTAGGCTCTTAAAATTTCACAATTAGAGTTTGTTTATCAATATTTTCCTATGTTATCTCTCTCCTTTTTCTACTTTTTTTGCCTTGATTTTTCAGGGGTATTTATATGGTTTCAAGTTAAGATTTTGATGGATCCAATCAAAGATTGATCATCATTCATAAATGGAAATAAAATGATTTTGGATAAATTATAACAACTAAAAACTTTGTCATTAGCTGGTTTTGCAATGATGATTTTGTAACAACTCAAAGATGGTTTTTTTGCAAAACTTTAAGGTTAAAGTTAGTTTTTTTTTCTTTTATGATCTTTATAGAAAGGGCTTTAAACCTTTGATAAGAGTCCTCTTAGTAGCTTTGAAATGTAAACATGTAAAAAAGATTGGTGGGTTTACAAAATGGATATCACAATCACTGATGATCGAGTTACCCATTTTCAACACTTTGTTGGAGTAATTCTAACATCATCACCATTGACTAGCACTCGAAAATTACAGAAGTGTTGCATATTTTTTGTTTAGATCCAACCTTATTTGATTTGAAGGTCTGCAACTTCATATCTATATGCTTGAATGCACCAACTCGATCAACCTAAAATCTAAAAATATAGTGAGGGTCTATTAAGGACAAGATGTTATTAAAATCATTGAAGAAAATACGATCTAAATGTTTGATAAGAGTAACTTATCTTTATAAAGAGGGTGTTAAACCTTTTAAGGTGGTCGGAGACGTCATATTCATTCAATTAATGTTGCTTACTCAATCAGCTTAAACTATCAAAGAAAAAGATAAATAGTAATCGAATGGCGTGTAATCTAAGCTAAACCCTAAAAATTAAGGTTTTTAACTTGGAATTTAATGAATTTTAATTTAGTTAATATTCTTTCAAATTTTTTTTAATTGCACTTGTAATTGTCTTTTAATTAATTTTTTATACAATTTCACCCCTCTTAAACTCAACTATCAATCTCAAAGTTTTATGCTCTTTTTCAATTAGGTCCTTAGTTCCTCATTTATTCAAATTGACATTCAATTGACTATCAAACTTTCAATTTTTTTTAATTTGGCCTTGATTTTACATATTTAAGTCCTCGAAGTCTTGTGCCTTTCCTAATTTAGTCCTTGGTTTTGAATTTCTTAATCAAATCCTTAATTATCCATCAAACTTCAATATTTATACATTTAAGCCTCTAGTTTGACTAAATTAACTCTTTACAATTGCAATTCAACCCCCAGACTTTAATTTCTTATAATTAAAATCTAAATTGACTTCAAAAACTATTTTTTTACAATTAAGTCCTTAATAAATTCAACAAAACCCTTAAAATCCCAATTGAGTTATTAGACACTCAATTTCAAATTTTTCTTCTCAAATTGGATTGTTCTTGTTAATTGAGCCTTCATCAGTCAAAATTGAACCATTAATTTTTCAACTTTGGATATTTTGATCCTTCTTAACCATTTTATTTTATTTTATTACAATTTTCAAGAGATTTTTCATGTTCTTCCCACTAATGTATTTTTTTTCCTGTTTCTAACTTTTTTAATTATGTTTTTTTTATATATATATATATATATTCGTATATTTATGTAGGGTCCCAAAATGGGTAACAACAATCCTAATCTTATAATTTGTGTTTGATAGGTTAACTCAAGTTGAGTTGACTCATTTTTTAGTTAAATTTAATTTTTAATTTCATCATTCAACATTGGATTGATCGATAATTTGATTTAATATTTTTTATTTTTTTAATAGTGTTATTATTATTTAAGTCAATGTAATAGTCTTTTTAATATTTAAAAAAAGCATTTGTCTTGATTTTTAAAGTCAAACTATATTTTTACGAGTTGTTTGGGTTGTCTTTGAATTTATCAAATTAATTATGTCACGTTAGATTAATCCCCATATAATTTAATTTTATTTTCTAAAATAAAACTTAACAACACCTAGATAATTGTTTTATATTTAAAAATGATCAAACCCACATCTAACATAGAATATTCATCTAGTTATAATAAAAGCTAAATGGTCTAGGAAAGGCATTATAGATCAAAAGAACTTTTACTATGGATTATAACAGTAGTTTTACTTTTAATTTCTCATTTTTTTATGAGCATATAAATATTTTTTTGGCTTTTTTTCATAAGGATATTGAGGTTTTCTCACACTTTTAGCCTCAGAAAAGGAACAAAAGCAGCAGGTTCGTGCTCCTCGCATCCCAACGAGTCTGTGCCATTAAGGAACTGTGTATGACACTTCCTGATAACCATGACCATCTATCATCTAATTGGATATGCATTTGTGTACTCTTTCACATGGTGTGGCTTGTGTAGATAAATAATGGTTGAATTGCAATTAGTAATTAGATTTTTGTGTTTTTTCTTTCCCGATATCTAAAATGCATAATTATCTTCTTTATTTGTTATTTGTCAAATCAGATATATTTATTAGACCCCAAGTGTTTAGGTCTCTCATGAGTGCTAAACCCAAACACCTTGGGTTTTGCCCATGCCCTTGGGTTTGAAATTGTTATCGGACCCAAGTCATTTGAATTTAGATCTAAACGCTTGGACCTGACAACCATGCTAGACTCGTGTGCCTGAGTTTTCTAGACTCGTGTCTAGGTAAAAAAAATTTAAATTTTTTTTAAAGCATGATTGGACTGCAAAAATAAACACTACCTCAATCAAGTAAGATTTTTCATTCATATACAGTAAAACTTAACTACAAATGTTTTTTGTTTTTGCAACTTATTTTACAAATTTGTTATATTTGAAAAGGAAATAATGAAAAAAAATATTGAGTTCTGAATGATTTATTTCAAGTCTTTAAAAATATTTTTTTTTGTATGTATTATGGATGAAAATACTAATTTTGTGTTTCCATCCAAGTGTTGAACAATTTTTTAAAGGATTCATGCATTTTTAAATTTTAGATGTTGCATAATCTAATTATCAAAGTTTGTTATACAGAGAGTTTATTTTATATTATAACTATTAGTAGATATGAAAATTTAAAATATATAATTATAAGAGAAAATTTTTAAACTTTTGAATTGATACATTATGTTGTAGGAAAATAAAATATTGTATATGTAAAAGACTTATTGTCCTTTTAACCATCTTAATTTGTGCAGTTTTATAGATGATTTTTTTAATTAAAATAGAAGAAAAGATAAAAATATATTTGGTTAAAAAAAAGTTGAAAATACAAAATAAATATATTTTTAGAATAATTATAAATGTATTCCTATATTTTTTTAAAAATACATGGATTTAGCATAGCTATCAAGCCTAGGCACTAGAGTCATGCTAGACCCACGCGTGGGTCTTGACATTGTTGTCAAACCCAAGATGTCTGGATTAAACACTACTGTTAAATTTAGATATAATTTTGACATGGTTGTCAGACTCAAGCAATCTGAATCTTTCCTTGAATCTGATATTGTTGCTAGATTCATGTTACTTGAATCTAGCAAAGAATGAAGTAGAAGTTTAAAAATTAACTTATTTAATTAGGTTTAATAATATTATTAAAATATTTTTTTTATATTTTTTATATTTAAAAAAAAATATTAACATATTCTTAAATGCAAACAAATATACTAGTTAATTCTTGGTGGTAAAATTTAGAATAGTAAATGATAAGGAGGGTATTTTTAAAGATTTCCTTTTCTTCTTCACTTTATCTTTCCCAACTCATAATTAATGAAACAAAAAGCAACTTGCAACTAATTATATTCTTAGGCCCGCATGCCCACCAATAACGGCCTAACCAGAAGCCATAATTAGTTTCCTAAACAATCTAAAAACAAACGTCTTCCCACTGTTATAATCCACCGTCACGAATCCCTAAGATAAACCCATCCAAATACAAAACGGTCACCAAATACCGTCATAACCGACTTCACTCCGTCAAATAGCGGTCACCTAATTCTTTGCAGAAACGAAAGGCTATCCTATATTCCAAACCTTGCCGTCTCGGTTAGGCTTAACAACACGTGGACCAACCCCATTAGCTCTTTCCATCACCGCCTCTCCTTTGCCGTAACCATCGGGGCTTCCTTCACTCCTATAAAAATCGGTCCCCGGACTCTTCTTCTCACACAATTGCACCCTTACAAATTCTTCTTTGAATTCTCTAAAGAAAAAACATGCAGATCTTCGTGAAAACCCTCACCGGCAAGACCATCACTCTGGAGGTGGAGAGCAGCGACACCATCGACAACGTCAAGGCCAAGATTCAAGACAAGGAAGGCATCCCACCGGATCAACAGCGTCTAATCTTCGCCGGAAAGCAGCTCGAAGATGGCCGAACTTTGGCCGATTACAATATTCAGAAGGAGAGCACCCTCCATCTTGTCCTCCGTCTCCGAGGAGGGATGCAGATATTCGTCAAGACCTTGACCGGGAAGACCATTACTCTCGAGGTTGAGAGCAGCGACACCATCGACAACGTTAAGGCAAAAATTCAAGACAAGGAAGGAATCCCACCAGACCAACAACGTTTGATTTTCGCTGGGAAACAACTTGAGGATGGTCGGACTCTAGCTGATTATAATATTCAGAAGGAGTCGACCCTTCATCTTGTGCTCAGGCTTCGTGGAGGGATGCAGATTTTTGTGAAGACCCTAACCGGAAAGACTATCACGCTGGAGGTGGAGAGCAGCGACACCATCGACAACGTCAAGGCAAAGATTCAGGACAAGGAGGGGATCCCACCAGACCAGCAGAGGTTGATCTTTGCTGGGAAGCAGCTGGAAGATGGCAGGACTCTGGCGGATTATAATATTCAAAAGGAGTCAACCCTTCATCTTGTGCTGAGGCTGCGTGGAGGGATGCAGATTTTTGTGAAGACATTGACGGGGAAGACCATTACTCTGGAGGTGGAGAGTAGTGACACCATTGACAATGTCAAGGCGAAGATTCAGGACAAGGAGGGAATTCCACCGGACCAGCAAAGGCTGATTTTTGCTGGGAAGCAGTTGGAGGATGGAAGGACTTTGGCTGATTATAATATCCAGAAAGAGTCTACTCTTCACCTTGTCTTACGCCTTCGCGGTGGCTTCTAAGGGTCTCTGGTTCTGCTCAATGTTTTCTATAATGTCATGTGTGATTGGCCATCTAAGGCCTTATGAATACTGTTTTTAAGTTTCCTAATGATTGAATAAATGTCTCAGCAATTTCTGGTTCATATTGATTTCTATTCATGCTCCTACGATGATTTATCTTAATGTTATCAAAATCCAAAATTGTGTTGGACTTCTAGTTAGACCTTATAGAGGATCTACACATATTCTTTGCATTTACGAAAAATCCTACTTTGGATCCCTGTTTTTCCCTTAACTGGAGTTTGAACAGTCCAGAAAACCAGATAGAATCCTGCAATTAGAATATAGTAGTTTTGTCCCTGTTATATCTTTGATAAATTTCGAGTCTTGAATGCAAACCACCAAAACACCCAAAAAAGAGGGGATCGTCCTCCAGAATGGAAATCAAGGGAGCTGGATCTCCGAGAATCCTAATGTCGGATTCAGTAGGTCAGAGTTCGTATGTGTGTGATGATGATAAAGAGAGAATCTCACTAACATAAAAACAGAGCGGTGGCGGAAAGCCATATTTCCATTTTCTCACTTGTCTCTATATTAGGTACTTTTTTTCTCAGATTAAAATCGTTTCTTTTGTTCTAAGGTTCATTTGGGCTATAATGTTTTCATCTTATGCTTTAACATCTATATTGTTTATGATAATGTATTTTATTTACCTGATTGATGTAAGTACTTCGTCTTTATTGAATCACTCAAGTTTTCTTGCGGCCTATCATTTAGTGGTTGAAATTGCATGGACTGTTAGAAACAGTTGATGGGGTATTTTGTTGTCAGGAATTTGGAAATCTGAGTCCTTGGAATACGTTTTTACATTAGGTTATGCATTCGTGCAAATGAATTGTTAAAAAACATGGCAAAGGGACAAAAAAACTTGTAGATTGTAAGCCAGTGCAGGCTTTGAAAGAAATCCATTAATCAGGAGGTTTAATCATTTACCAATTTCTATATAAAACTAGACAAGAAAAGATCTTTTTTCTCTCTAAAAGATTCGTTGTTCCAGGCATGGAGCTCAAAATTTGCAGAAATTGCAAAACATTGTTTTCTGCTGACAGAAATGGATGTGTGCTATTTCTATTGAAATCCAAACTCTATGTGGATTATGTGTGACCTTAGTCATGAGTTCCTCTTTGAAAGCATGAGTAAAGTAACACTAAGCAATAGAATAGGTCGATGGTCACAGCACATTCATCTCCGATCTAGCAAGGAGATGGTTGTGCCATTTTGTCAAATGCTGAAGTATGTTCCTTCTAGTTATCATGCGGAATGCACATTGACATGGTCATCAAGCGAACTCATTCTGGATATAGGGAGCGGCCATTCTCTACATCTTACTGTTTGCATTTATTCTGTAAAAATATTGGTGAATGCACGTCACTACGAAGAGCTAAATGGACTAGTTTCATTTACTTCATTGCAGCAGGGAGTGTCTCCTTGATTTAAAAGAATATGGTTTATTTGCTACTACCCTGCAGCTGGAGACAACCAAGATAATGTCTGAACTTCACGTTTCTGATTCGCTCTCCTTTTGGTATGTCCTCCTCTACCTGTCATTCATTTTTCCTGGTGCATGAAAACCAATGGCAGGCCCTTATCATGGAGCACATGTATGCCATCCTCTTAAATTCAATCCATGCAATACTACTGCCATTGTTCTGATCGCAGCCAGAAAGGGAATTATCAGCTAAAAGAACAATGACAGTCACGTTTGCCATGACAGCATAGATAATTTTACCTTAATCAGGAAACCCATTTATCAAAGTCAAGGATAAAACGAGCATGCGGTATATCCTCTAAGGAATCAGCTGAAGTAAATGCTAACGATTCAGGTGCGGGGAGCAGGGAATATGAGAGTGCTTCATCCCTCATATCCATTAGCTGAAGCATATTGATGTAGGCGGAAGTTATATCAGCAACAAAGAAAGAAAGAACAAAAAAATTTTAATGAGTGAAAAAGACTGTTAATTGAACCCAAGTTTCCATGATTTATTTTCTCTAGAAATAATAATCTTTTAGAAGGTTTATAAAATCT
Source organism: Populus ilicifolia (assembly GCA_015708895.1). NCBI lineage: Eukaryota > Viridiplantae > Streptophyta > Magnoliopsida > Malpighiales > Salicaceae > Populus > Populus ilicifolia. The sequence continues at coordinate 531,249 of SRLM01014035.1, forward strand.
TAAATACTTACCTTAATTAAAAACCAAAATAAAAATTCAAAATTATAAAAAAAAAGAAATATGAAATTCAAAAATAATAAGAAAAATTATAAAAACTACAAAAACTAGGATTCTATGCAAGATTTTTATAATCTAAAGATCCAACTAGTCTTAAGTCGACTCGTTGAGCAAATCTCAGTTTTAAAACTATAATATTTAAAATAAAAACTTGGCTATAATAAGAACAAGAGTTCTTGCATGGTCCCGGAAATCCTTTGTTGCCATTGTCTGTTATATCACGATCTTCTCTTTTCTTGTTTAATTTTTTACAACAAAGGGAAGAAAGACAGATCCTCATATTCATGGCTTTTAAGCAACCGCAACAGCCACACTGAATATGAGCGTGCTGGCATCCACCGTGAAATGGTGGGAAAAGCCCAACAACCAATCAGGGTTTGAAGAATGAACATAGCTATAATAAGACCAATAGTCTGCTGCACCATGGCCCAGGTGCTCTTTTGTTGTTATCGTCTGTTATATCACGATCTTCCTTTTTCTTGTTCCATTTTGTAATATCGAAGACAAGAAAACAGATAATCAGATTCATGGTTTTTAACAATATATTTAGAATTTCTTGAATTGAATTCAACTTATATATTTTGATAAAATCTCATGTTTAAAAACTTTCTAAGTGTAATGAATTGAATTCCAAATGGAATTTAATCTCTAAAACTTAATACTACAAAAGTAAACTAGAGGGCAACCTTTCTTATTTATAGTTTCCCTTTTATTTACAATTTCAAAGTGAAGATATTAAATATTAAAATTATTTTTAAAAAATATTCATTTAGTCTTTTTTATATATATTTAATGAAATTTGATGAAAATAATAAAGATAATATAGAGATCTCCATGTGACTCTGCCATTGCTGATACGTTAAAGTTTTAATAAGAGATTGTATACACTCTTTGACATTACCATTCCTCATGCATTACAACTGCTGTTGACCTCATAAGTTCTAGTTTAAATTTGTTGCTTATCTTAACACTTTATTTATTAGATTCCATCCTTAAAACATTAGCCTTCGTGAAAGGGAACTGTTTTCCCCCTTATTTCCATGCGATGGTTATGTATATTAGTGCAATTTTGCGTTTGGTTCTACTGTTCTAGTACCATAGAAGTCTGTAACTTAGGTTGAGTTAATGATCTGAATAACTAGATTAAGTTTGGCTGGTAAGCCTGTAAATTCTATCAAATTATGTTTGAACTTATTGAAAATCTTAGTGCTATGAACGTATCATCTTTACAAATTGTGATTTCAGTTCGCAGCTTGTTTTCTAAGTATAAAAATGGAGACGAGGCGCCTGGTCCCTGCTGAAAATGATGCGTCGAACAACAAACTAGCAAGATTGATTTCTTTGTCATTGATGGCCTACAACAAACTTTCAAGGCTGTGATGAGAAGCTAGGTTAATAATTATCGAGAGAAGAAAATAATCAATGTTAAAAGTAGGAGCGAAGGATAAAAAGGGTTTATTATATGTTAAAAATCTTTAAAAACTAACAATGGAATAAATCTTAAAATACTTAATTTTATTTATTTATATTTTCGACTATTATAACATTAAAAAAATAATAAATCCTAAAATAAAAAATAAAAAAACTAGAAAAAATATCTCTTTTAAACGAAAACAAAACTAGAAAAGCTTATGAAAAATAAATTAATAAAATATTTATTTAAAAAAAACTGAACTGGTTCAGTTTTTCATTAACAATTATTCTATATCAAGAACTTTTTTTCTTTTTTTAAGTGCGAGTCATTCTATTGTGGGTTCCTAATATATTTGTATTTCATCTCATTATAGATTCATACCACATTAATTATTATTGTTATGTGATACACAAAATAATAACAATAATAATAATAATCAAGTATAATTAAATTTTAATATCAATTCACGAAGATGAGAGTAAATGATAAAAGTATTTGTTATATATCAAAAAACTAAAATAAAAAAAATACTATGAATATAAAGAGACTCTCAAAATATTTAATTTTATTTATTGATATCTTCACTTTCCAAAATTTTATTACAACCCTTTATATATATAAAAAAAAAGTAAATTTATAAAATAATGAATAAAAAATATAAACTAAAAAAGGAATTTCCTTCTAATAAAAAAACTAGAAAAATATAATAAATGAATAAATAAAGTACAATTAACTAAAAATAATAATAATTTTCCTAAAAAATATCAATTTATGTGCCTTGTTCATCTTCTCTTCCAATACTTATGATGAAAAAATCATTCGCAATTTGTGGCTACATTTTTGTTTCATTGATTGGTGCTGGATACGGGTAAGAATTTATAAGATTTTAGCAGAATTCCAGGCTAAAGTTTAGTTGCTTTCGGTGATTTCAATAAAGTCATGAAGAAAGTGATGCCTATGTTCTGTCCCATTTGCCGTATCTCGTAACGCAGCGCGATCAAGCATGCTTCAATTGCCTCTTTATTCAATTATTTATCCACTGCTGTCAGGTAAGAGTAATTGATGTTTAGATTTATACTTAGATTTGTGATTTAACAATCAACACGATATAACAACAACAACAACAACAAGGTTATCTTCAATGATATTGTAACTGTGATTTTCAAAAACAGCTTCTTCTTGATTCTAGATTTTCCTGAAATGAAAATTTATTCTCCTTTCTAGTCTTTTTTGTTTTTATATTTGATATTAGTTTAATTTTAAAAAAATATTCAATTAAAATTTTTAAATATTTTTGTTATAATTTCGATGCTTTAATATTAATATTAATATTAAAAAATCTCAAAAATATTTTTATGTTAAAAAAAATTTAAAACACAGTAACACAGAAACTTATTAGCCGGTGATTTCAGTAATCAAAAGAAAGTAAGAAACTGGTTGTTCTTTTGTCTTCCCAATACTGAAGCCTAGAAGTTTCAGCATGACACGAAATGATATGCTGATATGGGAGTATTCAATGCTTAACAGTGAAAATAATGATTTGAAGCATAAGTAAAGTATCCATGGCGTGACCTTTCACCAGCTTCCATGAAGAATCAAGTCTCGAAATGATGCTCACATGTCTACAGAAGATTTCTTTATAGCAACCATTGCCTTCGAATGATACGGGAAACAACAGAAGTGTTTCCAAGGATCACGTATGAACTTGTCCTTATCTTTACAGGGCTTGTACAAGATTGATGCATGTGGTAGGTTGTGGGATGATATTATTTTTTCACTAAAATATTTAGATGATGCACTTGTGTGTTTTTACCAATAACTTGGATTATAGTTTTATTTAATTAAATAAATTGATTTTATTTGAATTATATAGCAAGAGGGAGAGAGAACAATAGCAAGTGGAAAAATGTATACATATATAAAAATAATAAAAGAGAAAAGAACCTTTTATCTAAAAGCAAAATAATAGGTTATTTATCTTATTATATTTAATAAATTTATTTTTTAAAATTAATTTGCAATATAAATCAACACATACATAAAATTTATCAAATAAAAAATATTATAACATGTTAAAAATATCATAAAAAATAAATATTTAATCTATAATATATAATTTATAAGATACATACATACATGTATGTATACATAAATATGCATGTATGTATATACATACATATATACATACATAAAATACTATGCGATATTATATAAAAAAAATTAGACCATACATTGTAGGCTTGGTAAACTACGCCAAGTGCCTAGCCCATCAATTCACAAGACTTACCTGCTGCTAGCCATGAAGACGCTGGTGGAGGAAGACTGGCAGGCTGCTTTCTCCTTCTCTTTCGTTTCTTCTTGTTCCCCACTACCATTCCCTCCTCTCTGTTTGTCCTGTGCTTCCTCATTTTTTTATGAATTTGTTTATGTAACAATACAAAATGAATCTGGTGCAGCTACAAAGTGCGAGCGAGGACAATGGTGATGATCGGACAACTGCTCACGCTTGTTTTTTTTTTTTAAATACACATATTTACTCCAAATCTTTCATGAACATATTTATGTTTTTTATTTATTTTTTGTGCGTGTTTATCTTTCTGTCTTATAATATCCTAACAAAATACAATCATGATTAATAAAAACCTCTTTTCATTGTGTACACGTATCATATTTGTACCTTTTCCTCTGAATTCAAACCAGCACAACGAGCAATCTTATCTAAAAACTACGTCAATTTTGAAGATGGAATTAGAGACCTGGGAAGAGATTATTCTACAGCATGAGGCGTGGAAAACTAAAAAAATTGCACATTAATTAGTGTGAGACAATCGATGCAACAAAGGGTTCATCCTTATTTATATTATTTTTTCCCCTTCTGCATGTAATCCTTGTTTGAGTCCCTTACTATTAATTACATGCCTCAAATAATTACCGAAGAACAAGGCATACAAGTCCCAGCAGCTCCTGCTGGCTATCAAAGTGGTTATGCTGCTCGTCTTGTAGCGCGCAACTACCAGTCATCGCATCTTGAGGACCATCCATTCTTTGTTTTGTGTTTTTTTTTTTTTTTTTNTTTTTTTTTTTTTTTTTGAAGGAAAACGGCGTCCTTTGCTATTAATATAGCGGTACTCTAATCCCTTTAATACTATCCCAGAAGCTTTACTTCTACTGTTTCTTCACTAAATTCCTATTGGCAATTTCGTTCCCTATGGCTGACTCTGAGCATTCTTCTTCTGATGAAACTTCGTATTCGAGAGGTACGATACTGTTGACACTCACTTTTGTGGTCTCTCCTTCTTTACTTACCTACACAGCTTGTTGGTAAAAATATCAACGGTATTTTGTCCCTTCTAAGTTTTGTTACCTTTTGCTGCTTTTACTTGAAATGTTTGTTCACGACAAGGGTGGGTGTTTCTTTGTTGGACTATTTGTTCAATAATATATTTGAGTTTATTAATTTTGGGATGTTTTGTTCAGAGGAAACAAGTCAGGAATCAAAGCTTGAATTCTCAGAGGATGAGGAGGCACTTATAATTAGGATGTTTAATCTAGTTGGAGAGAGGTTTGTTTGTTGCCCTTTTGTTTTTCCATTTCAATGACTTTGTTAGCCTTCAGATTCAAAATATTTAACCTCAAGCTTTAATAATTTGATCAGGTGGTCTCTGATTGCCGGAAGGATTCCTGGAAGAACAGCTGAGGAAATAGAGAAGTACTGGAACACTAGATACTCTACAAGTGAATGAAGCTGTAAAAGCGTAAGTTCTGCTATCTTTACCTCTGCTAGAGCAAGTTCTGAGCCTGTCATTCATAAGCAGAAGATGATGGGCTAAGTTGAGTCTAGCTGTTTTGTAGCTATGCTGTGTTTCATGCAACTGTTGTCTTTGATTGCTGAAGGAACTGCAATCATTTAGTTGTGGCTATTGGATTAGTGTCCATTGTGAATATCACCATGTTTCTATGCTTCCCTTTAATTTTTTTTTAACTGTTTCTATGTTTTTATTGTGCATCGGTAAGTTTTGATTTACCAAATCTTGAGTTTAATGATTATTATAATAAGTTAAAAATATTTTATTATAATATGACATATATTAATCCTGATGAGTTGAAGATATGTTACTTACACGTTATCACCTTTATAAAAAAAAATGAGGCAAGATAGGCTATAAAAAGGAATAAGGATGGTTGATCTAACATGTCATCCGGATTTGGCATATTCACTGCCCTTGGATGGCGATGCTGATAGGAATGGATCCTTTCAGTCCGATCGAGATTGAACAAACGAATATCAGAAGCCTCTTTTTTTTTTTTCTTTTTCACGCAATTCAGCTAAGACTTTTTATAACATCAACAATTAAAAAAAAAAAAGAGGATCTTTATTGTGGAAAAAATTCAGGACAAAGAAAGTTTTTGAGTGATCGAAATATCAACCACCAATTTTGATGCTGAAGGATTCGTTTTTGAAGGAGAAACTGTCTTTTATGATATGAGTGGAGAACACAAATCTTGAACGTGGTTTAATTTAATTTTGGGTATTTATAAAAAAAAAAAAATTAAACCCATTTACAGCGATATTTTTTCTTTTGAGGTCTCTGGAATTTTAATTGTTTCAATTTTTGGCCACTAAACTTTTTTTCTTTTCAATTTAATTCTTTCAAGATATATTTTACATGGTTTTATGTACTGAACTCTTTTTTGATTTGTTTTCTCTCACTTACCTTGTATTTCATAAAATATTCGGACATTAAAGTAACAACAAATTTTACGAGATAAAATTTTAAATTATTGTTAAAAAATACTGAGAGATGAAGGACTAAAATTGGCAAAAAGAAAGCACCAAAGTCCTTTTCCACATAAGGCACAAAACTATAATTTGGAGCCTCGGGTTTAATGTTGAAATGATATAAAATGAGAGGTAAGATACCTAAACACATTTTGTTGATCAGCAATAAACAAATTAACCAAGCATTCTAGTATATTACATGCCTGTCAGTGATTTTAACAGCTCCAATTACACATTGGCAAGCTTGATAATTGAGGCGAGTGAGCTGAGAAGCAGTCACGAGACCAGAAGTACCAGATAGCATCTGGGTTGAGCTATACATTGCTTTGTTTATATAGCTTGGTATCAAGTACTTACTTACCGCACATAGCACAAACTCCTGCAAAATTAAGAGCAACATCAGAACTTGTTGCAAAACAATTACTAATATTCTCAACTCAAAATATCTAAATCAGAACATCCACGACAGTACCTTTTGAATAAGCACAGGTATGACAGTACTTGGCATCTTGGTGTACTTGCTGCTTGCAAATGATGCACTTGGTATTTCCATAAGGACTCCATCTGCATGATATGGAACTCCAAATAAGTTCATGTAGAATCACACCACCAGAATTACTGATGTGAAAATCCATGACTACTGAGAAACAGCAACATTTCAACAATCTATCAGGTCAAAAGGAAAAAGAAAAGTTACAGTGCAATATAAATACACAAAGCAAACTATAAAAAGGTAAACTTTCAACCCAGACTGCAAAAAAGAATTCAGTGATCTGTAACCTCAACTACTGTAGTAGCTACACTATACCAATCCTGATTCCAGAACTCTAATTCCCAAGTCACGCTCCAGCAACTATTGCTCCTTGCAATCTGCAAGTCCTTTACTTTGCAAACCATAAAACACAATCTTAAAAGATACGTCAAGCTAAGATGCAAACATCCCCAATACTCATTCATAAGCTTCTTCACAAACCAATACACTTAGGAAGCCAAATACTTGCCTTTTCTCTTCTTACTTTTCTTCTGAAAATTCTAGCATGTTATCAATAATCCCTCAATTAGCATAAGAGCTCAATCCTCCCCGCTAAAAGATACTTCAACCCCAAATGTGATTCAAACCCCACAAATCTGAAACTCCTCTCACTCCCCTGGAGTTTGTTTCCATATCCTCCCCTTCCTTGAACCTAAAACTAGCTCATGAACACTTTTCCCCTGCAGCACAGATAACCCAAACAAATAACTAATCTATTGTCACACCCACAAGTCCCAAAACATGACTGCGAAGCAAGAACCTGCACATTCCCCCGAATCATGATTCATTCATATGCTAAAAATATACCATAAGAATCACACCATCACACAGCATTACCACATGTTACTAATTATTTCACACTATCTACTCACTACTGAGAAATCCCAACAGAAAAACACGAGAGCTCAGTGAATAGAAAATTATTTTTATTTTTTCACCTAACATTCAACGATCACAGACAGAAGCTAGCAAACAGTGTCTTCGTCGTCGTCGTCGTCATCATCATGATAATAATAATAATAATAACAGAAAAGAAAAAAAGGGAACCTTTTTTTCTTAGAGAGGAGTTTATTCTCGTTGATTTTCCGGCCACCGCCTTCGGTGGTGTTGCCAGCTCCTTCCTTCCACTTATCAGGAACGATCACTTTAGCCAACTTCTTTTCACCTAATTAAAAAATTTAAATCTCATAAATCGAAACAGAATTAGAATAATTAATGACTGATTAAGTACATTGAGATGGGAGATTGAGAGACTTACACCTCTCGCAAACCATTTTTGTTGTTTTCTCTCTGATTCGGGGATTCTAGGATACAAGTCGTTGCTTTGTATGCATAGAGTTTCTGGATTGGACGACTTAATTGACTAAAGTGTCCTGAGTGCGAAAGGGAATTTCCAGCTGTAATGTATATTTTTCAAATACATATATTTTTATTTTTTAATAATTAAGACGTTTCAAAGCCATCTTGCCAGGAATTCAAACTAACACACATAGAATGTAAACTCATCTAAAATAATTACACATAATCTTTTTAAATAAATATTTTTATTAAATTCAATTTGATTCAACAAATTAAGTTGAGATAGTTGATTCTTATAAATAAAAAAATTAAACCAACACGCACTTATAAGAAATCTGAATTAACATGTGATCAAAATAATTTAATTAAAATTTATTGATTTAAAAAAATTAATATTTTTAAAATAATGTACCAATCAATTCCAAGTCAAGTTTAATACTGACTTATGCTAACCCATCCTCGTGGATGGATGAAAGATGCGGACTACCTGCACCTAAGAAAGATTTTATGATTTTAAAATATATATATATATATATATATATTATATCATTTCGAGGGTTATGAAAAAAAAATAAGGAAAAAAGANAAGAGAAAAGTCTATAAACTCAAGTCATCTCTAAAAATATTTATTAAAAAAAAATCTCGATCACAGGTTGATTTTTATTATGTATATTGCAAACAATACAATAATGTTTAATCACGAATAGAAATGGTACATTACAAATAGGCATATGGCCGCATCAACAAACACTAATCAGTCATAGTGGATGCTCTCACGTACTTGGAGCTTCTCCCAAATAACAAAACACAAAGAAACAACTATTGCCGAGCCAAAGCCACCATTTTTGATTGAAAAGAAGAAGAAAGAAACACACCAAGGAGACAATAAAGCATAGGAATTCTCCTATTTAGGCATCTGGATTGGCTAAGAAGTAGGCCTCAACAGCCTTGAACAAGCCTGCTGTCTTTTTGCCATACACATCCTTGATTTGATCTTTGTTGATCTCAGCATCACCCTTGATGTGGTATGTGCTGGTTCTCTTGCAAATGGAACCTCCCTCAGGAGTTGGCACGAACTTGTGCTCGTATGTCACCTTTTCAACTGCATCCTTCCAAACATTGGCTTCAATCAAGCTGAAGCTGTAGGTCAAGTTATCTACGTCAATTGCCTCAATCTTCTGCTTGGCATAACTGAGATCTTTTCCTGCAAGTGCAAAATCAATTTGTTACTTCTTTGTGCGGTACATACAGCGAGTGCTATGCTGATTTCAATATAGTTAATATAATTAAAATTAATTGCAACATAAAATATACTAACCTTCGGCAAAAGTGATCTTCCTGATGGTTCCAGGCCCTCCATTTCCTTCAATTATCTCAGAGCTCTTAATGTGCTCTGGTAGAATTTTAGGCAAAAGAGTGTCAATTTCAAGGCAGTATGCCTTGAAAAGCTTGGCTGGGGCGACAGCAACAGCAAACTCATTTTCCAAAGTGATAACACCCATTATAAACTTAGGATTTGAAAAGATCACAAAAGGGGGAGAGATTTTGTTGATTTGCAGGATGTTTGTGCGGTGCTGAAACAAGAGGAGGAGAGGTAGTATTTATAGGATGAAATTGAAGGTTATGTGGCGTGAAAGGATCCCATACATGTATCAAAGAGTAGCACTAAATTCTTCATGTGCTGTTCATGGTCATTTATTGTTTTAAATAATATATCCACTGGTCAAATAAAACACCTATGAAACCATATAAAATTGTTAATTGACTATGTAAACACTCTATCATTTATTCAATAAAGAAAGGGAAATCCCAGCATATCAATTTCAAGGAAAAATACTTTGAGGAAAGAAAAAAGATTATTGAGAGATTGAAGGAAAGTCACCAGAATATGATCACAATAAAGAATCCCCACGATCATTATCAAATGGTCAAATGAAGCGCCTATCAATGTCGATGGTATAATAAATTAATAATTTGACAAAAAAAAAAACAAAATTCTAGAAGGTATAATTTGGTAGGCTTCCAAATATTGTGATTATTTTTAAAATATTCTTATTTAGAAATATTAAAAAAAATTAAAGTAAAGAAAAAAATAAATTAAAAAAACACAAAAATAAACAAACTTTATTTTATGTATTACTATAATGTACTGATAATTTTTTTTTGAAGAATTAAGCTAATGTAAATTGAAAAAAAAAAGTTTTTTCATGAACTCAATTGATGACATATCAAATTGAATGAGATAAGTTAGTTTTTTTTTTAATAATGAAATTATTAATTTATTTTTAATTAAAAAACTAATTGGAGGCAAGTTGTGTTTTTTACCTTAACATTTTAATTCCATGAACTTCCTCGAGGGGTAATATAACCAAAGGCTGGATTAAGACAAAGGCCGAGCCTACGCAGTGCCAAGGCGATGGTACAACATCAATCTCCAAAGCTTACTGTTTGCAGGTGCCCCAGGCTCTATTAGGAGTATTAGGGAGCCCTAAATGTAAATTAGTGAGGAAGGTGACCTGGGGATTCACTTTTAATTTATTATACTCGAATAAACACTTGTTTTAAGGAATGGCCAGAAGAGTTAGAATCCATTAATGTTAAGAAATCTTAATTACTTCATATAAACACTATCTTTATATTGATATTTTTATATGATATTTTTTTAATGACTAACATGCTTATTTAGCATATTAACCATGTTGAAAATACATTTTCATTGTAAGAAATTATGGTTTAAAATATTACAAAATCAAATGTAAAGAAAGAAACTCTAAAGAGGTCTAGTTTGGTCACTCCATAAAAGTTTGGAGTAGGAATAATAATAATAGAATGAATAGAATAGAGCCACATTTCAATAGAATTTGATTCAGGCAAAGTAAGACGCTCCATAATTATATTAAGACTGCATTTAATACAAGGCTTGAAAAATTGAAGTTGAAATGTTAAGGGGGTGAGTTTGATAATAATTGAAACAATTATGTATTATAATTGGAGCCATGTTAGTCTTTAGATTTATAAATAATATTATAGTTCTCACACTTTCACGTGGACAAATTAATATTCTAAAATATAATAAAATATAGGACCATATAAATTCTTTAAACACAATTCTTTTTAATTTATGTGCATACATATATCTATTGGTTGGATTCTACAATTGTTCTCAAGTCCATAAACTCATCAAGTCCTCTAGAAAAATATATAAGGAAACAAAAAGCTTTTTATTATGTATATTGCAAACAATACAATAACTTAATAGAAAAAAAATCAAATACTATATATCTCAAGGCAGAAAAAATTTATCCAAAAATAGAAGAAAAAGCGTTTGCCGCACTACTGCCAAGGCCAGGGAAAAGAAAGAAAGAAACAAGCCACACCAAAAAGACTATCAAACATGGAAATTCTCATATTTAGGCATCTGGATTGGCCATGAAGTAGGCCTCAACAGCCTTGAACAAGCCCGCTGTCTTTTTGCCATACACATCCTTGATTTGATCTTTGTTGATCTCAGCATCACCCTTGATGTGGTATGTGCTGGTTCTCTTGCAAATGGAACCTCCCTCAGGAGTTGGCACGAACTTGTGCTCGTATGTCACCTTTTCAACTGCATCCTTCCAAACATTGGCTTCAATCAAGCTGAAGCTGTAGGTCAAGTTATCTACGTCAATTGCCTCAATCTTCTGCTTGGCATAACTGAGATCTTTTCCTGCAAGTGCAAAATCAATTTGTTACTTCTTTGTACGGTACATACAGCGAGTGCTATGCTGATTTCAATATAGTTAATATAATTAAAATTAATTGCAACATAAAATATACTAACCTTCGGCAAAAGTGATCTTCCTGATGGTTCCAGGCCCTCCATTTCCTTCAATTATCTCGGAGCTCTTAATGTGCTCTGGTAGAATTTTAGGCAAAAGAGTGTCAATTTCAAGGCAGTATGCCTTGAAAAGCTTGGCTGGGGCGACAGCAACAGCAAACTCATTTTCCAAAGTGATAACACCCATTATAAACTTAGGATTCTAAAAGACTGAGAAGGGGGCAGATATTTTGTTGATTTGGAAGATGTTTTTGTTGGTGCTGAAACAAGAGGAGGAGAGGTAGTATTTATAGGATGAAATTGAAGGCTATGTGGTGTGAAAGGATCACACATATGTGTCGATGACCAGTGCTAATTATTTCTTCACATTCTGTTCATGGACATTATCTGTTTTAAATAATTTATGGCCTAGTCAAATAAAGCACCTACGAAACCATATAAAATTCTTAATCGACAATTCTCCATCATTTATTCAATACTACAAAAGAAAGGGTGAATTCTAGAACATCAATTTCATGGTAGTAGAATTCATTACAAAAAGAAGTCTTACGTTATCATTATTTCAAGTGCCTGGTCGGAAGCAGGCTGAGAAAAAAGGCAGTCCTTCATGCCGGGCGCAGCCCCATTTGAAAATCAATAATACAATAAAAAATGAAGGCAGGTGATACATAAGATAAGTCACAAGTCAAAACCCTTATCCACGTATTTAATTATATGGTTAATGCTTATAGAGATGGGCTGACTTTTTTTTCACCCTACATTTATGATAAGAAACATTTCTTGCTCTTTTTATTATAATTATAAATTTCTATTTAAAATTTGATAATAGTAATTCAAAGTATTTTTTATTTAAAAATATATTAAAATAATTTTTTTATTTTAAAAAAATATTTTTAACATCAATATATCAAAAGGATTTGAAATATAAAAAAATATTTCAAAAAATTTAGAAACACCCCGAGTCAATATCCCTCACAGGGAACTTCTCCTAAATCTATTTTTAATTAATTACTTGAAAATTAAAATAAATGTTCATAAAAAGACAATAATTAAAATAAAAAAGGTTTTTTATGTAATTTTCTTTTTTAAAAAAAAATAAAATGATGTTTTACAAGTAAAAATATTTCACAAATAAAAATAATGGTAATTAAAATAAATATTCATAAGAATTTCAATGATGTTAATTAAAATTAACTAAAGAAAGAAAAATGATTCTCTTTAATTAGAAACTTCACTTTCTTATTCACGTATTTCCTTCTTTTTTTTAATTAAAATATGCTTTTTATTAGAAACATTGTGTTTTAAATAAAAATTATCATAATTATAAAAGAAAGTTTCAGTAAAAAAAAATCATGAATTAATCATTTAACAATTATTATTGCTGGATATCAATGAGAGATTTAAAAATATATATATACTTCCTAATGCTCTTGTAAACTGGTGCATGATTGAATAATTATTTAACTTTAATTTCAATATATTTATTTAGAGATAATTTTATTCAAAAATTAAAATAATAAACTTCTTTAAGAACAGACTACATATGCTTGGGTTTAGGAGGGGCTGTCCCGAGCATAAAACAGACTAGGCTTCTAAAGGCTTGAAAGTCCAAGCTAGCACCTCTTGGCCTCTCTCTTTAATGGAAAAATAACATGTTGTACACCCTAAATTTTCGTGAGGCTAGACAACTCGTAGTCTTTTAGCATAGATTTAAGCTACTTTTTATAGTAAAAAAATCAAAATTAGAGTTTTAAAACCCACAAAAATCCATTTTCAAATTGATTTTATCTAAAAACATGTAACAAATATGTCAAGGACCCTTTAAACCCATTTTTAACTTGACGAAGAGCCCATACTACCTCCACAAAACTCATCTTTGTAATAGAAACTTACTTATACCCAAATGGTTTTATATACATATATATAGTTGAAATGTGCTTGACTGAGCACTCTTTTTATTTTTTTAATTTTTTTGATGCGTTTTCTTTCATCTCTTAACATGCAGGGATGAAAGCATGAAAAAAAAGTTTAGGATCTAAGATTAGAATAACTAATGTCGGATTAAGTAGATCGGAATGGGAGGTTGAGAGATTCACACTTTTCGCAAATCCTTTTAGTTTTTTTCCCTAAATCGTGATTCCTTGAGAAGCAGAGAGATTGGAGAGATGAGTCGTTGCTTTGTGTATATAGAGTTTCTGGACTGGACATTTTAATTGACTAAGTATCCTTATGGAATTTCCTGTTGCGCCAAGTAATGTATATTTTTGAAATATTCATGTTCTTAATTTTAATTACGAATTTTTACTCTAATAATATGGAATCCAAACAAGTACACACTCACACACACAGAGAGAAATGAAAAAAAAACGCTTATATACATTGTTGATAATCAATCAATCGATGTTCATAATAATACAAAGATCAAAAAAGTTAATCACAAGTTGGATTTTATTTTATATTGCAAACAATACAATAATGTTCACTCACGAATAGAAATGGTACGGTACAAATAACCACACCAACAAGGAATAGTGGATGCTCGACGTGCTATAGTTTTTCCCATATAACAAAAATAAAGAGGAAAAAAAACTATTGTTGAGCCAAAGCCACTCTCCTTTTTATTAAAAACAAGCAAGCAAACAAAAGAGACAATAAAGCAGAGGAATTCTCGTATCTAGGCATCTGGATTGGCCAGGAAGTAGGCTTCAACAGCCTTGAACAAGCCTGCGGTCTTTTTGCCATACACATCCTTGATTTGGTCTTTGTTGATCTCGGCATCACCCTTGATGTGATATGTGCTGGTTCTCTTGCAAATGGAACCTCCCTCAGGAGTTGGCACGAACTTGTGCTCGTAAGTCACCTTTTCAACTGCATCCTTCCAAACATTGGCCTCAATCAGGCTAAAGCTGTATGTCAAGTTCTCTTCATCAATAGCCTCAATCCTTTGCTTGGCATAACTGAGATCTTTTCCTGCAAGTGCAAAATCAATTTGTTACTTCTTTGTGCGGGACATACAGCGAGTGCTATGCTGATTTCAATGTAGTTAATTTAATTAAAAGTAACTGCAACAAATAATATACTAACCTTCAGCAAAAGTGATCTTCCTGATGGTTCCAGGCCCTCCATTTCCTTCAATTATCTCGGAGCTCTTAATGTGCTCTGGTAGAATTTTAGGCAGAAGAGTGTCGGTCTCAAGGCAGTATGCCTTGAAAAGCTTGGCCGGGGCGACAGCGACGGCAAACTCATTTTCCAAAGTGATAACACCCATTATAACTTAGGATTTTTAAAGATCACAAAAAGATTGAAAGGGGGAGAGATTTTGTTGATTTGCAGGATGTTTTTGTGGCGCTGAAATAAGAGGAGGAGAGGTGGTATTTATTGGATGAAATTGAAGGCTATGTGGTGTGAAACGATCTCATACGTGCATCAAAGAGCAGTCCTAAATTCTTCATATTCTGTTCATGGTCATTCTTTGTTTTAAATATTGCATGTCTTGGTCAAATAAAAAAAAATCTCAATTGACTATATATGTTCTCCATTATTTCTTCAATAAATTAAAGAAAGAGGGAAAATCTGTATATCAATTTCATGGAAAAATATTTTGAAAAAAGGGGATTTGAAAACTTAAAAGTCAAGCCTAAAGTTTAAAATAATTATAAGAGAATAGAGATGGAGATACGAGGGGTTAATTTGAGATTGATTTTCAATTTATTTTTTATTAGAATTTAATTTTTAAATTTTATATATTTTTTAAATGTTTCTGAATTTTTTTGATATTGACATAAAAAATAATTTTTCTAAAATATAAAAAAAATACTATTTTCATATATTTAAAAGAATTCAAACACCCTACATCTACCGCAAACAAAGAAGGCAGCCCCCAATCCACTGCTACAGGATAACAAACAAGGAAGGCAGACAATCATTAGCAGATGGTCAAGTGAAGCGCCTGCCAATGTAGAAGGTATAATTGGACAGGCCGCCAAATAATATAATCGTCAAATATATAATAAATAAATAGTATGCCTTCTCTCTTTTGAGATAATTGAAAAGGAAATTCCAAGTTGTGTTATTTTTAAAAATAATCTTGTAGGCACGACTGCATCCAGCATTAATAATAATAATAATAATAATAATAATAAAACTTAAATAAGTTTTCATACTATAGCCCAAATCTCAATTAAGTTCCTTATTTTTTCATTTTTGTCTCAATTTAGACTTGTAAAGTTCTTTTAAAAAATTCTCAAATAATTTTTTTATCTTTTTATTTCCATAATAGTTTTTATTAAAAAAAATAATATTTTTTAAAATAATATTTTTCATTTATGATCTCATTTATTTGATATGGGAAATAATAAAAAGAATTATCACAGCATGTTTTTAGTGTCCTTTTTTATAATATTATTAGTGATTCCAATTTACATAAATAGAGATGTGATTGGATATTTTTTTAAATTAAACGATCCAATTATAATCATTCCTATCTAGTAATTTCATCTAATAATTTCTTACATTATTACAAGACACCTAGGGAGAGCATGATTTTTTGATGGGGTGTAGTAGATTGCGAGACTAACAGGTCACAGCTAAGCAAAGCCCTTCCCAAATCAATAAATTAATTTTGCTAAGGAATTAGTATGGAAAATGCATTCTCCTCATATATGGCACTTTAATGTGTTGATTTCTTCGGGCCTGCACACTCGAGATTTTTCATTTTATCGATGACCATGGCGCACTGCACGTATATTTTTATGGATGCTATTGCTTCACATTATTATTATTATTAACATATATTAAAATTTCATTGTAGCAATGAATAGTAAAAATATCAATGTATTTTTTACTTTCGTTTCCAAATTTTTTGAGGAATGTTTTTAATTTTTTTTTAATTTTATGCTTTGATATTAAGTTTATTAAGTATTGAATTTCATAATTTATTTCAATTAGTTTATAAATTTATAAGGTATTAAAATTTATAATTATAAACCTAATTTTCTAATCATTAGGTTTCTGATTTTCTCTATGTAATTAGATTTTTTTAAATTTCCTATGAAATTAGATTTTTTTTAAATTATTATATATTGTACATTTCTCAAAATATAAAGAATATTTTTTTATATTAAAAATATGGTAATGGAGAAGAGCTTACCTCTAATCTAGAATTTCAAAAAGACCTCCTCTATAATAATTTTTATAACAAAAAAAAATAGAAAATAATCTTTCTGAAAAACTTTAACATGGATAGTAGCTATTGATAAGGGTGGTAATATTTTAAATTTTTTTACATATATTTCTAATATTCTAATAGTATATTGATAATTGATAATAATATTACTTATTATATATCTTTTAATTTAATTTTAGATATATCTCATCTCTTGACTATCTCTTAACCAGTCCTCAAAAATAGTTATTTTTATTGTCAATGTTATGTCGACCATAGTTATATGAGAATGTTTTGTAACCCTTACTTATACTTTAAATTTAGATATGTTATACTTATAACATTATTAGATTATAGTTTGTTGTAAATTTATTAAATAACCTCAGCTTTATCTTGTGTGATAATTTATGGACATAATATTATATGTTTAAGGACATTTAAACCAGATGAATGATAGATTATGGTATCTATTAAGATAAGCAATATTACTAACGTAAAATAGTTTTGGTAGGTCACATCCACCTTTAATAGTGGTTTGCTATGAGGTCCATTGGTTATGTGTACATAACCAGCATGGCAAATAATTTTGCTCTTCAATATATTATCATTGGAAAAAAAAATAGGAAAGAGGAGAAACGTCCATAAATTCGAGTGCTCTCTAAAAATATGTAAGAAAACAAATTAAAAAAAAAAAAAAACCTTCACTACATTGATTCAAAGTAAACGCTTCACGTCATGGTGATTTGTATTATGTATTTTGCAAACAATACAATAACATCAACTATTGAAAAGAACTGCTTCAATACAATTAACCAAATGTCCACAAAATCAAAAACTATTAAAGTAATAGAAGATATACTTCAGTACACTCGAGTTTTCTTGCCAGTAACAAGGATGGAAATTTTACTGATTAGTACTCAAAAGTGCATTTTTATCATGGTTTTATA